>OX388211.1:3707500-4307500 GCA_947578815.1 Epinotia ramella | reverse complement strand
GAGATATATTTACTACCAGCTGCCCGTCCGGCTTCACACGCGTATTGCAAAGAACGCAGGCAATGCTGCGGGATAAAATATAGCTCATATCATAGCCATCCAGGAAGCCCATTCTACACGCTTGTGAAATAATTTTTGAAATCGTATAAGCGGTTTCGGAGATGACACAAAAATACAAACTTATAAACCTACAAAGCAACAATCTCAGAGACATTTCCGCTCTATATTATTAATTTATTAGTAGACCAGGTATAGATTATTATAAATGGGTAGGTAAAATTTCTAAGTGTGTGGCTTTGTGAGGGTGTAAGATTGTTTGTAGGGGATAATCTCCGGAACTACTCTAGTTTACCTCACTAATCGAAAGGAACCTATAGTCTATATTAATAATGAGGAGATATCATCATCATTATCATATCAGCCGAAAGACGTCCACTGCTGGACATAGGCCTCCCCCAAAGAGTGCCAAAGTGACCGGTCCTGCGCCACCCGCATCCAGCGAACTCCAGCAACCTTTACCAGGTCATCAGTCCACCTTGCGGGGGGCCTACCCACGCTGCGCCTTCCGGTACGTGGTCGTCACTCAAGAACCTTTCCGCCCCAACGGCCATCGGTTCTACGTGCTATGTGCCCCACCCACTGCCACTTAAGTTTAGCGATTCGGAGGGCTATATCTGTTACCTTGGTTCTACTGCGGATAGCCTCATTTCTGATGCGATCACGCAGAGAAACTCCCAACATGGTCCTCTCCATTGCCCTTTGGGTGATTTTGAGCCTTCTTATGAGGCCCATAGTAAGCGACCATGTTTCAGTGCCATAATTATGTCATCACTGGCAACACACACCAGTGACTCGTCTTGAGACACTGCGGAATATTGGACGAAAAGATGTGCCGTAGCTTCCCGAACGCTGCCCAGCCGAGTCGGATTCGACGATTGACCTCTTTCTCGAAGTTGGACCTACGTAACTGGATAGTTTGTCCTAGGTATACATAATCGTCTACAACTTCGAGGAGATATATCTTAGTAATATAACCTTCACAAGGTGGACTGATGACCTGGTAAAAGTCACGTGAGTCCGCTGGATACGGGTGACGCAAGACCGGTCACTGTGGCACTGTGGGGGAGATCTATATCAAGCAATGGATCTCTTTCGGTTACGATGATGATGATGATGAGTTCCTATCAGCCCTGCCTCACCGGGACGCCATGGCGACGTTGCTGGCGACGTATCCCATACCAACAGGGTGATAGCCAAGTATTGCCAAGTGAGTTAACCTCCATACATTTCTATATGATTTGTTTGGGTACGGTAGCCGGCGACGTCGCCATGGCGTCCGAGTGAGGCACGGAACTAAATTGTGACTGACTTAAGTCTACCTACCAATGGCATTATTAAATTGATAATAAACGTTGTCTGCAATTATCCACGGCTAATCAATCACCTGGCTTTGAGTTTAATGATCTTTTCCCCGGAAGCCACTTGAAAGCCGGTAGTGAGAAATTACGAAGGCTCTATTTTCATTCCAACTTCCGCAAATTCTGGTCGGACCCAGTTAAATTTTTCAATTAAAAACTTTCTGTACAACTTGGGATTTGTTCGTTAGTTAAACAACGACTAGGTTCTGGAAAGGAAAATTGGCTGTTATGTGAGAACAACAACAACAACAAACATACACGATAAGTTCTACACCTATAGTTAAAATTACTGTATTTTACCACATCTAAAATCTCATAGAAGCAAAGACGAATAAAATTCATAAAATATATTTATCGACGTTTGCCCTAAATACATTCCCGACATTTGTCAAAAAAACATTCCCGTTTGCAAGATACAGAAGGTTTACTAGTGCTCAAAAGACACACACGATTAACATGGGGGGGGTGGTTTACTATAATCAAGGTAACCCCTTAACAGTGTGTCAAGGGGATACCTCGATTCGTGGAATTCTGTGTTAGACACACTCAGTGAGGTACTAGTAGCCAATGATCATCCTCCTAGCGTCTTTACCCGGTAGGTAGTGCTCCAACGAGCCCGACGTCCTCTTTAGCACCTAATCCCTTTGGCAAAGGCACCAGTTTTACGAATGCGACTGCCATGTGACCTTCCAACTAAACCTTATTGGGATGAGACCGGTTTCCTCACGATGTTTTACTTCACCGAATATTGTAAGTACTAGTAGTGTGTGTGTGTATTGAGTGAGTGTGTGTGTGTTCAATTACATGTGAAAACCTTTAAAAGGCGAAACCTACGAGTGGAGCGCCCACCGCCGGGTTTAGATTAGATTATTTTTTTAGATACGCTGAGCGCTAGCAGCACGGCTATCAAGACAGCGCGCGAGCTCTCTCGATTTTTCTCGCACTATCCGTCTCTTTCTTATTAGAAAACTTAGAAAGTGAGGTATAGTGCGAGAAATATCGAGAGAGCTCGCGCGCCGTCTTGTGATAGCCGTGCAGATGCCAAGGTTTTCCAGCTAAGCAGAGTAAAGCGTCGACGAACATAGCGCCCGTTGGACGGGTTCTTGGCACTTAAAGGGTTGAATTTTAAAGTACAGTGATAAAAACAATACTTAGTACGATGCGTGGCCTAACGTGTGATAACTTGTAGAGGTCGTTAAGCAAACAAAGCACCTGCTAGTTTACTATTCAGAAGCGGTCGTTTTCCCGTTTACTGCCGGAGAGCCTGTTTAGCGCGTTTTTATGGCGGGGCCAAATTGCGATGCTCCAAGGCACAAACTTGCAACTTGAACCGGATTCAACGCATCAGGAATAAGAACTTAATCTGGGTTTAAACTTCAAAATGGTTGATAGTAAAAACAGTAACTTTTTATGAAAAATCAAAAGCCAGAACGCTTAGCTTTAAGTGCTATGAAGATTGGAGGGAAACAAGAACAAGTGACGTTACGTAATTCTATTGTCACAGAGCATCTAATTTTAATTTCAGTTAAAAAAAAAACGGTATCGTACAGTCATCATCAAAAGTAACTGCGCAAACGAAGACGTCAAAAGTCAAAAGTACTTTGTGGGTAGGACCACTGATACTCTGGGAACCATAGTAACTGTCACACTCATTTGTAAAAAATCGTGCTTGTAATGCAGATTTGGCAAATAAAGTTATTTTAATGTATTAATTTAAGAAAAAAAAAACCGTTTTCATAAACACCTCTTAACGAAACAAATTATTTTAATAAGTATTTTTGTTTCGTGTTAATTTAACGTGGAAGTTCATAAAAGTAACCCCAGTTTATGGTAACAATGAAATTCCGCTGTCTTCTTTAGCCAGCTCCACCCACAAAGACCCCGAGTCATTATAATAGCTCAAGATCGCCGATTTTAATTTTAGGACCGAAGCAAATTCCCGCTGATTCTCCGTTATCGCACCTTATTACGGGAGCTCGGCAGTAATACCGGTAAATATCGCCGGTATGCCGGTAAATTAAACTGTAAATCGCAAAATAAACGCGTATCTTATGGATAATAATTTCTGAAAATTATGCTTGTGTTTTTACGTGTCAATAAAAGCCCTATTTGATCGCTTGGGTTCTTAATTAATGTTTGCAAAGGTTTTTGTTAGACTTGGATATTTCGTTTGTAATAAAGCTGTTTGGGAGCTCATTTAATCTTCGGTTTTATATTGTTGGCAAATAAATAAGGGAATATTTTCTATAACAGAATTTTTTTTTTCGTTATACATACATGTATAGCTGCGACTAATGAATTACGTATAAAGACTGCAGCAGCATTTTACTAGATTACCTATTTTGGAACAAGAAAGTAAAGCGAACGAAGTGCTTCGGTTCAGGTTGGGTCATAATTCTTTTATTTGTCGGGATGTCCCGCCCGTCCGAGCTGTTCCCCACTACAGGTTGCATTTCTCAACTGATTCCTGTGATATGTTGTGAGCTAGTTCGATAATTATACTTATATATAGTCCTTAAATATATTTCAAACCGGCAAACATGTAACAATATTTTAGGATATGCAATAGTTTGAAGTTGCTGTCACAATCTTATGATAATATGTTTTTTATATGACATCTGTCGGATTGGAACTCGAGAGTATTCATAAAACGCAGCATCATTGCTTGTATTATATAAGATGTATCTGCGCCCTTGCCCAAATAAAGTAAATCATTCATTGTCAAATTGATTAATTAAAACACATCAAAAAGCTTTTTTGTTGAAATTAAAATAACTCTAACCACAGGGTAACGCTTAATGATCTAAATTAGAAACGATATAAACTTTTTGTAAAACGAAAAGTCTGCCAGTGGTCTGCTATTGCCTCTAGACAGAAGATAAATATAACTGTCATGTCAGTGTGAGAACAACATGTCATTCCGCTGAATTAATATTGAATTATTAATTTAATTAATACCGCGAGTTTAGTTTGTTCGATGCTCGTTTAATTGACCTCTTGCAAGTGCCGTTTAATGTCGTCTCCTGAGTGTACGTTAGTTTCTGGTAGTAGCAGTTTTATCGCGAGTTCGGATAATACAGTCAATGGCAACGCATATCGGGCCTAAAGGGCGTCACAGGGTCAGACTATGACAAAGGGGGCCCGTTAAAAAGACATAGAATTTTTTTGACCAAAAGTGAAAAATATACAGTAATCATAAAAGACTTAGAAAAATTTCGTGCAAAACGCTAAAATAAGCATGTTTTGTAGAAAAAACTTTTGTCTAAAATCAAAAACGGCCGAGATATTTTACTTGAAAGTTGGGAACATTCTAGGACTTGTAAAAATTTCAATGGGTAAAAAATGATTTTCAGACTTATTTAATATGTTACTATTAGGTAGTTATAAAATGTCCGGTTCTGGCGCTTCGCCGGCCGCTACCGCGGCACGCTCGCTTCGCTCGCTCGGCTCGCGCGCTGTAGGGTCACAGTTCTTCCTAACACTCCTCCTCGCTTCGCTCGTCGTCGTACCTACACCGACCTGCCTTAAAGTTTCTTCATACAAAACATGCTTATTTTAGCGTCTTCTATACCATAGCGGGTCCCACCCCCAAAAAGACTATAAAATAGGGGTTATAATGACACAACATACATCGAAAATTTTACAAGTCCCAGAATCTTCGTGTCTTTGAGGTCTAATAATTCGGCCATTTTTTAATTTAGAGAAAAGTTTTTCAAATAAAAGAAGCTTATTTTAATGTGTTCTACACGAAACTATCATTTAAAATGGGTGTCATAATGACACCACTTTGACGAAAACTATTCTAAGTGTCTGAAAAACAAAATATTTGAAGCCCCATATTTCCGCCATTTTTCATTTTAGAGAAAAAAATTTCAAATAAAAGAAGCTTATTTTAATGTGTTCTACACGAAACAATCATTTAAAATAGGTGTCATAATGACACCACTTCACTCGAAAATTTTCTAAGTCCCCGGCCCCCTTTATCATAGTCTAACCCGTCACAGGTAAACAGCTTGCCTGCAGTACCAAGTCTGATCAGAGGCTCTAGTATAACTTTTACCGAAACAAAACGTTACGACCGCGTTTGCGTTTAACTGTCAAATCCCATACAAATTGAGGGTAAAACGCAAACGCGATCGTAAAGTTTTGTATCGGTAAAACTTATACTAGAGCCTCAGGCGGCTTGCCGGCCAAAACCTATCAAGCTCTCACACTGAACGATTCACACACTTTCAGTTCGAGTTCGTAGAAATCGCCCGTTCTAAACTTGACGAGAAACTGATAGTCTAAGATTAACTTGCCTGTTGGTCCTTGTGCCTTATCTGTGGGACCCTTAACGTGCTACTGTGAGAGAAATAACACAATTCCTACTGATAACTGGTGCCAGTGGTGCAAGGATAAATAAATTAGAGGTAAGTTGCTTTTCTTTCGTTTAGTTTAAGTTACTACTTCCTGCACAGCAATCTGACGGCCATCGAGTAAGAAAACAATGTGAAATAAAATAAAAATTATATTGAAATATATATATTTTTTAAAGACAAGTGTTCAAATTCTACAGCTCAAAGAGCCACTAGTGAGAATTTTTTTACACCGCAAGATACAGGATGTCTCAGATAGCGGGTATTTGTTGTCAATTTTGTCAAAATAATAGTATTCTAACGTCTAATCTTACACAAATCGATCTAGTCCCAAACTAAGCAAAGCTTGTAGTATTGGCACTAGACGACGATAAACATACTTACTTATATAGATAAATAAATACTTAAATACATAGAAAACATCCATGATTCAGCAACAAATAAACACACACACACAAACACTTGCTCATCACACAAATAACTGCCCTTACCGGGATTCGAACCCAGGACCGTAGGCAGCGTCTCTACCAACTAGGCTAAAGCGTTCATCAACCAAAATAACCGAGGAATTTTCTCTATCTTAACAGCATTTCACTTGATTTGCCATACAACGGTTAGTGCAGAGCTCCAACGTCTTGACGAAATTAATTATTTGTTAATTATTACAGGCTGTTTTCAGCACTCAGTAGCAGAGTCTGACTTTTACTCTCAATATGTTTCTCTTTTTTTTTGCACTCTAATCGAAGTTTACGTTAGATTCTCCATAAAACCTGGTCCAATGACGTTATAAAAAAAAATATACTATGGCTTGAATAATTCAACGAGCGCGCTGTCAGTTCCCTATTCGTATTTTATTTATATTTAATTTCTTTATTTAATAGCTTCTAATTGCAGGATACAATTTTACCCGTAGGGTGTCGCTTAATTTTAATAACAAACTAAAGATGAATACATTAATTAACAAATAACAATAATAGTCATTAACATTCTACAATAATTAATAATCATTATAATAATTATAAAATTCATTTAGGTCATAAGGACATCATGCATTAATTTACAAATAACATTAATAGTCATTTTACATTCTACTAATATAAAAAAAATCAATTAATCATTGTAATAATCATAAAAATCATTAATTATTATATTATAATTAGGTATAAAATTCATTTAGGTTATAAGGATATAATTCAATCAGGTGTTTTTTCAATGCAGCTACAAATTTAGAGTAGGTCAGAGACTTTATTTTGCTTGGCAAGGCATTATATACTTTTGCTGCAACAAACCTAGTGCATTTCCTAAACCCCGCCGTTCTGGCAACAGGCACTTGAATCCTCCGGAACCGTCGGTCTACTTTCCCGATCGGTCCACTTTCACAAACTGTCTACTTTCCCGATCGGTCCACTTGCTTTTCTCTTATCCGTCTACTTCCTGATCAGTCTACTTTCCTGATCTGTCTACTTACCAAACTGTCCACTTTCCCTAACTATCTACTTGCTTCTTATCATTTTTCTCCCAAGTGTCACAACAACTGGGCTGCACAGTCGCCATCAGATATATTTCGGAGCGGCCAAGGTGTCCAAATAGAGCAAGACTAAATTTCTATAATTTCTTTGCACACCTGCAGACGAAAATATCTGATCTTGAACGTCCAGTAAGAATATATTTTTGATCTATCGCTTCTACCTTCGCAACAGCTGTTTGAGGATATCGCTTTACTAGTTTACAAAGTTCCATTATACAAGGTGTAAATCATATAACTGAAAACCTGAAAGTAGTTTGTTCAGAATCGAAAGCTGAATCGATTGCACCATCTTTTAAGGTAGGTTGTATTTTTTTTGAAAAATATTTTTTTATTGTGCCGGGTCTAAAAGTTACGAAGGCAACATACGCGAATCAGAGAAATGTTGGAGGATGTTGTTGTGAGGTGAACGTCAGGATCTAAGTCACTGACAAGTACTGATTAGTGATTACAAGTGTAGAGTTACGAATCAAGTAGATCTGCTTGATAAAGAAAACCAACGAATATCTTTTGAAATAATTAACGTATTTGTAAATGGACGTATTAATCTTATTAAGGATTAAAAAACTCAGTTGGGGTGTCTGAGGTTTTCAGTATAATAAAATACACCTTGTATATAACGAAGTCAGGGTTGGTATTTCTAATTTTTTGGCACAGTTCTTAAATATTTATGTGCATTTTTGCAGACCTAGCTGCACAATAGGGGTGTAGACACTTAATAAAATAATCAATAATGTCATATTTTCTCAAAAAAGGATTAAAAATGTAGTCAAATGGAGAAAAAATTAACGCAAAAGGTCAAATAATCACGAAGTTATAAGTGTCCAACGTTTTAAGAAGGGGTATTGGGTTCTGTCCCTTTTTCGCAAAACGCAACTTCATATGAAACGATGACGCTGGAAGATTGTGACATCACTAATAG
This sequence comes from Epinotia ramella, assembly GCA_947578815.1. Taxonomy (NCBI): domain Eukaryota; kingdom Metazoa; phylum Arthropoda; class Insecta; order Lepidoptera; family Tortricidae; genus Epinotia; species Epinotia ramella. The sequence goes on along the minus strand of OX388211.1, from coordinate 4,299,277 downwards.
ACGGCAATATGCCGTGCCGATGGTGCTCGGCGCCGCTGTCGATGCGCCCCCCCGGCAGCATCCTGTAACGTGACGTCACACACTAAGCTGCTTGCATTTTCTCTCTCTAACAAGCAATATTGAAAAGGTTGTAGCTTCGTAATTCTTTGAGATATCTGAATAGGATTTTCGTCACTAGGCAAATTGTTTTGCCTTTGTTCTTATGGAGTAACAATCATTTTCGAGTCTACACCCCTATTAGAACAATACCGTGGCCCGTGCGCGAGCTGTTTCGCGAGTGAGATAGATCATCCATCTCTTTTCAATAAGAATTCTAAGGAACAGATGAGCACTGTAAACTGAACAGGGGACTGACAGCGGTTAAAATACTCCAAGTATGATACATGACACTTTTATTAACAGGAAGGAACCCGCTCGTTCAGGTGAGTGTGCCAACCATTTAGAATACTTACATTCAGTGCCAATCTGTTTTTTAGCGCGTCACATCACATTTATTTGTAAAATCAATTAAAATGTCCAGATAAATTATACACACTATATTAATAAGGTATAGAAATGACGTCACAAATTAAAAAAAAAACACTATGGGTCACTCGTAGCTGATACCGTGTTTACTACCCTGCTTTGTTATCGGCTACGAGCGTTGCGCTACGGAATCGCAGTGAATGTGTAAAAACTCCTTTCATTGTGCAGTGCTACGCTGGTGCTACGCCGTAGTCCGTTGCATCTATTTGTTCTTGGCAAATATCACCCGTAGCAGTTGCTGGCGTCATGTACAGTGAAAGGGTTCAAGGGTTGACGACCGGTTTAACCTAGTTGGTAGTGGTCCTGCCTACGAAGCTGGGTTCGAATCCCGGTAAGGGCATTTATTTGTGAGATGAGCAAGAATAATTGAGCCTGAGTCTTGGATGTTTTCTATGTATTTAAGTATTTATTAATCTATATAAGTATGTGTATCGTCTTGTACCCATAGTAGGTAGGTACCAGCTTTGCTCAGTTTGGTACTAGGTCGATTTATTGAAAAAAAGGTATTTCAGTATCGCATTTCTGACCATTCTTTAGCTTGCTCCCGGGACTGGATCTGGCCCGTCCCGAAATATCCCGAGAATTTCGAGACTGGTCATGCAAATTCAGTCCCGGGAGCAAACCCTAGTTCCACACTTGGCTATTTACTTGCTGAAGAAGGAGCTTCTGAGCCATTGCGATTTAAGTCGGTCAAACTGAGCAAAGCTGGAATTGGTTTGCGTGGCCGCAAGAAGCAAACTGAAGCAGTCCGCTGGAGTACGTAGGAGGGCTTAGGCCGAGTTTTGCGGAGCCGGCGTTTGGCATCCAGATCTACAAGATGGCTCGAAGGATTAAGATTTAAAGCCACTGTCAAGCACTGTATTATATAGAACTAGCTTCTGCCCACGGCTCCGTCCACGTGGAACTCGTTTATATCGTAGCTACATACAAGCTTTTTTCCCCCATTTCAACCCCATAGGGAATTAATTCCGGGATAAAAACTGTCCTTAGTCCTTCGTCCTTCCCCAGGACATAAGTGCAAAACTACAATACGGGATCGCCTCATTTTACCGACAAACGTTTCATCCAAGGTTTTATTCATCGAATTTTCATAACTTTTTTTCTCTCAGAAAGTGTTAACTTTTTAGGTAAAGCTAGAGAGTAATTGTATAGAACCAATTAGGTTAGTTTAGGTTTGTTTCATAACATCCCGAAATTATTACAGTTTCCGACAAAAAACTATTCAGAAATGAAAATTCGGCGAAACATTCATTCGATGAAACGTGTGTCGGTAAAATAAGAATAAACCCTTTGTTATTTATAAGTTTGTATTGTTTTAACAACTTATCATGGAAATGTTCATAATTACGTTAGCTTGCAGTTTTACGGCTAAATATGATTAAGCTGAGATAGCAATTGCATAAACACCTATATTTACGTACAAACTCGAAATACTTAAAATAATGTGGTCTTTATCGAATTAAAAATATAAAATAGAAAAAAAACTGAAAGTGAATCATCGCGTAGCATGGCAACCATTTTATCACTTATCCTTGTGGATAAGACATTCGTCACACTCGCACACGCATACTTTTTAAAACGCGACGGACGCACACTTTAATTGTGTGAGTATAGACAGCGATAGGGTGTGAGCGAGATAGCATGCGAGCGGACGGCCATTTTCAGATCCATTCTTTATCTGCGCGTTATACCATTGAAATGTTGTATTTCCTACTTACTAGTTTAAACAAAATTCCGTCATATCCCTCATTCAATGCGATTTATTCTTTACAATATTTTTTCTATCATCCTCGTTATGATCAATTTGATAGAAACGCTAAATAATTTTTAATTTCTGGGAAAACAATTTCCTCGTATCCCTACGATAACGACTGACTCTTTTTTAAAACGTTTTCCTTTTGTAAATCTACTGCAGACTAAAAAAAGTACAATATCGAGCTGGACAGAGAACAATATTAAATAGACTGTATCAGTAAATGTAATCGGCGTTGCTGTTATTTTTCGTGAAACTTCCATTTTCAGTTTAAAATCGGAGTAGAGCTATTAAGTAAATATTAATTTGTTCATTAAAATAAATAAATGGCTTTGTTACATTATTCTCTTTGTCTGCGATATTGCTAGCAGCTTAATGCATTGAACCTTTCGTTTGATAGAAGAAGTCAGTGGCACCTTAATTGATTTAATTCGTTCACGATATAATGGAGACAGCATATCATTTTTAAAAGAAAACTATAGTGTTGGTAATCACTGCATAAATTAGAAAAAATATAAACAATTTTTTTATCACTTACGTTTTAATCCCCTAGACCCTAGCACCCAATCGACACCGTCCGTTTAACATCGCCATTTTCAAATGTGTTCGCCTTTTGTCTCCGTGAATAAAACATAGATATATCCCCGTCAGCTGCCAGGTACGCCAATATTTACCGACCCGTCGGCTAACAGGCCGGGGGCTATTTTGAAAACGATGTGAGTACATTGCTGGTTAATAATTTATTATTTTTATACACAACCCGCGTGGAAGGAATAAAATAACTGCAATGAAAAAAATATGTTATTACTCGATGCATGTGTGGCAAAATAAACTTGTACGTACACGGTGATTTTTAGTGTTCCGTACCAAAATTGGTCCAACGGAACACTTATGTGATCACTCGGAGGCTGTCCGTCGGTCACAGCCAGTTTTTAATTCGTGATCAGATGTGTACTCACGTAACGTTTCGAACGCGCGCGCGTTAAGACAATTAATTCATCTGTCATTTTTCCTTCCAAAAAGTGACACTTAGATTTACCTGACGAGCGTACAATACGTTACGTGATCGACTAGCTGAGGGGTAATCACGTAACGTTTTGATCGCGCGTTAGGAAAATTTTACTGTCACTTTTCCTTATAAAAATTGACACTAGATATCTACCTAACGCACGAACCATACGTTACGTGTTCGACTAGCTGAGGGGTAATCACGTAGTTTTGATTTTCCATGCATGATTATTCAATGCATTATGTTGACCTACTGGAATGTTTTTTTTCTAAATAATGCAGAAATTGATGCCAAACACCATTAAGTTACTTGAAACAAACGTCATTTTGTCCTGAATAAAACTAAATAAGGATTAAGTAATCATCAGTTCCAAAGGGTTGTTTTTAATCTATGAAACAAAAACCTCCTTAAAAAATAAGTTTCTAATCGAATCGCAAAACCCTTGGGTCCAATTACTAAATGAAATGCAATAAACTGTCAAGTGCCGCATGCATGGCAAGTAGATGTAAGAGATTATTGACGTAAGACCTATCAAAACCCGCTATTGAAATTTGACGCATGTACACTCAGAGGCAATGAAAACGGGTCACTTCCCATGGATTACTTTACAAAGTGACCCGTTTTCATTGCCTCTGAGGTAGCGTACCTTCATAGTTTACATTGGGTATTACACTCAGAGGCAATGAAAACGGGTCACTTTGTAAAGTAATCCATGGGAAGTGACCCGTTTTCATTGCCTCTGAGTGTATCTACTAACTTCAAGAATTGTATGGTGACCATACCATTCACCTACATCATTGCATGAGTCTTCATCCATTGAAATCTGTTTTCGCTAGTTCCTGAATTCATAGAAGGCCTGTTCATGCGAAGTTCAGCTAACCGCAGTTTTGAAGCCTGACTTTTGACCATCTTTTGCCAGATTGCCGAGCAGTGGCGTGAAATAGTACATTGTTGTAAAGGCTACAAAGTAGGCAATAGATGGACGAGTGTGTTCGAAGTCCGAGCCGTAGGTGAGCTGTGATTGTTCGAATCGCTGTTCAAACTGGACTACAAAAACATTGTTGGACAGTTTGAACTCATAGATGGTCTGTTTGTGCGACGTCCAACTAACCCCAGCTTTGAAACCTGAATTCTAACCATCTTTTGCCACATTTCCGAGCAGTGGCGTGAAAAGTATATGAGTAGGTTTTGAAATAAACCCGCAATGTACACAGGAATTCCGAGCCAGATCAAACAGAATACACCCCACAATACGTTATACGAGAGCCTTTCTATGAAAAATGGCATTGAATTATCGATTTTGAATGCGCTTTGTCAAGTCGATTTATATCGAGAGCGGATGTATTGTTGGCTTCAAGTTAGCTTTACCTGAAGCTTGGATCATGAAAAGAGATTTTTTTCATTATTTTTATTATACATCAAAAATGTTTCCCTTTTTGCTTTACGTCTGGAAATCAAATGTATGGTACTCTATTTGATTTGACGCAGTGATTGGACGTTGCTTTTATGTCTATTATTTTTATATGTTATACTTTGTTAATTATTTTGTATAAATTCGAATTAATTTCATTTAATATAATATGAACGTTTTGGCGTTTAATGTGTGCATCATAAAGTATGGTTATGAGTATTACTTCTGTGAGAGGCTGTTTATTATTTAGGGGTTATCTCCGGAGCTACTGATTCGATATAAAAAAATATGTTTCGGAATACGGAATACCTACGGAAGGGAACTTCAAGGTGGACAAAGGCTATATTGTATCCTGCCGCTCCGCTTGGGCTCGCTATCATACGTGGAGGCGAACGAAAACGGATCCGCAATTTGGATTTGACAATACGTTCATTTAGTATAGCTGAAATTATTAAATGTGACCGACTTTTTATAAATCTGTCATTGGAATTCGAATCATTTACCTTGGACGGTAGATTGCTTTTTGAATGGACTTTTTTGATACAATTTGGCCAACTTAAATAATCTCAAGTAAACGCCTAGCAAAACTTACCTCCTACTAGCCCTTGGCATGCCTGGTGAACGAAAGTCACACTGTATGCCTGGTGGGTCTGACAAACCCGTAAATGTAAAAAAAAAATTTACATATGGATTGTTTTTTTAACTTGTTGGTTTGTGTGTTTTTGTTTATTTTGTACATTATTTTTACTAGAAATAAATACAAGTCTTAATCCAAGAAACTCCATAAGAACTTATTACATAAATAAAAACATTTGATATTTCCATCAACAAAAATAGACTCTCATGTCAAAAAACATAAAAATTAAACTTATACCTAAGATCAACGTCAGTCTTAGGTTTATTTAAGGCACTGATATATCATTGTGACTATCTATAAAATATATACTCGTATGTATATAACATATATACGAAAAATGACGTAAATGTACAGTCGAGGAAATTGAATGTTTAGCACTTTTGGACCTTAACGTCATTCTAATAGAATTGACATGTGCCAAACATTCAATTTCCTCGACCGTACTTAGCGATAAAATGTTACGCCGTATGCCTGGTCGGGTTTCTCAGGCCCGCGAGCACTTTACGCACGTCCAAATCGAAAGGGTGCTCGCGGCCGACTGCGGGAGCAGCGTCAAAACGTCGGGTAGTTCATGACGCGAAGCTACTCAGAAACGCGACGCGGTAAATTTAAAATTTCAAAAAATAACGACGGTTTTTTAACAGCCCGGGTCTGTCAGACCCTACCAGGCATGCCAAGGGCTAGAGATGTGTCAACTCGGTTTGCCAACCCGGTTCAAACCGAGTGAAGCTAAAGTCGAACCGACCCGGTTTGTTAGTCCACTAACTCGATTCTATAACGAGCAGCGGACCGCAACATTCGAGCCCGATCGCCGACAGCGGGCCGGGCGAACGAAACCGCACCGACACTCGCGCGAGCGGGCGAACCGAATGAGAAGCCGAATAAACCCGATTTCTCCCGAACAATGGTACGGTGGAGTGACACTTCACTTGTCCTTGAGCGATTGAACCCAATTTGATTTTTGCATTTTTTGAGTTTTGCTGTTTATTACGTAATATACGTTTAGGAACCCATAAGTGTGGGGACTCAGACCGAGACAGACGACGGGCGGACGGTAGAAAAAAAAACAACTTTTATTATAACAATAGGTAACTTTACAGGTTTAGTCCTTGCCTAACCACAAAACAACTTTTAACATAGCCATTCAATGCCAGCGCCCAGTCAGTTTTTTTTTATTCGGGTTTTCTGTGTGTTGGCGCTTTTCGCTACAAAGCCCTGTATGATGTAACTATGACTTTTAAACCGGGACAATTTGCTTATCAGCCGGGACGCCAGGACACCATGCTTCAAACCGGGACATGTCCCGGCGTACCGGGACGTATGGCAACCCTAAGTTTAGGACCGTCATAGCAACTCGGTTTGATCAACCCGGGTTGAAACCGGTTTACATAGAAAGTCGAACCGTTCAACTCGGTTTGTGATATTTTCGGGTTGGCACATCTCTACCTCCTACCACTTAGTCAGTCTCACTCACACTGCAAATTAGAAACAGGAGGGTAGACTTCCCCGTCTTACGTGGCGTCGTGACGTCAGTTGCGCTAGCCTTGATTTAGTATTACGTGGAAGCAAGCACGCGCAATTACCAAATGGATTCGAATAGAGATGCTTACCCAATAGCCCAGCGGCGCCTCCGAGTCGGAAACGATAACGCAGGTTAAGCAAAGATGGCAGCGGTCAATCTTTGGATGGGTGACCGCATGATGTTTGAGTGGTTAATATAAATGAGCGCTTCCGTGCTTCGGAAGGCACGCTAAGCAGTTGATCCCGGCTGCTGTCTATGACAGTAGTCGTTAAGCTGAGCTAGAGGCCTTCGGGCGGCTTAAGAACTTCTAACAGTCGAGTTGCCCACTCACTTGACAAAGGGGGGACAACTGTTACTCGCGTCCGCAGGAGCTACCTACCACAACCCTGCACGTGTCCCCTGGGTGGTACACTTTAAAGGCCAAACTAAATAAACTTACCCACTTGCTACTTACTTAAGCCTCTGGCGTAACGACCCGCAGTGTGTCTTGGCGTCCAACACAAGTGCCACGCAACTGATCCCGATCTTGAGTGGTTCCTCGCCAATCGCCAGCTTGGTGCTCGCGAAGATCTTCATCCACCACATCAACCCACCGATGTCTGGGGCAACCAACCGAACGTCTTCCTATAGACCTACCCTCTTAAGCTGATTTTCCACCGGAGGGGCGAGACGAGACGAGGCGAGGCGAGAATTGAAATTCGTATGGCTTTTCAATTCTTTCCTCGCGCGCGCTCGGTGGAAATAGTCCTCGTCTCGCCCCTCCGGTGGAAAATCAGCTTAAGGCTGACAAAACCCCTGAAGTTTAAGCGATGATGTTAGGTTTCTCAAAACGTCAGAATTTCAGCGTTCTTTTGAATCCTCCCACTGCAAATATAATAGACTGTCAAGATATTTGACAGTATCTCCGTTCTATATGAGTAGTTATGTCGATGAAGATTAAAAGCCGAAGGTATTTGACTTACCTCTCTTTTTTTTTTTTTATACAACGACGGTGGCAAACAAGCGTACGGCCCGCCTGATGGTAAGCGGACACCGCAGCCTATAGACGCATGCAACCCCAATGGAGCATACCTTTTTCTCCATCATCATCAATAACTTATATAATACTAGCTTCTGCCCGCGACTCCGTCCGCGTGGAACTCGTTTATATCGTAGCTCCATACAAACTTTTACCCCCCACTTCATGCCCTTGGGGGATTATTTCCGGGATAAAAACTATCCTATGTCTTTCCCCGGAACTCAAACTATCTCTATGTTAAATTTCATCAAAATCGGTTTAGCGGTTTAAGCGTGAAGAGGTAGTTAGTATGGAAGTATGGATATACGTCCCACTGCTGGGCACAGGCCTGCTTATATGGATGAGAGGAAACTGAATTAGAATATCACAGCAACTAAGCACTGCAAACAAAACGACTTGACTAAGGGTTACAGCGTAATAATAATAATTCATTTATTCATTAACCGACTAGGATCATGTTAGTTAGAGGATTGTTAAAAATAGGGTTAGTGGTTACATTGAATATAATAACTTAAAACTTATTCAACCTGCATATTTATGTGCACCATACAGCAGTAATTACTGAGAGTAAATCGTTTAACATTTGATTGAATAGTGTAGTATTTTAGAATATCTTTTCTCCTCTCTTCCCTTAGTATGGAAAAATATAGCGACACCTCACCCTCCACTGTTTTTATCTTTCCTATCTATATAGTTTTAGTTCTTACGACAATTTTAGACCAAGATTACAGGCTACCACAAAAAGTGCCAATTGTGGCACTCTTTGGGGGAGGCCTATGTCTACCTGTGGACATCTTTTGGCTGACATGATGATGATGAGGATGATTACAGCTACAACCCCTTTCAAGTGGCTTGAAAAATACTGCAAGTATTTTAAATATTTATGAATTTTTTGTTAATTTCACAAATGAGGCTGTTGTCCACTAGAATTCCCTAGCCTGATCCCCCAGGGGAAAAAATCGGTTAAATTGTTAAGTGAACTGCGACCCTACAGCGCGCGAGCTGAGCGAGCGAAGCGAGCGTGACGCGGCAGCGTCTGGCGAAGCGCCATATCCGAACATTATATTTTTTTCCTATTTGAATATAAAAAAATTGCCGCTAGGTTCCCCCGGGTGATAAGGGTCAGGTGATTAAGGTGGATCACGTGCAAGTGAGGGACTTATTACAATTATGCTGAAAATGGACTTAATATGTGTGTATAATTGAGATAATTTGGCCGAATTGCATCCAAGTATTCCAATCAAAAAGCAGCTCTACCGTTCAAGGTAAAAGATTCCAATTCCAATAAGTTTTATATACAGTCGGCTATAATAAATAGGTAATCATTGTTGTTGGCTGTGGTAACAATTCTTATTCATGTTTTTTTAACTCTGCTGATTGCTAATAATTAAACACATTCTTTGTAGAAAATATATTTATTTGTAACATTCCAATAGTCAACTTAAGGGCTATACTAAATTACAATGTTTTTGCTAAATCATCATTAAACATAACTGTTAAAATGTCAAGAAAAAAACTAAAGAGCATTAAAATCAGAGACACGTTGTATTAAAATTTTATACAAATTAAAAGACTTTCGGTCTTGATTGTATTTGTGCCTTAAAAAAAGGCTAAATTTAATAAATAAGCTGTATACACTTAGTTATCTGAATTAAAAATACTTGTACAAGGTTGCGATATCGCGGTACCGTACTTACCAATAAAATCATTCCACTCATGGATTAGTTTAGAGGACTGCAAAAAAAACTAGTCATACTCATTAGCATCCTCCTAGCGTTTTAAACAACCCCGGGGTCCGCTTTGACACCTAACCCAAAGATTTGGCGTAGACACTAGTTTTACGAAAGCGCCTGCCATCTGACCTTCCAACCCAGAGGGAAAACTAGACCATATTGGGATTAGACCGTTTTCCTCACTGATGTAAGTCTTGGCCACTGTAAATATCAAATGATATTTAGCGCGTTTTTTGAAAAAAACCCAGTGGCGTGACCCAGAGTTCGAACCCGCGACCTGCAGATTAATAATAATAATAATCGTCCCGATAGTCGTTTCGGCGAATGGTTTAATAGCGAAGAGTCTCGACCATCATCTCAAGAGGCTCTCGCTAGATGGCTAGATCAAGGGTCAGATACAGAAGGCGGTACTCTTGGATACTGCGCGGATAGTCAGGAGGTTCCTGTCTCTGTCGCCCTGACCACCGGCAGCTTAGGCCCCGCCTCGCTGCCGGCGGTACCCTAGGTTAGGTTTTTATAATGATTTTATGTTTTGTATGTATAGATTTATATTTTACTTTTTATATAATTATTATAAAAACCTAACTTAAGATGAAACATGAATAAAGGAAATAATAATAAAACATCGTTATTGTTCAAAAATAGTGCGATTAAAAGTCGCGCGCCTGTACCGCTCGTCTACAGTGACTTCCTTTACCATTTGGCTGTAGTCGCTTCATGAGTGCCCGAACTTATGTATACAATCCTTATTTTATAACACTTGAGTCTCGCGCCTTATACACATATTTATAATATCATTTTACACCGGTCTAACGCGATGTTTATTTACCTTTATTTCTGACGTTTCGAAACCGGTTGCACCGGTCATGGTCACAGGTGACTGTTACCAGTATACACACTCTTATCTATGGGTCACTGTCGTCCCAGCAAGTTGTCATGGGTGCATAATATTTCACAAATTCGATTTCAAAGTCGATGAAAATATGGAGGGTAGAACCGAAAAAAGTCCACTACCCGTCATTTATTTTGCGACCGTTGCAACCCGTGTCGAAACGTCATAAATAAAGGTAAATAAATATCGCATTACAATCGTGTAAAATAGTAATATAAATCATTATTCTCTTGACACTAGAGTCATGTGTAGGTCCTTTTGAGTGCTAGGTCCATTTAGCTATATGGCCGTATTCCATCGAAGAAGTCCATTCAAAAAGCAATTCTACCGTCCTAGGTAGAAGATTCCAAGTGTAATGACAGTTTTATAAAAAGTCGGTCATATTATATAATCTCAAATGTACCTACTTCCTCTGGTACGACAAGTTAAGTCGCTAGTTCTTTTTGCGTTCCATTACATTAAATAAAGTAGGTCATTTAACATCTATTTAATTTACCAATGAAAATACTGTTGTCATAATATAACAGTATATCACAGATATATCAATAACGTTTTAGTGGATATCTATTTTACTCAAAGAGTATGGTGACATTTTTGAAATTACAGTAGAGTAGAGTACCTACCCTATAGTGTCCAAATTCATAATGATCTTTTTTTTCATTAAAATACATCAGTAAATTCCCGAAAGCTACATTACGTACTATGTTTTTGTCCAGAACATTTATTTCGTAAATAGCCTAATGCAGCAAAATTCCATTACACTTTTTTCTATTAATGTCGTAAATCGTATAATACATGACTCCGCAGATTAACGTACGTTTTTCTGCTGAATTTTTAAAGAAATTACTTTGTTAGTATAGTTAAAGAAAGCTTATGCGTTCAAAAATAGAGTCTGAATTCCCATAGAATGCAAAACGGGGACAGGAACTTAAGAAAGCAAAGAAATGCAACGCTTGGCGTGACTGCATTAAGCCATTCCCATTAAACGGAACGTTTTTAAAAGATGTTAAACAATAAAGAGCAATTTAAAAATTCAAATTGCAAATTCTGTAAGTCGTTAATGTTTATGAGTTAATTTTTATTTACTAGCGTTGGTCATGATATTTTAATAGGGTTGAACAATTTTATGAGACTTAATTACATGCTGGGCTGGTTAGGTACAAACGCCTTAGTTTAAGGAAACCCAATGTGAACTCAAAATCAGTAATGAATACGAGGGAACGCAGCTATCTGTATTAATGTTATTGCCATAAGTTCCATTACACAGTGCCACATATGGTGTTGCAATCTACATTGAATATTAAAATTTTTAGGGTGTTTGACCTTCCAATGATGACCACTTACACTCTTTTAAAATGTAGCTCAACACAAACATTGTTTAACTCAGACAATAGACAACATTTAATTTGAAAATGCATTTGAACGACAAAGCAAGCTGCGCTTCGGGCGGTAAAGGCTTTTTGCGGACCCCATTTGCCTGCAGTGCCTCGGGCGGGAATGGGATTCTAAATTTGAATATTTACACGAACACGCCGTAAAAAGTTGTGTTAATAGCTGATACGGTGTACAAACAGGTACATTTCTAAACTAGGAATTAAAGATACTGAAGTATACAAGATTTTAAAACTAGGGTATCATCGTTAAGTAGGTTATATTTAATGAATACCAATTTTGACGCCGGTTATTTAGACAAATACCAGATTTTTGTTGGTTTCTTACTCGTGTAATCTTAATTTATGTATTGGACCCATAATAAGCTTAAACAAATCTTTTTGTAAATATAGCTTACATGCACATAAGCTACTTTAAACTTTGTCCCAAGTGACAAAATAATACGAAGCTAATATTATTTCAGCGACAAACGTTTCGCCGAATTTTTGTTTCATCGAATTTCTGTTACTCAGAAACCGTTAACTTTTTAGGTACAGCTAAAAGCTCGTCCTGTAGAACCCATTAGGTTAGGTAAGGTTGTTTTATAACATTCCTGAAAAGTTTATTAATTCTGAAAAAAATGGTTTACGAGGCAGTGAGAATTCTGCGAACCATACATTCGATGGAACAATTGTCGGTAAAACAAGGTACAACCTATGAACGGTCCAATAACACATACAAGTTAGAATGCATTGTGAAAATTCCTGACATACATTCATGTGTGCTTCATTTTTATCAGAGATACAAGAAAATCTAAAGGAAATATCGCCAACCCTATTTGATATGCAACGTTCAACGCTCGCAAAGAACAATATCGTGATGTTCGAAATTTAAATTTTCAAATTGATCGTGATTTTGAACGAATTTGTGGAATGAGATCGTGGAACGAATATTATTTTGCGATTTTCTTTTTTAATAACTTGCTTGAATTTGTATTCAAAGCGACCAGGCTATAAAAATATTTACCAGGTTGGTAGGACACGATACATATTGGCATCAATATTTTTTTTCATTCTTGTTTTTATACCACACTTACTATTTTGTATTAAATAAGAATTTGGACGCTACAGAGTAGTAAAAAAATACTCAATCGAGAATGCATATAGTTAGGTATTAAAAAATGAATTAATCCTTAATGATAATGATAATGCAGCTTTCCAAGACTATTTTAAAGGCAGTGATAGTTTAAACAATTCTAACTAAGTGCAATATAACATAACTAAATTATTCAGTAATATCATTCGTTATTGAGCTTACTTAACATTTCAGTAATTCCTTTGAAACTAACATTTTAAGGGAATTGCTGAAACTTTTACAAATAGTCTAAACCTAGTAACGATCTTATCTAAGTTTATTTACATCAACGACCAGCTAAGTTAGAGTAGGATCAGATTTATAAAGTTGTTAGATTTACCTTTTTTGGGGGTAGTCACCAAAGCGGTACATTTTAAAATCATTTTGAAACCAACTGTATTATTCGACTTAGTTTGGGAATGGACTCACTGTCATTTTTACGTAAGTATATGGCAAATCTGTCACCTCCAACCCCATTCTAATTGCGGCTTGATAAAATGTATGTAGGTGCCGAATAGGTAGGTACTCGTGTACTCGAAGTGTCCAAACAAGAATAATTTATTCCAAGATTACTCCATATTTTTTGTCATTTAACTGGGACTGCATAACCGAAAAATACTGCATAAAGGTACCTTCATTTAACGATATGACGTCATACCGGTTTTCTCCGGGCGGTTTCGGCGGAAACTTTGTATTACACAACCGAAAAATAACGGTTACCGTTATTCTTTGCAGTACCAAAACTGCTTTTATAAAGATAACCGACATTTTGACTTTGGTGAGACAGCAGAGGTCGACCCCTGCTTACGAACTCAATTTTTCGATACTGGAATAATAGCTCGGAACCGGTATTGTAGAGGTTTAGATAAGCCTTTAAATAAATCCCGGTAACCGATATTTTCAAACGGCTTTAGTACGGTTATGCAGGCGCGGTGCGGCTAAACTTTACAACATAACGGTATTGTAATTTAATACCGGTTTTACCGATATCAGTCCCTTATACTTTACAATTTTATTTCTGTTAGGTTCATTTCAGTTATGAAAAATGTATAACTTAGGTGTAGGTATCCTCAAGCCGCTGAAATGCCTAAGAAAATGCAACCGCCTCTTCAATGGAATTTATATAATTTTAAATCGCAATAGAGTTGTTGTATTTGTTTTTCTCGTTCGATTTAGAAACAAAATAAAGACCATAAAATAACACTTCAAACTTATATTAATAACTATTTAGCATTACTTACTTAGTGACATCACAGGTCAATTGTTCAATATGAAATATCAATGGTAGTAACTTATAAAATAGTACTTTATAAAACCAAAACAAATTGAACCCATTTACATAATAAGATTTATGATTTAATTACACCTTGGTTTACTCTAAATGTCAATGACCTTTAATGACATCGAATACAATGAAAAAGTGAGACAGCTTGCTTATAATATATACTTTAACTGCTTGGCTACTATCACGGTCCTAACCTATGATTTGTCAAGCATTTACGGTTAATATTTAATGGGTTATATACACTAATTACAAAACAATTGAGCTCCCAAAACAGACCCTCCTTAAAGACTAACAAGAACGTGCATACAATATCGGAAACAAAAGCATGTTACCAACCGCTAAAGTAAAAAGTCACATGTGCACAAACTTACGAAACACACATGCCTTTTTAGCCTAGCTCGGCCGGACCTAGCAAAGATGGCTGTGTAGATAACATTAAATTGAAAGTACACTGCAGCAATAAACCGAGATTTACAGCTTATTACACACCTCAAACTCACGCGGCAGTCACGCGATACTGCAGCTACAATCATTACACTTCACTTCGCGATGTGAATCGTCCGTTCAATAATCAACAAAAGAGGGCTCCGGGGCTCAGTACAGTGTCTGTCAATGTAGGCTCCAGTCCAGGGGGAGGTCCCGGGAGGTGGAGCGAGAGTGGAGGGAGGGCGGCGCGTGCGGCGCGCCGCGGGCCCCATGTCAGTAGTCCAGAGACTCTTCATCCGGTGACCGTTTGCGGCAGCACAACCGCCAAGCTGCACCCAAAGCCAACACCCCTAGGGCAATCGCCAGCCCCGCCCCTAGAGCTGGCGCTGTCCAATCCCCCCCACCAGCACTCCTCGCCCCCGCACACAACTCAGGTGCCTCATCATGCAACTGCCCCAAAGGTATCCCTCCCAACAAATCTAAGTAGCCTAACCGACGCAAACTATCCTCCGAATATGCCTCTCTTGCAGATTTCTCATCTGCTGTCCAGAATTTCCTTTCCGTAGTGGTCACGTTTGGACAGTTCACAACGCCATTACAAATCAGTCGCGCTGGAATGCATAAAGCTTCGCCTGGGCATATGAAATCACAACCATGAGTTGAGTCTGGTGATTTCATACCGGAGCCGTCCGTCAATCGAGAGGTCATTAGTGTACCATCAGAGTTTTTAGGCAAGTGGTAAAGTCCGGTCCAAGCGATTTTAAAATTTGCTCGAGCTGGCGATGCACTGCCGATGAAAACTATTCTTATAGATCTCGTCTTTTCCTTTTCGATAACAAGTGGGTCGTCTAACGACTCAAATCCAAGTTCGCCCGCCGACAGTATAGGCAGTTCACGAGCCAATGATACATTCTCACCACAAACTGACAGATAAGGCTCTACTCTGCCAGGAAGATAAATCTGAATATTCCCATCCTCACAATGACGTGACGCAAATTTGATGCTGTCAAAGTGTAGCCAAATATCCCGTTTCTCTTCAATCTCCAAGTCCCAAATACATTGAATCCGTTTTGGTGGTTCCGTGTAGCCAAGAGCTTCTAGATGAGGATAGACGATTTCTCCGTCAGAAGCAGCCGCAAGAACTGCAGGCCCGCAAAGAGGTCCATGTACGAATTCGTAACGTGCTTCAAAGAGTGGAGATGGATTCTTGAAGTAAGACGCAGCAGCGTGGGCGTTATCTACAATCAACTGCAGATTTAATGACTCCCCTGATGATACAACTCGGTACGGCCTGGCGCGCGACACTGTATTGGAATGCTTGGCGCAAAGACATGAACCAAGTGACCTCTGTACAGCAAGATGAAGCGGTAAAGGTGTCGTGCTTACTCCTATGGAAGCATTTAAACTTTTTCCAGCGGCAGTTGGTTCCCATACTATCAATTTATCAGCGCGGTCTTCGTAGCAATTTTGACAAGATACCGGAGTGTAAGGATGCTCCTGTTGGCAAAAACAAAATTGAGTTTATGCACGAATTAAAATGGTTAATAGTGTCTTCAAAAATATTCCATCAGTTCATACCTTAAAATTGATGGTCATAATAGTCAGTATGACCCTCGCGTAGATTCTCTTGTCAGTAACAAATCTGTACAAGCAATGAACGTCCTCTCCTGGTGGTGCTTGTTTGTAGACAAGTGTGTTGAGAGGAGATCGAAGGCGACCAGCCCTTTGCTTCCACGACGCTATGACTTCATCACAAGCAGTGCCTTGAACTGGCTCACCGAAGCGAGTATTGTTGAAGAAGTCGTAATGTGCCCAGTAATATAGTGAAGATCTGTAACAATAAAGTATATTATGTTTTCCATAACCTAAATTGATCTTCACTTAATTGGTCTTCTTAGTGTTTCTTATGCTTGATTGTTTTACGAAATTGATTAAGAGTTTCTTTTTCTCCGAAGATGATATCGCGCTCCAGTTTATGTATATTCAAGTGTTATATATCAGTAACTTAGATTTCTAAAAACCTACCCACTGTAGCTCCCTGTCTTGCTTTCAAATCTCACAAACATGGCGTTTCCAGTTGATACAAAGTCGTGTTTCTCCATCGGCCTGCTGAAAGTGTCGCAGAATGTCTTGATAATCCTGGCATCATCAGGTCTGGGTGCATCGTAAAGCGTCAGGGATTCTCCGCAGTCTCCCGTCCATGGTACTATTGGGGATTCTATCCGGTTGATTCGAAAGCTGTTGACAAAAGAAGATTACAATCACTAACATTATTATTGGCCTACAACTGTCACAGAGCTGAAACACAAACAATACAACTATCAAAGAGCGAGCTATAGTTCATACAGTTCTACAGTATCATAAAAAAGTACACAACGTTTTAAGTTTTCTAAAAGGAACATTACCTCGGAAAGTACAGCCTCACAACTTGTCCAGGGAATCCTTGCATCAGATAAGTACACGACGTGTGGGGAGGGTACCAATGGGCAACTGACAGAAAGATGCCCTCGGTGTCCCCTGACTTCTTGAGGGATTCGGCAGTGAGCAGCCAGTCGCACTTTCCGACCTTGGAACCCGGGGCTTCCACGTGACCAGGCCAGTTACCAACGTTGAAGTGGAACCCAGTGTTGAGGAGAGGACCTAGGAATAGATGTTGAAACTAAGCCGGATTCATATTAATCTGACGTGGCGTGTCGTTTCGTGACGCGACAGAAAGATATCAGTTTCATACATTTAAAACAGTTGGATTCACACTCATCTGACTCACGGGACGGCTCCTTTTATGACAGGCGTCTGAGCAGGTCACAGAGAATCACATCAGATAAGTATGAATCCGGCTTAATGCTTTATTTGAGTGGCTTTAACAAACCGATTAGTGATAGGTCCTTCTTGCAACAGAGGATATTTACATAATAACCCGTCCCTTTCTAGTCATACCTCACAGCAAGAGACGGGTAGCTTATCTCTTTTAGATACCTCGCTTGCCTTGTGCTAGCCATGCTGAAGAATAAAAAACTACGAGATAGATTATACCTACAGCTCACTGTTTCATTAATAACCTGTGGGGTAATCACGTAACGTTTTTAAACGCGCTTAGCTCGATCGACTGTAATTTTTCCATGCAAAAATTTACATTTAGCTCTGCCCAACGTACGTACACGTTACGTGATCGACTTGCTGAGGGGTAAACACGTAACTTCTCGAATGAGCGTTAGGACAATTCAACTGTCAGTTTTCCAAAGAAAAAGTGACAATTAGATCATCTGACGCACGTAGGTACAATGCGTTATGTGATCGACCAGATGAATGTAAATTTTTTCATGTAAAAATGAGAGTTGAATTGTCCTCGCTTAACAGTCAGACGTTGGGTGCCAACCTATTAATTAGCTGTTCACAAGAAAAGATGAAGGAAATCGCTTCGTAATACAAAGAGTGAAGAACTTCCACTCTGGATGTCTACTGATATAATAGGGGATGGTTGGTGGATTTAGGTCAAAGAGTCCCTAAATTCAGATATATCTGTTAACCGGTGTGACCCATTTATTATTTTTATCTCAAGCAGACGTGATTGCCGAAGCTGAGGGTGAATATCTAGCCGAGATAAGCGAATCAGTATGTGTCTTGATAGCTAGGCAATGATGATATATAAAGAAGAGGTAGATACGTTGTCTATATGAAATTCCGTGTTTAAAAATGGCCACCAAATCTGACAGCTGAGACGTCCATTAACGACGCGACATTAAGGCAAAGGTCATACAATTGGCTACGCTTTAGTGTGCCACTTTTGGAGAACTTATAACCTATCTACCTCTTTTTTATATTACATCATTGTAGCTAAATATGTATCGAACGTCTAATAGTATAACGTGTATGGGTTATATTAAATTATTTATCTTAAAATATGCTTTTAATTCTACCGAGATTGAGTCATAACGTAAACCTGACGCAATCTCAATATTATGATTGTATGAATAATTCATAGCGAGTAATATCTGAAGACGAAAACACTAAATCTAGACTCGTTTAAATTAAAGTTAGGAACAGACTTTAATCAGAATAATAAATCAGGCGTTCACTCGTAACCGCTCACTTGAATTCGGATTTAAAAAAGGTAGCCTATATGGCTTGCCGTAACGCAACATAAAAGGATGACCCCTTCCCTTTTTGGGAAAACAATCTACTTATTTCTTCAAAAGAAGTTACTCACCAATAAATAAGTAAATTCATTGCATTGAAGAACAATGTCAATATTAACAACAGAACAATGTTTTATTGCCAACTGTACTGTTCTGTATACCGTCAGTAACTCCTCGTTGAGACGATTCTAACGAGCCCAAACTCAATAGGGTTACGTCTGTTAAGTCCTGAAGTCCTATAACTACCTTCGGTATCATCATCAGATCAGCTCGAGGGTACCATAATATTGAATTGTCGCCCAAACTATACTTAAACCCAAAATTGCAGCTAAATCTGTTGGGTATATCTGCTACAAAATTAAGTTGCAAGATTACACCCGAACAAACATATATATATATAAATACGAGTATAGTTAGGTAGGTACATACAAAAGAAATGATTACTAAAAGCTTGTAAAAACCTTGCAACCCTATACTGTTGTTACATCAGAATTATTGGATTACTTTTGCAACCAACAACATAAAACCACGTAGGTACAGTCAGCATCACATAGTTAGTAGCACCCAAAGTAGCCAAATATATCGTAACACTTCCTTACTCCTATAGTAATAAAGACGTGTTCCGATATATTTGGCTACTTTGGCTGCTACTAAATATATGATGCTGACTGTACTATCAGAGATCACTACAGAAAATACGTACATAATTTTTTTTAATAAAAAGTATACAATATTTTTAGCAATTGGAAATATTGACATTGGAACACGCTTCCAAAACCAAGCTATTAATATTTTCTTTTCTTAAACGTATTTATTACTTACCAACACTACAGCAATGGAAACGGGTACCCTTTTATAATAATTCCACACAAATTGACCCATGTCACTGAGTTGCTACGATCTATTTGATTTATTATTGCACCGCCTCGCCTATTTACAACTCTGTCTATAACAAAGGTGGCCCGGACAAGACCGCTTTAAAGCGATAAGAACGCCTGTTGATGCCATTCATGTGGTTACTGTATTTGCAGTATTTACACAACACTTGTTACATGTGCAATAATAAGTAGTACATTACTATAGAGGCCGGGAAACGAAGGGTAGCAGGCCAAGTAGATATAGACGGCCGAGCGTAGCGAGTTCGGATAGGGATACGCGGCCGGCAACCCCGTTTCTCGCCGAGATTTGTATAGTGCTTTTCTCAAACTTGCAATGAAATAAAAATTAAAAGTAGTCAATTTGTTTTATAAATAATACGTTTCTGAAGTGCACCCCCTGCACCGCCGCCACCGCGCCGGCAGCTGGCCCGCGCCCCGCGCCGCGCCGGCCCGTTTAAAAAGAAAAGAAGGTTGCTTTACAGTCCTAGGTGTGTAAGGCTGTATGATATTCCTTTACATATCATCTTCACTCATCGCACCGGATACGTAGTATTTCCGAACCTAATTTGAAGTACCTCACATCAACATTTCATTGCAAGTTTGAGAAAAGAATATTTATCCACCTGCTTTTGTCGATTCAGTCTATGGGTTTTTTTTTGTAAATAGACAGAATTGCGAGTTCTACAGCTCACAGACCCACTAATAAAAGAAATAAAAAAATTCTAATTCTTAAATTTTGTGGACGCATTTTCATTGCTCTTGCTTTTTCCTTACCTGCAGGCGAGCTGACGAACTCAACGAACAGGTCTTGTGAGGTCCCGATTATGGAGTACGGGAACTTGCCCATGCCACAGAAAGTCCCGATCACGAAGGCGGACTCGTCTTTGCCGTCGTATATCTTGATGTAGTCGTACGGGCAGTTTTCTGCGCCTGAAAATGATAGCTCGTAAGATTACCAGTTTTTTACGATATATATTATTTTTAAATACGACGTCAGGACACACAAGTTGTTGCGTTTTTTTGTTAATATGCCAGTTTTTAAAAACATTGGTTGAATATTCTCTTATTTACAATAGTTTAATAAGTATGACGATATTTTTAATTTGAAAATAATCTTTAAAGTTGTTGCTGAAAAAAAAGTTCTATACAATTCATAAAATCTCATTCTAGGATTAAACTGAAATTCTAAATTACCGTGTCTCCATTTTTATCTAATAAGGCAGGTACAATGACCTTTCATGGACATTTTATATGTAGCCATGGCAATTATAACTCAGACACAAATCAGGAAAATGGCCTAAAAAAGTAAATTACACAGATTATTCTACAAAAACGCGGTTACCAAGCGACAGGCAGACGAGGGTAACCAAGTTTTGACAGTCCCTAAGAATTTAATATCAGGTAGAAGTTTCTCGAACCTTCCAGATTTCTCCTATTATTGGGTTTCGTTATTTATATGCTTCATAAATTTGCACCTTCTCACAGGTAGCAGTATAAAAAATGAAATATGGTTCTAGTTCGGTTAATAGATATCGGTAATTGGGTATTCCAACGATGAAAGGTTTATGGCTTGAATAATAAATTGCCTGGACCTTTATTGAGGTCGACTTAATTAAGGTAAAATTATAATACGCTACAGACAATAAATACCGTAAATAATAGTCATAATTTTCTGCGCTGGCATCTGGCAATTTTACAGATACAGTATATTTCATCATTCAACAACTGACGTATTAAATTAGTTAATAACAGATTTTACTAAAAAGTTAAATTAATGGTAAGTAGTAGTCTAAACTCAAATCAGCTTCTTTTTATGAAACGTCAAAAACGCTCAGTTAGTACGAAATACGTTAGTACGACGGCTACTGTCCAATACCTAAATAGCATCGTAAAGTGACCTTTACTCAGTTATAGTACGTCAACTCACCCGATGTAATTGGCCTCATTGGACAGGTCATGATATTCTCACAACGCTGCCCGTCTATGTTGAACTCTTCATTTTCAATATAGAGCTTTATGTAAGGCAGCCGAGTGTTGAGATGGTATCTAAAACAAAGGTAACGGTTAAAGGTAAAGATAGGCAAGGTAAGATAAGGTAAGGCAATTTTAGAGGAACTTTATTGAGAAGCCTTGAAATTGTTTTAGATTTTTTAAATTCTAAATTGACATTAATAATTTGTATTGATAAATATCTCATTTATAGGGCTAAATTCATCATGATTTTTGATAACATTAAGGCATGCCGCTTCACGAAGCTTCAAGTCAAATAGCCAGCACGGCTATCACAAGACGGCGCGAGCTCTCTCGATTTGTCTCGCACTATACCTCTCTTTCTCTTTAAAAATAAGGAAAATACACAAAATAAGAAGTGACATTATCAGAAAAAAAACGAAGGTAACCGACGCACTAACCCATGCACTGAAAATGAAATGGCAATGGGCAGGGCACGTCTCACGTATCTCCGACAACAGATGGACCATAAAGGCTACTGTATGGAAAGGCCCAGTCGCCAAAAGGAAAGTCGGCAGACCAAGCAAGAGGTGGGCAGACGACATACAAGAAGTAGCAGGCAAATACTGGATGGAAAAAGGAAGGGACAGAGAACGTTGGAAAGAGCTGGGGGAGGCCTATACCCAATTAGGGATCCATATTAATTCTATCTATCTCTTCAATGGCTCACCGACCCAAAGCGGGTCTTGGCCTCCGACACGAGTTGTCGCCACTTGACCCGATCCTGCGCCGTCTCCTTCCAGTTCCTGGCTTTAAGGTCGCGCAGGTCTAATTCGACGACGTCGTTCCAGCGATACCTGGGACGTCCGACGGGTCGCCGCCATACTGGATGTCCCAAATATGCCCGTTTGGCACCCCGATCTTCCTCCATCCTTTCAACATGACCAAGCCGGTGAGCTTTTGTTTCTCCAATAATGTTGGGTGTAGCCACAAGATGCTCAATTTCGGTGTTCTTCCGGACTCTGAAGCTTCCGTCATCTCTCCTCACCGGACCTAAAATTTTTCGGAGAATTTTTCTCTCCGCCACCAGGAGCTTATTTTCTTCTTTAAGTGTTAGCGTCCAAGTCTCACATCCATACATGAGTATTGGCCTTATGACTGTCTTATATATGCGGAGTTTGGTGTTTCTATTGAGGAGCTTGGACGATAACACTTTATGAAGGGCGGCACTGCACCGCAAGGTGCTTTGGATGCGGATGTTTATATCCTCCTCCCGTGTATTAGTGTCGGTGACTGTGCAGCCTAAGTACTTAAATTTGGACACGCCTTTGTAAGTGATATCCCCTACATGAAGGTCTTTTCTTTTAACGCGTGTGTTTTTGTAGCGTTTCATGTGGAGATATTCAGATTTTTCATGGGTAATACTTAGGCCCTCTTAGCCTCAATCTCCAGGACTGCTGCGGATACTGCAACCTCATCCTTGGTTTCCCCGAGCAGGGCTAGATCGTCGGCGTACCCTATCACTTTATGCTTTCCGTTCAGTTGCAGCCCGACTTCTAGCGAAAGAACTTTCCTAAGGGCATATTCTAGCACCAAATTAAAAAGCATAGGCGACAGGGCGTCGCCCCGCTTCAGTCCTGTGACCACTGCAAACTCGTCCGTTAGCTCGTTATCAACCTTTACCCTCATTTGACTCTCTTTGGTGGCCACTTCGATCAAGTCTACAAATTTTTTGGGGATGTTAAATTTCCTGAGTATTGTATACAGAGCGCAACGGTCAATGCTGTGGTAAGCTTTCTTGAAATCCACAAACGGAACGTGGATGCTCTGAGCGTATTCCCATCATCCATATTAATTAATGTTACTTAAATCTTGTAAAAATCTACATATGTACCAAATATGGAAATGGATGGATGGAATGGCTTGTTATTATTATTATTATTATACCTCTCTTTCTAAGTGTTCTAATAAGAGAAAGACGAATAGTGCGAGAAAAATCGAGAGAGCTCGCGCGCCGTCTTGTGATAGCCGTGCAGACGTCATTGGTGAAACGCCTCAGTGTTGCCACACACACACAGCCTTGAGAATTTGTAACTTGTAGTGATATAAGGTATCGCTGGGGGGATAGCGTGCAGGCGGATCTGCGTCAGCTAGGGCCTATGCAGATTGCGTATTTTAAGCGCACCGTCAATGCGCGTTTGTGTTTATTTACACATGATTTGACACAAACGCGCGTCGACAGCGCGTAAATAAAACGCAGTCTGCGGCACTAAGTTGTAAGCTGGCAAGAAGCGCAGGTTCGTTTAGGAGGCCAAGCCACATTTTTGGAGAGAACCAAAATAGTAAGTTAGCTGCATTCAAACTCCTATGTCGGGTCTCATTTCCATTCGCCTAACTTTGCCGCTCATATCGACCCTTCGGTCACAAATTCTCGCAGAAAAAAAAAATATTGCGTCGAAGCTTATCCGATTTGTTGTTCTATTTTCTGTACATTCTTTTTCACTAACATGAATAACCTTTACTAAGGGAAGCTACAAAGAGGTTTGTTACAAAGGTTTCCAAGGCATGGGATTTGTGTCTAATGTTAGCAAATGTGTCCCTGTCTGTGTGAGATCTTGACAAAGTAAAAGTATTGTCATGATATAGGCATTAAAGATAAAGGTTCCATTTAAGTCCAATGTAACGCGTTTACGAACGCGCGACTATGTGACCGAGTCCGCGTAGAGTGGCACCTTGGTAGCCTTAAAGAAAAAACCTCTCGGACAGGGCTATTGTGTTAGTTTTCGAATGAGAGAGAGAACGATTATTATTTTCACCTTGAAAAACTAAAGTTAATATGTACGCGTGCGCGTAAAAGTTACGCCCTACAGCCTGTGTGTTGTGTGTGTAGGTTACCTGCAGTGTAAGTTCCTCGGATACACGCCTGGATAAGCGGCCGACTGTACGTAGCAGGTCTGCAGCCTGCAGTCTCGGAAAACACGCTCGCAATATGACCTGTTGCAATAGAAAAACACATGTTTTAAAGTAAAAATCATCAACCCAAGCTTTTATGAAGATTATCACTTTCACTGCCAGGAACCCGCCTAGCGGGCGCCTACGCCGTAGTCGCTTACCGCTACATATGAGGAAAAAGGGATCGGCTACGCGATTATTAATTGGCAGTGAATGTGTTATACAATGATGAACGATGATTCAAAATATACAAGTAGTAAAAAGTATGGCACGCTCATTAAACTTATGTACGAAATATAATTTTATATTTAACAGCGGCTTTTCATTGAAGGAAAATACCGTGAGGAAAATATGGTAAGTCAATTAATTTCTTATTCCATAATCTATGTACTCGTAGTGTACCTGAAGCCTATTTATCAAGCAACCTACTTGTGTTTTGCAAAAGTTTAACAAACACAAAATTTATGAAAAGTGGCTAGGATTTGTAATTTTCCTATTCTAATAATATAGAAACTACCTAAATAACAATTTCTTGCATCCACCTGCCGGTCTAATCTCAATTAGGTCTTGTTTTCCCTCTGGGTTCGAAGGTCAGTTGGCGGTCGCTTGCGTAAAACTAAATCTTGCCAAAGCGGACCCAGGGCCCGTTGGAGCATAACCGGGAAAAACGTTAGGAGGATGATAACATAACCTTTTAGAGATGTTAAAGACAAAATAAAACCAGCCAAGTGCGTGTCAGACCACGCACAACGAAGGGTTCCGTGCCTATTAAAAAGGTCGTATCGTTACTGAAATCTTACGGCACTTACGTCCGTTTCTTTAAGGAAGGCAGTTTTTTAGAAATATCTCGAAAACCTTTGAACCGATCTTGTTCAAAACAATTTTCGCTGAAAGAATTTAATAAGCCCTATGCCCAGGATTTTTGGTATATTTTTAAAATACACGGTTCAAAAACTAGACACAGGTTTACACAGGGGGACACAATTTTAGTGACTTTCGGCCACTTTTGGGGCGATTATCTCCGACTCTATTCACTTAATCAAAAAAAATGCTGAAAGGCCTATCGACATTTTTTTTTGACATTCAGTTTCATGTATGGACTGCACCCCTATTTTTTTTTTCTTTTAGTAATTTAATTACAAAACTATGTAGCCGTAAACAAAATACACCTATCCTCAAAATTTTATTCAAATACACCTTATAGTTTTCGAGTAAAATGCCTGTGACATACAGACGGACAGACAGACAGACAGACAGACAGACAGACACGACGAATCCATAAGGGTTCCGTTTTTTGCCATTTGGCTACGGAACCCTAAAAACGATAAAAATAAACTTTGTAGTTATAGAACTATGCAATGATGATACATAGGTATGATCTATAATATCTATATTTTGTCATCTTTGTGTATCATAATTATCGCTATTCGCAAATAGTCGTAAACACTGCACTTTGATTAACAGCTGACTTGAAAATTGCTCCTAAAACTGTATATTCCTCCTACGGAAGCAGAAACGTGCTGTTATGATAAAATATGCTAAAATACACCCTGCTCCTATCATTCATGTGTCTAATTTTCATGTCACTGGCTGCCGCGGAAATTAGATTAAGCGTTCTACCGTGGTAAATAATGTAGCGCTGTTCCGGAACATACATAAATAATTGACTCATCAAGATAAAATTTGGAGATACTTATATACATTGTACATTAGAAGCTTTAGTTTCCGAAAGTTTTTTATTGGAGTCATCAAATATTCATTATTTATATACGTTTATTGCATATCACATTGTTTCTTAACCCATAACAGAAAAGGTGTACAATTTGATACCCTGTATGTAGGGCACAGCAAAATTAATATTGGAGAAGAGGTCGAGATTTTTATTTCGTTGTTGAATTCATTAATTAAACTTATTACTATAACTTATATCTAGTCATTAAAGTTTAACGAGGAGTAGCTTTATTTTTAAGAATTATTTGAATTACATACATAAATTCACGCCTTTATTCCCAAAAGTGGTTGGCAGCGCACGTAAAACGTATGTTCCAGTGTCACTTTTAGCATAAATGTGGGTATAAAAGATCGACAAAATGTGATATTGCAGAATCGAATCTTTGAATTGTTTCGTGAATTCGTTATCTCCAGTAACGCACTCACTTAACGTAATGCATTGTACGTACGTTAGGTAGATCTCAATGTCAATATTTATATGGGAAACTGACAGTTGGACTGTCCTAAAGCGCGCTGGAAACGTTACGAGATTAATACCCCTCTGACAGACTGTTTTTCATGACGTCACTGATTTTATAAAATATTTTTATTGACATAAAATTGGGACTGTTGCTGTGTTATTTGAATTTAGAGGTTATTGGTATACTAGGTAGCTAATTACAAGCTTTTATTTAACTTGCCCTGTTAGTATGGGACAAATCTTGCAAGTTAAACTTTACCCACTTCCCGGTGACCGATTGAGCTGAAATTTTGGGTATAAATATAGTTTGGATGACGATTCAATATTATGGTACCATCGAGCTGATCTGATGATGGAGACAGAAGGTGGCCATGGGAATTCAGTACTTAACCGACGTAACTCCGTTGAGTTTGGGTTCGTTAGAATCGTCTCAATGAGTAGTTGTTGATGGTTGACAGAAAAGTACAGCCGGCGAAAGAAAATGAAATTTTTGACAGAAACTTATGTTGAAATCTACTAGCAAAGCGTCTATCTTAGTGATTGGTATTAAAGTGTAGATATTTTTTGTCAACATATTTATAGTAATTATATAAATAGAGGTCACTATAAAGATGTTGTGTGCAACGCAGTGAGATTTGTTTTATTTTTTATGGTAGACAAATAATGAAATGAAATGAAATATATTATTAATAACAACTCATCATCATATCAGCAGAAAGACGTCCACTGCTGGACATAGGCCTCCCCCAAAGAGTGCCAAGGTGACCTGCGCCAACCGCATCCAGTGGACTCCCGCAACCTTAACCAGGTCATCAGTCCACCTTGTCGGGGGCCTACCCACGCCGCGCCTTCCGGTACGTGGTCGCCACTCGAGAACCTTTCTGCCCCAACGGCCATCGGTTCTACGTGGTATGTGCCCCGCCCACTGCCACTTAAGTTTAGCGATCCAGAGGGCTATATCGGTTACCTTGGTTCTGCTGCGGACAGCCTCATTTCTGATGCGATCACGCAGAGAAACTCCCAACATGGCCCTCTCCATTGCCCTTTGGGTGACTTTGAGCCTTTTTATGAGGCCTATAGTAAGCGACCACGTTTCAGTGCTATATGTCATCACTGGCAACACACACTGGTCAAAGACACTCGTCTTGAGAGACTGCGGAATATTGGACGAAAAGATGTGCCGTAGCTTCCCGAACGCTGCCCAGACGAGTCGGATTCGACGATTGACCTCTTTCTCGAAGTTGGAACTACCTTACTGGATAGTCTGTCCAAGGTATACATAATCATCTACAACTTCGAGCGTAAAGTGTCCGATTGTAATGGGAGTTGGTACTACATGGGCATTTGACATGATCTTCGTCTTATCCATGTTCATTCTTAGACCAACTCGCTCGGAAGCTTTACTGAGGTCATCGAGCATCGTACTTAAGTCCTCAATGGTCATTTCATTTCATTTCATTTCATTTCATTTATTCAATGCAATTGTGTGTACAGACAGGTCTTAAGATTATAGTGTTTCAACACAAACCCTGTGAGGGCACTGCAATATAATAATAATTTAAACTAAACATTTAAACATATCATGCAGTAAAATAACATTCAAACAGTAAATCGAAATTAATAATAAAAATTTTAATGGTTTGGAATTAATAAAGAATGTCATAAAAGTAATAATTTAAAATTAATAATTTAAAACATAATTAACAGCCGAATAGAAATTTAAATTCATTCATCTTTCAGTTTAAATTAATGTCAAATAAAATAAAATAAATTAAATTAAATTGAAATTGGATTGGAATTAATTTAAAATGTCGTAAAAATCAAGGATACAGGATTACACTTAATGTCATCAAGGTTATAATATAATCTAAAATTCAATGTAGGTATTGTAGCCATTGTAGGTACTTAAAGAAGTTAGAGAGGAGGGAGGCAGACGCTTGTTTGTGCATAATTCGTAAAATGTACCTAATTATGTTATCCATTTAAATATTCGTCTAAACTGTAGTATGATTTTTCAATTAGTAATTGTTTTAAATATTTGTTAAATTTGTTTCTGTCAGGCTCGTTCTTTATATGGTTAGGTAGCTTGTTAAATATCTTTATTGTCGTGGGGTAGGGTCCATTTTTATGTAATTTTAATTTTGAAGATGGTCTCAGCCAAGACTACTATGTCGTCAGCAAACCGAAGGTGAGTGATGTACTCGCCGTTGATTTTGATGAGCCTTCTACAGTCCAGAGTCTTGAAAACGTCCTCTAGTGCAGCGGTGAACAGTTTTAGTTTAATAACAACTGTTACAATAAAAATACCGTTAAATAATAAAAATAATTGTTGAAAGGGTTCCAATTAACAATAATAATGGGTTTACCATTTGTAATTTAGTTCCTATAGTCTTCTGACACCATCACCTTGACGTGACGCTGCCGATGAAGCTGAAGGTCTTGGGTTCAAATGCCGGTAATGGCAAATATTTATGGTTGTATGTTATTTAGGTATGCTTTGTTTTTTGCTTGTGTTATTTTGTAGTTTAAATTTGGTTCCTTTTATCTTTTTATCCTCTGTATTTCTAGTGATTTTAAATTATGTATGTGTACGTTTCGTCACTGTGCCGTGGCATCACCAAATGTTCGCAACGGAAGACCAGCGCTAGCTCCGCCAGCATTACGCTGAGTTGCGACCATTTCGTGGCAAATTACGCAACTGTATGTTAATGTATGTAAAATGCCTTGTGTTTGTCACGATCGAAAAATGTATCTTTCTTTCTTTCTATATGTGATGAGCATGACAATTTCTGACTTTTGGATGTTTTCTGTGTCATCATTCATATTGTCATAACAGCCGGAAGACGTCCGTTGCTGGACATAGGCCTCCGCAAAAAAGTGCCACAATGCTCTCTCGCTGACTCCCGTGACCTTTACCAGGTCATCATTCCACCTTGTGGGGGGGGTCTACAAACGCTACGCGTTCCGGTACATGGTCGCCGCTCGAGAACTTTTTGCCCCAACGGTCATCAGCTCTACGTGCAACGTGCTCCACTGGCACTTAAGTTTCGCGATAGCGATCACGCATCGAAACTCCTAGCCCTCTCCTTTGCCTTGGGTGACTTTGGATTTTCTATGTAAGTAAGTATTTATATTACTTAGTTCGATTTGTGTAAGATTGTCCACGGCATCTCGCTTCAAAATGTTTTGGTTCATACCCACATATATACCTACCTATCTACTTACCTAAGAACAGTACAAGTCAAATAAAAGCAAATAAACCACCGCCTCAACGAAACAGCTTGTACTAAAACGGCATTTTCAACAATAGATATTTTCGAAATAAAAATATGCTAAAGAAACTCCAAGTCGGGACAAACCTTGGAATTCAATGGCCCCTTGTTACGGGCCGGGCATTGTCGTCTTCCTTGAGGCTTTACAAAGGATACTTGCAATTTTCTACGGAACGATGCAAATCATACTTCGTGTGCAGGTTTCGCGAAAATGTTGTGCGGAATGGGAAAATGATTAAGATTCACGGATGTTGCTGCAAACACGTCAATATTCTGATATAACCAATGTAACACATTCACTGCCAACAGTTTCCGATAAAAAGCGGTTGTAGAAGAAACCGCCCACTTGCAGAGCGTGTATATCTCGTAGTTAATTTTGAATTAATCGTTTTCGACCATAGAGTTCTTTATTCAATTATCATTTTACGCGGCGGTAATCTTTTTGTGTTGTATAAAATGGCACGCACTGGCCATGAACAACAGCCATTGCATACCCTTTATAGGACACAATTTAAATTTCACAGCCACAATGACCACCTGTTAAGGTCATCTTTTTGTATTTTTTTATGGGCCAGAATTTTTAGGTCTACACAAATAGCAAAAGACTTGAATTATTATGAATACATTTTAACTTTGCCTGTAGCGGGTTCCTGGTACTGTAAGTAAGTATAATTGTCACCATCAGCCTATATACGTACCACTGCTGGGCCTATAGTTAAATGAAGTTATTAGTCAATTATAAGAGAGGAGTTAAATAGGTCCTTAACAAAATACATTTTGCGCTAGTATCATGACGCGAAACTAAAGACGCGTCGCAGCGAAACGCAGCGCGGTGTCAGCGTATTTTACGTATATTTTTTTGTAATAATCATTTGTTTTTTTGTGGTAAACCAGGCTACAGCCTGCTGGGCGGTAAACAGATAGCCTGCGGACGCTTGCTCTGTAAGGTAGGACTGTAGATAGTCAGCTCCAAATATGAGCACAAGGAATTTCCGTTATGATGATTCATATCAGCCGAAAGAGGTCCACTGCAGGGCATAAGTCTCCCCCAAAGAATGCCACAATGACTGCGCCACCCACATCCAGCGGTTAACCCCGGCCTTTACCAGGTCATCAGGTTATAAACATGAATGCACTTCCAAAACATTAATTTTATTTTGACGACCGTTTGTTGGCCTAGCTAGGCCAACATACGGTAGTGTCACAACCCACTAGGCCCTAGTGGGTTGTGACGCTGTCTGCGAAGCTGAAGGTCCTGAGTTCGAATCCCGGTAATGGCAAATATTTGTGTGATGAGAATGAATATTTGTTTCTGAGTCTTGGATGTTTTCTATGCATTTTAAGTATTTATATCTATTAGCTGGCACCCATAACACAAGCCTTATTGAGCTTACTATGGGACTAGGTCGATTTGTGTAAGAATGTCCCTTAATATTTATTTATTAACCAACTTCAAAAAAAGGAGGAGGTTCTCAATTCGGTTGTATTTTTTTTCAAGTTTTTTTTAATTAAAAACATCAAGGTAAACAACGATACAGTAGGTACAATACAATTCATCGGCCTTATTCAAATGATCCAAACCTTGTTCACCTAAAAAGTACCATATTCACAGAATTTCCTTGTCTCTTACGCCCGTTCGCTAGTGAAACACGCTTCAAAGGAAACTTGAAGTTACGTGACGGACATCTTGAAACAAGTGGAATACTTTTTCCGATTGTCGAATATGAAAACGATGGAAACTTTTCGTTTATTGGCGAATTGTATAATTTTGCGCCTCTTTCCGAGTTCAATTGACATAGGAAGTTATAATTGTAGGCTTTATTTTATCCGCTACTTTTAATAAAACAATATATAAATCAGTCTATATAGGGGGGCCTACCCACGCCGCGCCTTCCGATACGTGGTCGCTACTCGAGAACCTTTCCGCCCATTGCCCATGTGCCCCGCCCATTGCCACTTAAGTTTAGCAATTCGGAGGGCTATATCGGTTACCTGATGGCCTGATAAAGGAAGAAAGATGAACTGATGACCTGGTAAAGGTTGCTGGAGTCCGCTGGATGCGGGTGCAGGACCGGCCCTTTGGCAATCTTTGGGGGAGGCCTATGTCCACCAGTAGACGTCTTTCGGCTGATATGATGATGATGATGATATACGTCCCACTGGCTGCGCACACGCCTCTCATGGGTGAGAGGGAACGGGCACTATATAGTCCGCGCACTGGGTCAACTAGTTTTCGATCTAGATGTAGCGAATCCCATTCATTGTGTATGCAAAGTCTGATGTTAATCCAGCATGTCTTAAAATGAGAATCAAACTACGTTTGTAAGGAGACTGAAGAGTCGTCCTGGGACCCTTAAATAGCTTCGCTAAGATACGACATTAATCAATACACTTCAGGCTATTACGCACTCTGAAAGATTTACGTCATGTATCGTTTGAAGCCCGAATAGCCTTTGCCCATCAATCTTCGAAAGGCTCAGTAACCTAAAAAATCATGAGGACAAATCATCCGAATACATCGTCCGAAGCAGCCAATTACTTAGTCTAAGCTGCAATGACGGAGGGTATTTGGATAAATGGAACTCAGGGAGAAATACTAGCGGATATTGAATACTCCATAAGGAGTGGTGCCGGGTTAAGCGACCAAAGGTTAACAAACACATGGCTCTAATGCCTCGACAATAGAGGCCTCTTCAGATAATTGTGAGAAAATTGGCCGCTCCGATATATCTGATAGCGACTGTACGTTTCCGCCGAAAGACGTCCACTGCTGGTCATAGGCGTTCCCCAAAGAGTGCCAAAGTGACCGGTCCTGCGCCACCCACATCCAGCGGACTCCCGCGACCAGGTCATCAGTCCACCTTGTGGGGGCCTAACCCATGCCGCGCCTTCCGGTACGTGGTCGCCACTCGAGAACCTTTCCACCCCAACGGCCATCGGCTGTACATTAGGTTATTAGTATTACTATTCTACGTATAATAATGAATTTATTAAGCCACAACGATCATCCTTGCAACCAATGGCGTCACTGAGAATCAGCGTCAGAAAGTAAACCTCGGTTTAAATAAATAATAAATAAATATTAGGGGACAATCTTACACAAATCGACCTAGTCCCATAGTAAACTCAATAAGGCTTGTGTTATGGGTACTAGACAACGATATAATCCCTTCGGACCGTTTCGGAGCCAGCATTCGGAGCCAGCTACCGTATGGGAATTTAAAATCCCGTTTGGCAGCTGGATACGAAGCGGGCATTTTTTTACCGTTTCGGAGCCAGCATTCGGAGCCAGCTACCGTGTGGGAATTTAAAATCCCGATTGAGAGCTAGGCATATCATGACTTACTGTTACGGATAGGTACGACGACGAGCGAAGCGAGGAGGAGTGTGTTAGGTATCTTGTGATCATTTGGTACGACGACGAGCGAAGCGAGGAGGAGTGTAGGTTAAAATCCTACTGCCTTTGTCCTACCAATCGCACCACATGAACTTTTTTTCAACTTTTTTAAATCACAAGATACCTAACACACTCCTCCTCGCTTCGCTCGTCGTCGTACCTATCCGTAACAGTAAGTCATAATATGCCTAGCTCTCAATCGGGATTTTAAATTCCCACACGGTAGCTGGCTCCGAAACGGTAAAAAAAATGCCTGTTTCGTATCCTGCTCCCAAACGGGATTTTAAATTCCCATACGGTAGCTGGCTCCAAATGCTGGCTCCGAAACGGTCCGAAGGGGATATATCTAATAGATAGAAAATACTTAAATACTTACATAGAAAACATCCAAGACTCAGAAACAAATATTCATGCCCATCACACAAATTATTTGTCCTTACCGGGATTCGAACCCAGGACCTTCAGCTTCGTAGGCAGACTCACTAGACGTCGATATAATATTTAATAGATATAAATACTTAAATACATGATGAATACAGGTGATGTTTTGACGACTTGTGTAGCCTAGTTGGTAGTGACCCTGCCTACGAAGCCGGAGGTACCGGGTTCGAATCCCGGTAAGGGAATTTATTTGTGTGATGAGTACGAATATTTGTTCCTGAGCCATGGATTTTTTCTGTGTATTTAGTTATCTATATACGAGTAAGTATGTATATCGTCGTCTAGTACCCATAGTACAAGCTTTGCGTAGTTTGGGACTAGGTCGATTTGTGTAAGATTGTCCCCAAATATTTATATTTAGTTAAATAGAAAACATCCAAGACTCAGAAACAAATATTTATACTCATTACGCAAATATTTGCCCTTACTGGGATTCAAACCCGGGACCTTCAGCTTCGTAGGCAGCGTCACTATCCACTAGGGTCGTCAAATTGCCGGTTTGCTTCTATTCATCAAAGCTGAGTGGCGACCGGCGACCTTTTTAGCAACTCTAGCAATGTATGTATCTATTCCTTATATCTGTGTGACTTTGAGATGGTAAATAAACGTAATTCTTTCTTGGAAGTATACTTAGTGGCCAAGGGTATTATCATTATTTGTTGTAGGCCTTCTTTTGCCGCATCGATTCTTTGTTGATTTATTGTGACAGCTCCTTTGTTGGAGTTCGCTATATTGGCTCATTGGTGCATGAAAATATAAGATTCTGTATTTTCCAGACCAAGGTCATAAGCAAATGTACTGGCAAACTCGTCAGTAGCTAAACACCTTGAAAACTTCGTTTGGCAGTTTAATTAAACATGACGTACATATTTTTGTCACTTCCTTTATTAGGTACTACTTATTTATTTACGAGGATGTCTGTTTGACTCGGGTCCATCAAACTTCGCCCTGATATTTTAACTAACGTAACTTAAAATGACGTTAACTTTGAAACAGAGTTGGTACCCTTGTACAGGGTGTTTCTGTAATAGGTACATTGATTGATCGGTTATTGTACTATCGACAACACAGCTAACTGACCTTGTAATAAGGTTATATATACACACAGGATGGTCAGTTAACAGTGTTGTCGTTTGTACCTACCATTTGATGATGTATTCCATTTTTCTTGAACATACCTATATTTTTTTCACGATTTAATTGCTTTCATTTTAAGTTCGCGTATTCGATATACGTTTTCCAATAAATAAAATGTCGCCTGTCTCGCCACAAATGCCGCAAATTTTCAACATTCCTCTCAAATATATTTTTAACTATAATAAATATTCATAAACCTTATTTTTTTTTACCAAAATAGGTAACTCTGGTATTTTGGTACATGAAGTAATTTAAACTGGTTTTACAAGTTATGTTTTGTATGATGGCATATATTATAATAATTTATTATTGTTTCCTAAAATGTTAATATTTATGATGGTGGTGAGTAAGCTGGGTATCATGGTCGGCCTTATCACGCGATAAGTGACAAGATAGAGCGTCCATCGAACGGTGTCAGCCAGTGACGGACGCTCTATCTTGTCACTTAAGCGTGATAAAGCCGACCATGACACGGGGTCAGAGTTCCCTAGGATGCATTGTGTCCAGTCTGAGGAGCAACGTTGACCTAAACACCTAGTCAGTTCTTGCATGTAAAGTCGCTAATGCTGTGGCAGCCTTTATGTCCAAAGAGCAATGTAGTTGACAGCCAGACACCCTAACCGCAGCGAAATCGTTTCCTCGTGGCCACTTTGCACGTGAGCCGAATCAGAATGATTTGACGGCGAATTGGCACCAGGGTTATACCAAACTATATATTTTTTAGGTTTACCAGAGTAAATTGTTAAATAATACTATTTTAATAATTAAAATGGAACTATAACACTAAAATTTTATATACTTAGTGCATGCTAGTTGCGGATTGATCATTGATATAAATGTGACGATTTCAAAACATATATTATATAAGCACTAAAAAAACAAGTGTGAGAGTGACATAAGTTACGATATATTAGTAAAAAGAGATTTAAAGCTGTTTTTACTAATATATTGTAAGTTACGTATGCAATATTTGTTATTAACCATTTACTAAGCAAGATATTTAATAATTTTAAAATTATTGAATATCAATGGTTATAATAAATTATTCATCTAAAAAAACTCACGTAAATGCTTGAAAAACGTCACGTTACAGCTTATTTCTGCATTCTTAAAGTTTCTTAGATACACATTAACAAGCTATAAAAAGTTCTAAAAACAGTATCCCGACTATGGAAAACAATATGAAAAAACTTTTTTTTTTCATCAAGAAAACTAAACTATGTGACACAAACCATAATTTTGAATCGATTGGTACTTCATTCATCAACATAAAGAAATAAATAAATATACATCGATTCACAAACACACAGGACAAACATATTAAATAATAAAATAAACAAGAAAAGCATATACCTAAAACATGAAACATCGGTTCAGTATCTTAAACGCTATACTGTGGGCATACGTAAATACAAACATAGACTGCTAAATCATACTCATACTCATTTATTTATAATGCACAAATACATTAAACGTCAAAAAGTTAATTTTAGATTAAATTTAATATCCCTTCCTTTCGGCTCTGCCGTAGTCTATCAAAACACGGTCGCTGTTTGATATGATACAATCGTTACTTTTCTATTTCTCAAAAAACCTTCATTCTTACAGAGCATTTCTGACGTTTCAGTAACGTGGCTGATTATAATATCAGTCAAAATAATCATATCCTATAACCAAACAATGAAAATTACTACACTAAGTCTTTGTTTCGAACTGCCATTCATTATTATTTGGCGTAGAAGCTTGCAATTCGTGCTACTGGTATAAAAAACGCCCTAATCGCGCCAAAATGATTTCCCAGCTCGACACGGCCACTCCGCAACTACGTGAGGCGAATGGCGAATAAATAACCACGAATCGTCGCGGCTGCCATTATTGTGACCTCACAGATTTATGCCCTGTAATCAAGTCTTTGGATTAAAGAAGCTGACTTCGGAACTCATCGTTTTATAATCTGTCTAGACGATTATGTAGCTTGTATAAAGACATGTTTGGAAGATTTATGATTCATTAAATCAAGTAGAAACGTCTGCTAACGAAAATAATAACAAAAAATATAAATCAGCCTATATACGTCCCACTGCTGGGTACAGGCCTCCTCTAATGGGAGAGAGCATTGGGCAGTAGCCTGTCCCTACACTGGCCAATGCGGGTTGGGAACTTAACATACACCTTTGAATTTCATCGCAGATGTGTGCACGATGTTTCCTCACGATGTTTTTCCTTCACTGAGAAGCTAACGGTAAATATCAAATGACATTCCGTACATAAGTTCCGAAAAACTCATTAGTACGAGCCGGGATTCGAACGCACAACCGCTCTTTGACAGCCGTATGCCTGAGCCACTAAGGTCCCATAGCTTTTAGCAAATTCCAAATTAGACTGGATAAATTGAGAGCAACAGTGCTCACCAGAAGGTGGCCGGTTCGAATCCAAGTCTGAGCAATACTTTTTCTTTAATTTGATAAGACTTGATGTTTACTGTGCTCGGAGAGCTATTAAATTTGGGAAATGGACACATTTGTTGCGCTCTCTGTCGCACTAATCATGTCATATACGACACTGAGAGTAATTGCAACTGAGATTGCCACAAATTATGGGCTTGTGCGCAGCGAGCGTTTGATAAAATAAAAAATGTCGAAAAATGAACAGGTAGAGAATGCCTAAAGGCATTAAGTCCACCAATTGTATTTTTTTATATTTCTTTAGTAAACTTTTAATTAATAAATAATATAATTTGACAAAACGGGGCAGTTAACCGATTCGTTTTTCATTACTAAAATCTATCCCAAGACTAGAATTGTTAATAAAATTAAAACACTCACCCTGCCACGACCTCTCCTCTCCTGTTTGGGTACAGCTCAGGATGCTGGCCATACCGAAGATACACCTCAAATTGCTGCTCCGCTCTATAAAAAAAAAACAGTCAATAAAAACGAATAAAGGCTTTACGTGTATTAGAACAAGGTTCACATTCAAACGACAAGAACAATAGTGGGGTGAATATTTTCACCGTATTTTTTGCTGCGGGCAGCAACTTTGAATTTGCTATGGGGGGACCCTAAGCGTCATTGATTGGACTATCAGATCCACTCCAAGAGCTATTCACCGAGCAATCTCGCAAACGAGTTGAGCTTATCTCTGCTCATTTATCTCACCTCGAGTCGAAGCTTGGGTGAGTCTTGAAACTAACGAAGAAAGGGATTAAACGCCTAAGGTTTACTAGTAGATTGACTATTTTTGCTCTGCCCCAACGACCAACCCGTAAACTTGCAAAGATTGAGAAGTGAGCGATATAAGTAAACGATTGCACAAAGGGAAATTAGATTCATCACTTTCATGAGTCAATCCAAATCCAGAAAGAAAAGCTATTATACAGATAAAGTGTGTGACGGTCTTCATATCGCCTATGTTCCCTTTAAAAAAAGTAATTTTTGTGGTTACCTACTGTATTATTTCAATTGTAAATTTTACAGAGTAGTGTAGTATTTAATAGAGTGGTGATCAAGCTTACGATAAAACAAAACAAAATGACTTTGTCGGTAGGTAAGGTACACAATGAACTCTGAGGGGAAATATGACCTACAATAGAATTAAAAAAGTCTACAGAACTACGTCACAGAGTTCCAAATCTTTTGAATCTTAAAAACCTACTAATAGTTTGATACTAGTGCAATATAATGCCAAAAAAACTTGAGTTGTCATAGAAAAAAAGATCACGCGTGGCATAAAACAATGAGAAAAACCACCCGGTAGTAGAAAAGATAGAAAAATATATTTATTGCCTTAAAACAAAAACAAAACAATTTACACAAATATTTTTTGTTACAAGAGAAATTTGGTACACAGTAAAGGAAAAAAAACATAATGACATAAAAACTACAAAAGTAGTTCTTGAACCTGCATCCCCTTTGCCTTTCGCAGATCATGATTTTTGTTTCATTAATAACAAAAGAAGTGTAGTATTCCACTGTACTCCACTTCTTTTGTTATTTCTCTTTTCTTACTTTCACTCCATGAAACTCAAAGATCAAGATTCGTAAGTAAAAACTTTCTAAAGACTTACCTAGAATCGAAGCTAAAGTAGGTCTGGTCAGTGAAATTATCCGCATGGAACACAATCTTCACGAAGTTGGTCTCTGATATGAAGGTC
This sequence comes from Epinotia ramella, assembly GCA_947578815.1. NCBI lineage: Eukaryota > Metazoa > Arthropoda > Insecta > Lepidoptera > Tortricidae > Epinotia > Epinotia ramella. The sequence continues at coordinate 4,260,054 of OX388211.1, read as the reverse complement.
TGGGGCTGCTCGATCTCCCCGCAGAAGAGACCAGGCTCCTTACGGTTGGAGACGTCGGTTTTGGCGTTCCCGTCAACGATCTAAAAATAATAGTACATTACTGAAGCGGCCGGGAAAATTGGGTCTGCCGGCAAAGTAGATACAGGTTTACGAGGTATGTTTATTGGTTTTCTTGAGATCTTTACCATGGATCTTTGATTTGAAGTATCTGTGTGACTTGATCCATTTTTTTTTATTAAAAACGGGATTGCGTTTGACCTTTGTGTAACCCGACGGAAAGTTAAGACAAGGCCTAAAACGGATCACGCTCTTGCCTCTTTAAGTTTGCTAAAATGCCTGTCTTGATTCTTTAAGTTCATATCATCTGATACTTTATTTAACAGAACTCATAAACTAAACCATTCATTAACGAAAAGTTAAAACCTTCTTATCCGTATCTTAGCGTTAAGTACCGATCACTACGTACTGATGTACTACCTACTAAAATATCTTCAATGTCTCCTTATTTTATGCAAAAATATTTTTCACTAACCCCTATATCCTTCATTAACAATATTAACCAAAACACAATAAGAGAAGGAATTAAAACAGCCATCGAGGAAGAATTAATTAGGGACTAGCGTAGGCCGATAATTGCACAGTCTTAACAGAGTATTCGAGTTTTTCCAAAATTAATTAGTAGAACCGGCGATGCGTCTCGAAATTTAGAAATTAAACCGACAGATTTCGCAACTCCGTATCAAAGTTTGTCTTTTGTTTTGTTGGCACGAGCATTATGCTTTGCACTGGTGGATTTTGTTTCGAACATGAAACAAATATGAGGATTTTATAGGAACATTGACAAGTTCTCTTTCTCGCTATTTGTTATTGTTAACCCCGACGAGGGGTGTTGTAAGCAAACATCATGAATTTTGTAGAATTTTCGTTGAAGCATGATTGTGTGAACGGAGTGGGTATAGCCAATATTTATGAAAATTGTTAAATAAGGTATAAGATAACGTTAATATCCACGTTTTCAACGCTTATTAAGAATTGCTCTTCTACTTACCAATTCCGTTCACAACACTACACTGCACCGAAAATGACACCAAATGTATGAAGTGAGGTTATGAGTTTAACATGGTGTATCCTGGGTGTCTGTCTTTAATCATCATATTAGCCGAAAGGCATCCACTGCTGGACATACGCCTCCCCCAAAGAGTGCCACAATGACCGGTCCTGCGCCACCCGCATCCAGCGGACTCCCGCAACCTTTACCTGATCATCAGTCCACTTTGTAGGGGGTCTACCCACGCTTCGCCCACTCGTACGTGGTCGCCATTCGAGATCGTTTCCACCTCAACGGCCCTATCGGTTCTACGTGCCATGTGCCCCGCCCACTGCCACTTAAGTTTCGTGACTCGGAGGGCTATATCGGTTATTTTGTTTAATATGTGGTTGAAAACATAAAATGTGGCTTCTGTCTGTGAACTGTTGTGGTATACTAGTAAAACCAAAGTTTTATGATTATTACGAGTATGTCCTCACCTGCATGTACCCCTTGTGGCAAGTAGTACCGTTGATCAACGTGCCCACTTTAAACTTTTTGAACCGTATCCTGAGGATCCAGTCTTTGGGTGACCCTCGAAATGCTCTAAACCTAAAATAAAACAATTTAATTAGACAAAGAGCCAGCGGCGCTACCACGAACTTCGAAAGTCGAAGTTCGGGTGTTTCCATCTCTATCGGACTCCCTTATTCGAGTGACAGGGATGCATGTATTACGAACTTCCACTTTCGAAGTTCGTGGTAGCGCCGCAGGAGTACAGTCAGCGGCCGCGAACGTACCCTGCATAGAAGTTTGTAAGCAGGGGATCACGTTTTTCTGGTGCTGACTGTATTTATATACATATTATCCAATCTATGCTGATCATAAAAAATCTAGTTCTCTTTTGTTTTTTATTTAAATTATAATATCTTCATATCGCGCACCAAGTAACATGGTCAAAATGAAAAACTCATGCACAAAGGAAGTACACACATTGTGCAACCTGAATAAGTACTTTTCACAGCTCAAAGAATCGGGATTTTTGTAGAATCAACGGGCCTTAACAGTAAATTTTAAAGGGCTCCCAGAATAGATCACACGCTGGTCGATGCGGCATACAAAAGTAGATCAATAAAACACTAATAGTAAATAAACATAACCCAGAACACATCACTTATTATTGGTACTTTGCTGCTTATCGTACAACATCTACTTCTTACACTCTTTTTATGTTCTTTCTCGCTTTCATTTTCACTTATTACTTCGTCAATTCTTAAATACCTACTTGTTTCTTCATTTTCCACCTTCCTTGCGGTCACCATTTTACCCTGTCCTCATATACAGTGCGTTATCAGCAGTGGACTTCTTTTACATACCTAAGGTTAATTTACGTAGTTTTCTAACTTAACTATGACCATAATTCAATTAATTAAATAATTTTCTAATAAAATTTAAATTGCTAGCAATGCTCAGCAAAGTTAATAGAGAAGTAAGTGTAAATGACAGCTCTTCGTACTTTGTTGACTACGACGTCATCAAGATAGATGTCTGTTTTGTGATGAAAATTTATTTGTACAGATAATTTACATAATTATGATTTGCTGTTAATACATAATATATGCAAATAATTGTTAATGAAACATATTATTATCAGTTCAAATAAATGCCAGCGTGCCGGTAACACCCTTTATATTTTATATAGTAGCGACACATGATAATTTAAACATTATTAAATTATTCGATTTCTCGGATAAAAAGTATTTTATTAGCTAGCCAACCGAAGTACAGGTTTTTTTTCTATTTAAACATATGTTATTTACCTATATGTGCATGTAAGCGGCCGCCCGAAGTTTTCCGGAGTTACTGGAGGGGAAGAGACATCTTCATATATTTCTACCGTTTTGTTGCAGTGATCCCGTTTTGAGTCTGTCAACAAAGAAAATCATGTTTAATTTATAGTACTACTATTTGCCCGCGACTTCGTCTTAAGTTTTATCCACAATTTCACCCCTTAGGAGTTGCTACGAGGGGTAAAATCCCTACAGGACATGTTTTAAACTTTTCGGGAGTCGTTCTTCAGGATGGGTGCCGAGCACAATCTGAGTGCGGGGTTATTCAGCCGCAGAACCCTCACCCTGAAAAACTCCCAATGTGATCGCAACATGTTGCCTGTAGAGACATTTAATACGCGAGTTTAACCATATAATTAGTATCATTCCAAAAACATTTCATTTTAAATACGACGAATAACATTCATCTCATTCAATTTCACATTTCACGCGACTTCATTACTTTGAAGCGCTAAACATTTTAACGAGCGACATATAGATAACACGAAAGAGCTCGGAGCGACGGCGAAAACACATTTTTCATCACACATTTTAATACCAAAGCAAACACTTGGACGTTTCAACAACTCTTTTAGTAAAAAGTGGAGTTTCGCTCGGTAATTTCGTCTGGCGTGTGCGGTTTGCAGCAACTGAATGTTATAGAACATCTGTACACAGTGGTGAGGTATATCCGTTGTCATTTTAGCAGTCCGTTAGCATGGAATTGGTTGGTTACTTCCGCACATAACGGGGTGGAATTGGTATGTGATATCTTAACTTTGTTGGAGAACTTGATGTCATTATGATTTCCTTACTTTTCGGTTCACTGTTAGTACTACATTTGCAGTATTATTGCACGGAAGCCGGGTGGTATACTACACCGTAGAATAATAATGATTATTTTCTACAAAAAAATATTCCGTATTGACATTTAAAGTATCAGCTGCTATCACAACTATGAGGGAACGTTTGGTATCTCTTTTCATACTTTACGTTTTTCAGACAAAACTGCTTTGTTAGTTATAAAAAAAAAACATGTGACTATTCTTTTAATTTACCTTGTTCTTTTTTTAATAACGTGGTTAACTACAGAAATGCTTCGAAAATAAAATGTACTTAAGACAAAATTTTGTATTAAAAGTTCACTATTCTTATGATCTATCTATGTAGGTACTTATTCTATTTTATCACGGACTTGCTATGTGACTTTTCTCTTGAGACAACGTCATAAGGACCAATATATAACTGAAGTTTGGAGAGCTAAATCAAACCGAACGGGATAATACATGACACATCGGCACGAGTTGATGTATGTCGGCCCTCGGGAGCAAACCACTCCGTTGTAAACAAAAAACCCGCTTTTTCTCGTTTTTCTACAAAGCATTCGTAGCAAAGCGTCGCGACACCATGAAAACATTTTGACGGAGAATGTGTTTTTGAAATTGGAATGTTTGCAAATGTAAAATACAAGTGTGTGACTAAAATAACGATATGAGTAAAAGCTTCTTGTTTTTAATTGTAACAACTTTCTACATAAACTTCATTTTAATTATTATCGGACGTATTTTAATTATAATATTTATAATAAAGGATAAAAATGTAGCCTAGTTTAGGTATACTTGTATAAGTCTAGTCCCTTTTAAATGACCATGTATGGAAAACAAAAAAGGAATAAGCGAATTATGCTACTTCGTTGCTGTAAATCTACACTACAATGTGCCAGAGTAAAAAAGGAAATTCTCATAAACATTAAACACCCTGTATAACATTTATTTTTCAAAATACACATTTAAGTTTAAAATTCGACTGCATTTCTTCATTTATCAACAACATCTAAGTATTAAACTTCATTTACTTTTATCCTTTAATAATTGATTAATAAATAAAGTTTGATAATACACATATTTTACATGACCTTCTCGTTCTCATATCAATAACGTAACAACAATTTCTGATCAACAATGAAATTTCGAAAACATTGTTTTATGGAAGTAACATCACAGTTACTGTTATAGTGTGGGAACGCGCTCCCCGAGGCGATCGTTAGGTAAATTTCCAGCGGTCTATGATGATTTGAAACGAAACTTGAAGCATTGGAAGTCTATCTGAATCGACATATTACATCACCGTATTGATTGGTATATTTATGGATTATTAGCTTCCGCCCGCAACTTCGTCTGCGTAGACCCGGGATAAAAACTATCCTATATTTTAATCCAGCCTATAAACTATCTGCAAGAAAAAATTCATCCAAATCGGTTGAACCGTTTAAACGTGATTGAGTACCAAACATCCAAACATCTAAACTTTCGCATTTATAATATTAGTAGGATACAATGGACACCTACAGGCATTGCAGACATATTTCTTCCTATTTGCGGTTCTGTCTTCCATCGTTAAATTCATTGTGATTTATAAACTCGAATTGTCGGAGGCACTGCCATGCCTCCAGATTTTTTATCAGTTCTTATTTAATGGAACCGGAGACTCTATTCCAGACATTTCTTGGCAAAATGTGTGCCTGGGTAAGTATAATATGCCAGCCACCGTGGAGCTTCTGGTGGATAGATATACCACATAACCCAGTCATCCCCCGATAATTGGGAATCTGGTTCGCAAATTTTGTAAAAAAAAAGTATTTGTTTACTGTTTTAATTTCTAAATCTGTAAAACTAACATGGAAAAGAGCCATGGAGGTCTACTTGCGGAAACATTGACTATTGACTGTGACCTACCTTGTAAGGACCTAAGTCTGAATTCATCAATATTGGTTATATTTCTGAAAGCTGTAAGATTGTCTACATTATAACTGTTAATACTGAGGCTACTTCCGCATTTGGCGATCCGGGCAGGCCTGTTCCACTGGCCTAAATACAAAAAGTTGAATGTACTAAACTAAAAAAAAACTATAATCACAATCAATAGCATAACAAAGCATAAATTCATTTAAAATACAATACAAAACCAATACAATTTGAAAATGATATGTCCATAATTTTAATATAATGTCAAAATTCTAATATAATTTCATTTCATTTACTTATTCATTTAACATAACATTTTGAGCTTTCTTATGACAAAAACCACAATAAATTTCCTAATACATAAATCAATCAGTCAAATAAATTAAAATACAAATTAAAATACATTAGAAATAAGACACATCATAATAAAAATTAGCTACATTTTCAGTCTTAATTTCAGTAAAATGAATAGTTGAATATTTGAAATACAAGTTCAATATACAATTTAAATATAAAATATCAAACAGCTTTTTCCGTACTCTACTAGCGTATCGCAGTCCCATTCAATAGTTAGGTCACACATTTTTCATAAATTCGTCGACTGAATACAAGCATTGTTCCAACAAAATTATTTTAAGTATATTTGCAAGCATGGTTTGCATTTGTGAGTAACTTCAAGTCACGCGGCAGTTTGTTGTATAGACCGATTGCCTGGTAGTCCTCGGAGTGCTTAACTACCCCGAGTCGCGCTACAAAGGTCTGTGGTAGATCCTTACGTCTACTAGCTATTCGTTTGTCTCTTTCTTCTGGCGTTTCCATGTTATGTAAATGTTTCACTAGGTTAGGACATAAAGACTGGGAACAGTAAGAATTGCAAATTTCCTGTAATGGTCGCTGCAAGAAACCCACTGTGGTATTTTGGCCATTATCCTGATTGCTCTTATCTGAGCTATAAAGGCCGACTGGACATTGTAACTATAGCTGTTCCCTCATAACCTTATACTATAACATAGTTTTGACTCCACTAGCGCATGATACACAGTCTTGAGCTGATTAATTTTTAATTCATTTTTGAGACTTCTTAATGCATAGCATGATGAACTAAGTGAACTAACAAGAGAAGACAACTCTTGCTTCCAGTTAAGCATCGAATCAATGTGAATGCCAAGAAATTTAGCGGATTCAACTTGATCTATTTTAACTCCCTCAAAAACTATATTGAGTACATCTTCTTTTCTCGCTGTTGTCCTGAAGAGCCGAACTTTTGTCTTACTGCAATTCAGTTTAAGGTTATTGATCCTGAACCAGGCACCAAAAGAATCAAGCTTTGTTGACCCTATCATTCAGCTCCACAATGTTGTCAGAAGAGATAACCGCATTTGTATCGTCAGCAAAAACTGTTACTTGTGTGTCTGGTAAAATGTCATATATGTGATTAATCATGTCGTTTGTAAATATAATGAAGAGAATAGGACCCAATATTGAGCCTTGTGGAACTCCTCTAAACACGCTTGCTATTCTGGATTTAAACCCTTTCTCAGTGTTGTCATGTGTGCATTTAATTTCGACAAACTGTTTTCTGTTGGTAAGATATGATTTAAGGAGATACAATATCTTACCTCTAACACCATAGTGCTGCAGTTTAGCTAAAAGTATAGATTAGATTAGATTAGATTATTTATTTCCTGATAAGAAATTACATTACAGATTTGCATACATGTCAAAAAAATAAGAATTATTATCACGATCGTCAAAAACAGAGAAATATTAAGAGAATGTCAACAAATGTAAGAACACAATAACAAGGAAATAGAAGAAACAAACCAAAAGCAAAAGAACACAAATATATCAACCTTTAGGTATCGTCATTTTTTCTCGCTGTATACCATTGTTAACGGTATCAAAAGCTGAGCTAAGATCTAAAAAGAGGCCCGCAACCTTCCTTTTCTCATTTAATTGTCAAACAACATCCCTGACTCATATTGCATCACCCGTACCTATACTTTTTTGATAACCAAATTGGCGTTCACTTAATATTGTTGGCTAAACTCGGCTCTCGCTAACCTCCGGGACGCTACTTACGAACGAACACGAACGCGGCTGACACCACCAGACAGTGACATAATCTTTCAGTTACACATAGTAAACACGATTTTAAAGAAGGTGATGGCACAAACGAAACTAGCCCAACTGTTTAGAATCGAGACAGCTTAGTAATTAATTTATATCGCCGCGCGAGAGAAAGGGTATTCGGTGGCATTCGGGCGCATTTGTGTGCGCAGCCGAAATGCACTTACTCGTACTGACGCGAGCGAGCGCGGGCGCACGCGACCGCGTGTGGTGAGAGGTCATATGAACGTCGGCGCGGACGCACCTCAATTAATTAGATTACGGTTTTAGATCTCGTACGGGAGCGCTCATAACGGAGAGGTGCCGAGATAAAGTGTTGCTTGGGACCTCGGCAAATTAAGCCAGCGGGTGGGTGGCTTAGAAGCTTAGCTATAGTGATATATAGCAGCGTAGTGTACGGAAGTTTGTATGAACTTGGACAAGGTGCCTTTGGAGGACGAGCTGGACAAAGGGCGTGGGCATACATACACACTACACAAAACACTAACACATTCTTGCGTGCCAGTGGGACGGAAAGATTCAAGAAAGAAGGTGAGTAGTTATTTAGGTTGAAGTTAGATTAAGTTTAGCGGCGCGTATCGCGTCCGACTTGTTCCCTCCCAGGATAGACTGTTTGTATGGGAGGTCATTCTATGGGCCCGTGACACTCCCCGGGGTCCTGGCGGGAACACCAACTAAAGGTCGACCGCTTCAATCAATCCTCGCCTCTCATTCGAATATTTCGAATCCCGCACGCCACGCGCGTCCCGTCCTCGTCATAAGCGTGCACCCGCGCGCCGCGCAGCTGAAGACAGACTGAAGCGGTCGACTGATGGATGAAGGAGCATGTGCTATGCAGTGGCGGCAGCTGCACATCTTGAAGAGTTATTTCCTGATTGAATAATTCTACTGTGAAAATGCAATATTGACAGTACTGGACGACATCAGTACGTTTTGGAAGAGTACAGAATACTGCGCATACCTATCCACCCACACACATATACATTTACATACATATAATCACGTATATTTTCCGAAGTGTTAGGGTAGAGATCACTGATTTTCACTTCTTCATCTTGACAAGCCTTTCTTGCTTCATTCACTTTCATGACATTTTCATTTTCTTTATTGGGAAGAAAACAGAAATAGAAATATACAGATTTTCAAAGGAAAATAGGTTATACATAGATATTTAAGATCTACATTCTTCATACATTGGTACTCGTCGGCTTAGGGTACCCTTGACCTGACTTTTCTTTAGGATTTAGAAACGAGGTTATCCCCTTCCAACTGTTCCATCCAATTTTGGGTGATTCTTGAGAGGGTCAATTTTCAGCGTCCAGAGGGAAAAAGTACCCGAAAAAATAAAATAATTGACTTTACACATTTTTGTACAGTAGTTCAACACTTAATCTAACTGGGGCAGGATTTACTTTTTGTTAAAGGTAAGTAGAATTAGCCATAAAAAAATGTCAAACACCTAAATTATCATTCCCCCGGTGCGTCCATCCGCCATTTTGTGGACAATCTACTCTGAAAACAACTAGTTATGGATCAAAATCAAATATTGTATCGAGTTAAATCGTTAGAATATAAGTTAATGATTTAAAAATAAAAATATGGTTCCCCTATTTATCATAGTTTTTATAGGAATCTATATCAAAGGTTTGTCCAGAGCTAACCTATTATTTCCCTAATGCCTGACTAAACAACGCGTACATCCTTACTGCAACGTCTTGTGACGCGTAATCTCGGCCGTGTCTCACCCTCGTCTGTAGCGCTACCGACGCCGCGGAGAGAGGACGCGTCTCGTCGCTGGAGCTCGGAGCAATGAAGGTAGATATATCATCCCCTAACTTTGGTTCACTATGATTATCATTACCCTATATTTACGTATAAAATCTATTTCCTGCAATTGGCATACAATATTTAGTGTAGAGAATAACACATGAATGATTGCATGTGTTGATTTAATAGTTACTCTTATATTAATAACAGTTTCGGCATAATCGACAAGAAACATACTTTTTCTTATTCCCCCGACTCTCATTCCCTCGGTTTCTCATTCCCTCGACTCTCATTCCCCCGGTTTTCGGAACGGGGTAATGATAGATTTCTGAAGTTTCTTGAAAATTATAATATTTTATCATATGTACCGGCTGTGGCCTGTAATAGGAACAATAAATTTAGAGGATGACTCCATAGAATTATGTCTTAGTGATTAATAGTGTTTTCTTGTTTGTTTTTTGTTAAACCACTTAGAACTGATTGCTGATTGGGTTAGTAATCCACCGTTTCATTTATTGCTCCTATTACAGGCCAAACCCTTATACCGTACTTATAACATATTATGGTCGACTCATTTATTCAACAATTTATTTATAATATCATGAACGTAACATTACATTTTCTGTTAAATAGAAGTTCTTGAAATCAATACTAAGTATAAGCATGGTTGTCAATTTAGGTTACTTTAGAATTTAGAAAATATACATTTATTATTAAATTGTTACTAAAAAAACGTTAATAACTAATTAAGAGTCTGATTCTTATATAAATGTTACAAATATGTTTTATTTGTGATCTCAAGTGATATTTATGATTTCGTAGTAAATAAAAAAATGTTACGACTATAGTAAAAAATGGTATTATTCCAGTAATACAAAAATATTATATTAATGCTATAAGTAAAGTTGTGAATTTTAGTTTCTTTAGGAATCAAACCAAAAGATGTTAATACTTAGGTAACTAACTAATAGTCTGATTTTTATCAACAAATGTAACTTATAAAAAAAGAATTGCTTTAAAACAAATGTCCAGCAAAACGATTTTTGTGTTATTTTTGTTGAACTGGACCTATTATTGTGTGTTGTTTCACTTGTTTCTAATCATGCATCATGCAATCATGTATTTGAAAAAAAAACATAAAGTACCTATTTTAGTCTTTGATACGAAGCGTATACCTAATGATAATCATTTTTAGAAGTTTGAGAATTTAAGTGAGTTAGATGTTATTAAAATTACTTCCCTGTTAGATTGTGATAAGCAAAAGAAAAATATATATTTGTAGAAGTATTTTTGTAAAGCGGACCCCGGGCTCGTGTAGGGCACTACCGGGAAAAACGCTAGGATAATGATGATTGTTGCAAGTAATGCGAAGAATTAATGTCAATGAATGGTTAAGACTGAAGTCTCAAATTATGGTATTTAGTCTATAAGATTATTAAGAAAAAACTCTGAATTTTTTCTTTATTCAAATTGATATTTTGTATTATTTAATAAAACATCTGATCTAATACCAAAGATTATCATTCCCTCGTCAATTTTATCATTCCCTCGTAGTTTTATCATTCCCCCGTTATTTTTCTCATTCCCTCGTACTTTTTATCATTCCCCCGTCATTTTTTCTCATTCCCTCGACAGCTAAACTTTGAATTGGTATATTTCCGTACCTAATTGACCCAAAGTGATGCCTATTCGATAAATATGTTTATTATTAAATACTTAATTTGATTTTTCTCAAACATGCTCGGAAATGTACGCGTTAATATCACGAAATGAAGACGTGAAGTTTCTTGTTTATGGCTCCCTACATTACTTCTTGGCCTTAGGCCAAGAAGTAATGTATGAAAACCCTAAGTAAAACCATTATTGTCCGCTACTCTAACTTTTTAAATTTGCTTACTAATATTAAACTGACAAAGGAAAATTTACATACTGCCAACCACCACTAGACACTGTTAGCATACTTGCATCATAAAAAAAATAAAAATAATCTATGGTACTATACTTTATGTGCGGTTAAACATGGTGCTCGAACGGCTTGTTCAAATGGCATGTTTAAAAAATAAAAAAGGCGCAAATGACCTATTATTTAATTGATTACCAAGTATTTATTTTAATTTTAATATTTCCTCACATCGTTTGAGAAAAGTACTATACAATCCTCGGCCGGAACAGGGATTGCTGGACTCGTTGTATTCGGCCTCGTCTACGACTCGGCCGTCTACCCCAATCTCGTCCAGCAATCCCTTACTTCACGGCCTCTGCAGTAATCTACTATTATTGTAACTTAGTAGAAGTTTCTTAAAATAAAAAACGCCGAGGGAATGAGATGAATAATGCCATTCTCAAGAATGACCCTTTTCCCTCATATACTCTCTTCATGCCCACACCGCAAAAATTGAGAAGGGGCTAACCCTTTCTAAATTTTCGCCTTTTAGTATTTAAGTACCTAAAAAATAAACTATTTTACTTTAATCCGTCAATGTGGCAACCAATTTCTTATATTCCCAGAAATTCAAAGTCGCAAATTAAGTCCAAGTAATTTAGCGGTATTCAAGTCGGAAAGAATTCCCCAAATCGATTTACCAAGTACAAGGGAAACAAGTAATTTCGTGGTAATGAGATGAGCGTTAATACTCGTAAATCTTTATCAATCGTCGTTGAATTCAAGACATCAATTACTAAAGGGTTTCTTAATAAGTTAACATTTCTGCCATATTTTAGAAAGAAAGAAAGAAAACATTTATTCGTGGACATAACAATGGGTATAAAAAACAAAACACAGTAACGTAAAAGTAGCAGGGTCCACGAAAAGGCCCCGACTCAGCATGGTGCTAACCTAGAAGGCCAGCGCTGGTCTTCCGTCGACATACATTCATACATACACACGTTTTACATAATATTCTAACCTTGTTTGTTTGAACATTTTAGAAATTTCTAAGCATATTTGTTTCATAAACATGACATTGATAACGATGTAATAATTTATAAAGAGGCCTACTATCATGCCCTACAAATAGGTGAACTTTGTCTTTATTTGAACATCGTTTTACTAACCGCCATGATCTTTAATTAAATAATTGCTCCCAACTTACCCAATAAAGGGACATATAAACAAAAGCCTCTCGCTAACTCCGGAAAAAACAAACGAAACTCACCAACACGAAAACATTGCGTAAAGTTTCCCAATAAGAAGCCGAGGTAGTTCTTAACCAAAGGAACTCTCGGGAGACCAATAAAACTATAAAGAAAGCCGCAAGTACAGTATATTTTCTGGAAGTTTCTGCTGCAACTTAGATGTAAGTTTTTTCGCGACTTTACATAACATATCGACGCCATAAATCTAGCGGGGGAAAAGTAAATACAAGTGCAATGGAGGGTGTAATCTTTTTCGTTTAGCGTGGAGATTAAAAGTGATACTTCATTCATACTTTACCGAAAGAAAACGAATTCCCTTACGACGAATGTTTTAATATCAAACCTCTATTTTTCGTACAGCAATAAAGCGCTCCATGCTTGGAGTTTCCCTACGTGGTCGAATCAGAAATGAGGAGATCCGTGGGAGAGCATAGGTCGTCAATATAGCTCAGACAGTTGCTGGACTCAAATGGCAGTGGGGAACATTTATCATAGAACTAATAGCCATTGGGGCAGAAAGTACTTGAGGCGCGACCACGCACCGGAAGTCGCAGCACAGTAAGGCTCCCAATAAAGTGGACCGAGAGTCTAGTTAGCGGGAAGCCGTTGGATGAGGGTGGCGCAAGACAGGCCATTCTGAAGATCCTTTGTCTTGATGATGATGATAATGATGATGATATCTAAACATCACCATCATGTGATAAAGAGCAAGCATAACATGTAAATACTGGACATGTTTTGCTCGCCGTTTATCACGCTTTACCTCTTAGTGAGAGGAAGTGAGATCGCAAAAAACATTGAAATTAAGTCGAAATAAAAAGTAAGGCAGGAGCTTAAATCTGTGACATTTAACAGATTTAAGTTCTTGCCTTTGTTATTTAATTAACTGTTCGAGTGTATAACTACTTATCAGTTTGTGTTACTAATCATTTGACATAGCTAAGCAGAAATAATGTTTGACTACTTTCATTCTTACAAAATACATAACGTAGGCAAAGATTTATCAAGCAGTTTTTCTCTCAATATCACAACTACATAGATTACCTATTATCTCCAAACGATTAGGTCGAAGCAGACTGTCTAAAACAGCATTTGATCCGAAACCCATTTATTCCTCAAAGCTATTACAACTACAATTACCAGTGACCAACTAAACATAAATAGCCTGTCAGGAACAATACGTCTGGTCATCAATGTTACTAGGAGTTACCAACTCGAATACAACTCGCTCCCAACTTGCGTTCCAACTCGCCGACTCCTTCTCAATCGCCGGTTGACAAAGTTCCCAATAGCGAAGTTTGCGCCTTTTAAACATTTTATAAGGTGAGAAAAGTTTTGTTGGCGGAGTTCTAAAGAATGGTTTAGTTGGCTAGGTTAAGTTTGCAAGTGACGTGACGGACACATATGGTCTGAGAAGTAACGAAATATTCATGTGAGCTTTTTTTGATACACACACTTGATGTTTAAATATCTATATAATGGTACTTATCCAAAGGGCTAGGCTCTGTACCTTAGAGCATACAATATAACTGGAGTAGCTACTAAGGCTACTCCACCTTTCAGTAACTTTCCCCTTTTGTTCAAAACCTTGTACAGTGTGCAAAAAAACATATAAAGATAATTTCATAATCGATCATTCACAAAATCGCACCGCAAGAGGACACCTTAGAGCATCTCGGTACCTCATTTAAAAAATATGAAGTGTGGTGATTTTATTTAAGGTTTTGTATTTGTTCGCCGTTCAAAAAAAAATCTCTCACCCCTGCAAATATAGAAAAAGTAAATGTCGTGTCCTAACTGGCTGTCAAACAATACCCTTGAGAAAGAGATATATGGAGATTGTTCCACGGACAAGAGCCTACCTCCTAACTTTATGATGATGGAAAGTGGGCCTCTCCTAGCCAGTTTTAATTAGTTTAGTGCTGTCATAGTAAAAAATATCTGGGCGACCGAGCTCAGCTCGGCTGAAAATAGGGAGAAAACGAATTTTCCCAGACATGAGACCTAGCTAGATCGATTGCTCGCCTCTGTAAACCCCTATAATATTCCAAATTTCATCGAAATAGTTAGAGCCGTTTCCGAAAATGTGATTGCAAATATACATACAAATATTGTTCGTTTCATAGTAGAGGATTGGTTTGCTCTACAAAGTGCAAACGAAGGTTGCACTCAATGTATTATTCTTAATTTGTTAAATTTAGTGTAATAAATAAACTTTGGCACTAAATAAACACATTTTGAAACAAATAAATCTATATGCAGGACCAACGTTTTCCTTCAGGGTGATAATCAAAACCAGGGCTGGCAGCGGCGTTGGAATTTAGTCGCAACGTGAATTTCAATTTTAGCATTTTCAACGTGAGTCCCAACAGACATATAGGCATATTATTTGATGAGTTTCTGTTGCAATAGTTAATCTTGTACCGCTTGTAAATAGTTAAAAATGATATATTGAACCAAAGTGAGACTAGACTCTTATATACCGTAAAATGGGGTGAGTAAGGATCGCAAGGAGAGTTGGGTTATGAATGGGGAGAGAAGGGACGAAAGGGGGGTGAGATGGGATTGTAAGGCTACTGCTACCTAAATAATGTATTTCAATTTAAAATGGAGCTATAGTATAATCATAATAAAAAAAAATCGATCCAACAACCTTCCAAAATCACCTTTGTATGAAACCCCATCTCACCCCTACTACGAGGGACTACGGGGTGAGGTGGGATTTCATGTTTATCGTTAAAGTTATGTTACCCAAAATCATAGAAAAACTAAAATAGATACATTCGTCCGGAACACTTATTATATATAAAATTCAGTTTGCATATGTAAAAATAAAATGTTATCGAGGTTTGAATGTCAGTTTTGTCCCTACTCACCCTGTTTTACGGTACCAAATTTTATTGACTGTGCAGGTAAATGACTAAATCGCAGCCGGATGTGTATCATCTTCAACTCATTCATTGCTAAGCTACGGTCGTAAAACTATGTCGTAGCTAACTACGTAACTCAAGACTACTACGCTACTCAAGAAAATTTATAGAAGGCTGCTACTAATAGCAGCCTTCTATAAATTTTCTTGAGACATTGCGGCAATTCTATTTTGGGGATTGTTTAAATTGTTATAACAGTCTAATTATGCTCATTTTTATAGTGTATATTCGTATATTATATATTATATATTATTAATATAACACATTTATGTAGGAGATATTTTTGACCTGTAATTTACCATTACCAATCAGTTATGTCTACGTCTAATTGCGTTACTTATGGAACAAGTATTATGACTGTCTGAATTGTCTCATACAAAAATGCCATTTTAACGTACCTAACGCACGGTGCACCCACGAAACGTCACGCAATAGATAAGCGGAGGGGTAATTATGTACGTACTTTTGGAACTTACATAAGAACAACTCAGCTGTCATTTTCCCGTACAAAAAACGACATTTAGACCTGCAGGTCGATCACTAAATGCATTTGTACACGTGCGTTAGGTAGATCTAAATGTTAATTTTTCTATAGAAAAATTACAGTTGCACTTTCCTAACGCGCGTTGGAAACGTTACGTGGTTATCCCTCTGACGTACCTACGTACAAAGCGTTACGCAATCAACCAGCAGAGGGGTTAATCACGTAACCTTTCTCATACTTACAAAAATTTACATTTAGACCTGACGTAGCTACGTATAAAGCGTTACGCAATCTACCAGCAGGTGTCAGAATTATAAGCCAATATAAATATACTACAATAACGTATAAGAGTAGCTCATTAATAACTTTCAGTTAACGAAGGCTAAGGCTAACAGTTAACCGGCTAAAATCGCCATTTTCGAACACTGGCCGAAATGAGCAGTTAGCCGCATTGAATAGACGTCGAGGGCTGTCGGAGCTGCATTGCGGAATGGTAACGAAACCGAACCTAGACAAATTGAATTCGTCCGGAATAAGCCGCGTGGTGCAAGTCACGAGTTGGCGAGTTTTTAATGAATTCTATGGTTGCGTAGTGGTACTGTAGTGCGACACTCACACTGCTACACACAAGCGTAATCCCAACGCGAACCGTTGTTTCATTACGCGTATCCTTACATGGCGACCTTGCCAGTGCGGCCTTGTGCCGTGCTGGCGGCAAGCTGCGCTAGTCAGTTTTCTTAGCCGTTGTTTCACTACGCCCATCCCTCAGGCCCATCCATGCATTTTTAGTTTTTTTTTTCGTATTTAAACCCAGTCATTAATCACGATACACATTTGTCGGAGCATAACGGACGATTTTGGCTAAGTATTGGACATAAACACTCAGTGCCAGGAATCCGCCAGGTGGTTGCTTTGCTCGTAGGTACTTCGTCATCGTCTCTCTCTAGAAAAGACATGTTGCATGTTATGCTACGAGCATATTTATGGGCTACGTGCGTAGCGCTACAAAATTGTCGGTAAAGTGGCCGTCAATAGAATTTGCTAACTATGTAAACAAACCGCCATATTGAAATTGTCTTTCACTATAGCGGTTTGTTTACATAGTTAGCAAATTTCATTGACGGCGACTTTAGTGAATGTGATAAGATGCTACAGACTTCGGCGTAGCGCTCCGTGTGTTGCGTGGCGCTGAATATTATAAACAGTATTGAGCTGACAGTTGTCAGCATAAGTATCCACGAAAAGAGTGTAATGCAGTTTGCTGTAATACTATTCATACCTATGATGCAAAGTAAAAAATAGATTTAAACAAAATTGAATTGCAATTCTGCTTCTTAGATTAGAAATTATAAATCTAACTGGAACATTCTAATTACCTGATTTCAGAAATGGTAAGGTCGAGGAAAATGAAAGTATGGCACATTTAAGCTTTATTTGAATGACGTTAAGGTCCAAAAGTGCTAAACATTCAAATTCCTCGACTGTACATTAAGTAGGTACCTACTCAAAAATGTTCTGCTATAATCTAAACGTTAATTTAGTTCCATGGTTATTCCATTTTGACCTTAGAACTTTACGTAATTACAATAAAGTAATAGAATAATATTATATTGGTATTTTTTATATGTATCTTGGTTAAGCTAGCTACACAAACGACGTTTAGTCATTAGTCATCACCAAGGTAACAAGTAGACTAAAATGCAACAGCATAAATGCAATTAATTTCATACCTTAAGCTAATATTTTTAACTTCCCGCTCCCGCTCGTCGCTTGAGCTATAAGAAAACCGGGGACTTATCTAATTATAGCGGACTTCATTGAGAATATGAAAAGAGCTGCAATCGAAACGGACCGCTGTTAAATGGGAAACACTTCAACCTTTTTAGATTCGGAATTTCGTAGAAGAACGGACTCACTAATTCCATTAGAGTACGAAAACGAACGACTAGAAATAACTTTACAGTACATATGGTGCTACTTTCCCGCACTAGTGCGGAAAAGAGCACTTTTCGTGCATATGTCGAAACTTTAAAGAGCCATATGTACAGTAAAACGTTGTCCGATACACGTGCGAATAGGTAATTCGCAACTCGTGTCGATTTAAAACACTCCCTTCGGTCGTGTTTTAATTTATCACCACTCGTTGTGAATTTCCTATTTTCGGCACTTGTATCATAAATAAGTATTGTGTGACTTCTTTATATGTATATTAGTTAAAGGTATAAGGGGCTTTAAGGCTACATGTTCACTGCTCCTTATTTCATAGCGCGACGCCGTAGTCTGCTGCAGCTTAACCCCGCTAGGTTGGCACTCCGTTCGTTGGGGCTTTCTTCTACATACGGAGCTTCCATGTTATCGGCTACGAGCGCAGTGCTACGAAATCTTTGTCTCTAAATTTGGCAAACTCCATAATGTAGCGAATATTGTTCAATTCTGCCGCACAGTCGAGTTCGAAATTATGTGCACGGACAAAGTGATCAAATATATGTAAACAGGACTTTATTGTCTCCATTTTTCTATTATCTACTATGTCTGGTAATCAATAAAGAATATTTGTATTGTATTGTATTGTTATCGACATAAGGTTGCTTATATATTTGGAACCTATTGGAACGTACATATTATTACATTTATGA
This sequence comes from Epinotia ramella, assembly GCA_947578815.1. Taxonomy (NCBI): domain Eukaryota; kingdom Metazoa; phylum Arthropoda; class Insecta; order Lepidoptera; family Tortricidae; genus Epinotia; species Epinotia ramella. Next base: position 4,241,372 of record OX388211.1, on the reverse strand, counting down.
ACGGAATGAATGTTGTGATTGGCTTTAAAAGTGCTGATACACTTAATATTGCAGCGGATGTTAAAAAGGTAAAAGCTCATAAAATACAGGAGCGTTTAAGCGAGTATTCTAGCGAGTATTAAAGCGGCATCTAAACGGCGCGCACACACGCAAACCGAGCCTGGCTCGGCTCGTGATTCAGCGCGCCACGCGCCGTTTAAACAGCCACGCTCGGCGCGGCTCAGCACGGCTCCGTACAAAGTTCGTAAGATCCATCACTTGTCGGTTTTTCGACACGGATAAAAGGCGCGCGCAATCTTAGGCTCGCCTCGTGTTAATACGCGCCGTCTAAACAGATGGTACAGAGCGCGCGACGGAGGCAGTCACCCATTTTGAGTTTTTAGCTCAACAGCTCGCGATGTTGTGATCCGTGTGCCGCCGCGTCATGTATACGAGCAGGCTTGCGTTCGGATTTAGCCGAGCCGCATCTACACGGACGGCTCGGCTCGCGTGGGATCGTGCTACCCAGCGCCGTTTAAACGCACCTTAGACAGTAAATTTGCTTCGAGCTTCATGTCGAGCAACTCCCGCACAGCATTTATTTAGCATTCGCTAGAATTATCGGAAAAATGTTCGCAGCGATGTGCGCAGTGTTCGACTCTGTTCGTTGTTCAATTCGACAAATTTAAAAACCGGCCAAGTGCGAGTTGGACTCGCGCACGAATGCTTCCGTACCATCCATTCCATACTAATATTATAAATGCAAAAGTGTGTCTGTCTGTCTGTCTGTCTGTCTGTTACCTCTTCACGCTTAAACCGCTGAACTGATTTCGATGAAATTTGGTACAGTGATAGTTTGAGTCCTGGGGAAGGACATAGGATATATTTCATCTCGGGAATCATCCCCCAAGGGGATAAAGTGGGGGGTTAAAGTTTGTATGGAGCTACGATATAAACGAGTTCCACGCGCGGACGGTGTCGCCGGCAGAAGCTAGTTATCTATAAAAACGGCAAAAAAATCACTTTTTTTGTACGGGAGCCCCCTTAAATATTAATTTTATTATGTTTTTTAGTATTTGTTGTTATAGCGGCAACACAAATACATCATCTGTGATAATTTCAACTCTCTAACTATCGCGGTTCATGAGATACAGCCTGGTGACAGACAGACAGATAGACGGACGGAAAGCGGAGTCTTAGTAATAGGGTCCGTTTTACCCTTTGGGTATGGAACCCTAAAACCGTGAATGCTCAATGTTGATTACAAGTGAATTATAAAGTCTACTACCACCTTCAACTTCAGGGGTTGAATCATCATCATCATCATATCAGCCGAAAGACGTCCACTGCTGGACATAGGCCTCCCCCAAAGAGTGCCAAAGTGACCGGTCCCGCGCCACCCGCATCCAGCGGACTCCCGCAATCTCAAGACGAGAGTCGTTGACCAGTGTGTGTTGCCAGTGATGACATATGGCACTGAAACGTGGTCGCTTACTATGGGCCTCATAAGAAGGCTCAAAGTCACCCAAAGGGCAATGGAGAGGGCCATGTTGGGAGTTTCTCTACGTGATCGCATCAAAAATGAGGCTGCAGAACCAAGGTAAACGATGTAAAGGGTGAATAATTAAAAAAAAACATATTGAAATAGAGATATTTGTCTCCACACGCATACTTTGACATCCAGTCCATTCATGAAAAATGTTTTGAAAGAAAAGCTTCTTAGATTGTTATTATAATGTAACAATGGGCTCAACATTCTCTAACGCTTTTCTATTTCTGGAAATTGCTTTAACGAAAAAGCCATTCAAGTACACGTAGCCTGTAAAAAAATAATATTTTTCTTGTTTCTTTGTGCACAATATCGACTCGACTGCGCAAAAACTAATCCACTTTAAGGATTTACTGCAGTTAAAAGAAAATACTTGGTTCACGTTCTGCGTTCTAATTTCAACTAAATTACTATCTTTAATCTAATTTTCTACTCTAGAGCATTCGCGTACTAAAGCTTTCCTCACATACGTTATTTTGTTACACGCGCGGCGGAATATAGACCCTATTGTTTCAGGGATAGAGTCAGAAATCGTTTGCTAACGGCGTTTTAATCAGCTGATTGCTAAGAGCAACTTTTATTCAGTTGTAAAGAACACAATTTCAGCAGTTCGAGAACGGAGTTACGAAGAAGTTGGTTTGCTAAAATATTATGCATTATTCCTGTGTATTTTCTGATTTTTTATTACTGGTAAGGTTTAGTTTATTATCGGTACGGGATTACTTTGATTCGGGGGGCGACTTTGTCAAATAGGTTATTCTCCGAAATCTTGTTGGTGAACAGTGGCATATTTAATTCACATTGTGATTTCCGGTACAAAGTGACGACCATACAATTATATCGTTGCGTAAATTATGTAAAGCCAATATCCAGCAGTAGATGACTACGGGCTGGAGAGGAGATGATGATCACAATTCCCTGTCAATCTCATAAAGACTTTTCTTTCTTAATCTTGAACATATTGAAACGTAATATCAGGCCTGTTCCCCTTGCCCATAGGGAAAGGATAGCAAAGAGGGCGTCACTCACACATACATCCATGTGTGACAAAGATGTAAGCATAGAATATACCACAAGTGGGAACGAGATCCAATGTCAAATCTCCTGTCCCTCAGCGCTTTTTGTCTGACCTGTCAAAACATTGTACTGAAACTGACGTCACGGATATAATACGACTATAGTATATAGACATGAGATATCGAAGATGTATTAGTTTTCTGATCTTTCTCAATTTAGTCGGGTTTATTTATCTATCCTTTTTAGGGTTCCGTAGCCAAATGGCAAAAAACGGAACCCTTATAGATTCGTCATGTCTGTCTGTCTGTCTGTCTGTCCGTCCGTATGTCACAGGCATTTTACTCGAAAACTATAAGGTGTATTTGAATAAAATTTTCAGGATAGGTGTATTTTGTTAACCGCTACATAGTTTTGTAACTAAATTACTAAAAAAAATTTTTTTTAGGGGTGCACTCCATACATAAATCTAAAAGTCAATTTTTTTTTTCATTGCAAGCCCACGTGTGGCACATCAATCGATAGGCCTTTCAAAATAAATATAAGGTTTTTCAGCAATTTTTTTGATTAAGTGAATAGAGTCGGAGATAATCTCCTCGAAAGTCACTAAAATTGTGTCCCCCCCCCCCTCTAGTTTTTGAACCGTGCATTTTAAAAATATGAAAAAAAAACATGCTCATAGGGCTTATTAAATTCTCTCAGCGAAATTTGTTTTGAACAAGATCGGTTCAAAGGTTTTTGAGATATTTCTAAAAAACTGCCTTCCTTAAAGAAAAGGACGTAAGTGCCATAAGATTTCAGTAACGATACGACCTTTTTAATAGGCACGGAACCCTCGTTGTGCGTGGTCGGACACGCACTTGGCCACTTTTTTTATTGGGCATTCATTCGGTAGGAATCCATCTATTGAATCCTCTATCTACGCTCTTGATACTTCGACTAATCTCGGCTCTTACACACTACTCGGGTGGTGACTAAAGATGTATTATTGCTCCAAAAGAAAGAAGGCAAAAAAATATGCCTAGTGACGAAAATCCCATTCAAATATCTCAAAGAATTACGAAGCTACAACCGTTTTAATATCGCTTGTCATAGTAAATCTCAACCGTTTCATATGAAGATGCGTTTTGTGGAAAAGGGACAGAATATACCCCCTCTTAAAACGTTAGGAACTTATAACTTTGTGATTATTTTATTTCTTTGCTTTTTTCTCCATTTGACAATATTTTTATTCCTTTTTCGGGAGCATTCAACATTGTTAGTTATTTTATTTGGTGTCTACACTCCTATTCACCCGGACTCGTCTGACACCACCGGACAGTAACACAATCGTTTATAGATACATAGAACACGTTACTAGATGACGGCGTCGACGCACAAACGAGACCCTAGCTAGACGACGGAGAACGTGCTATGCGGTAGAGCGGGATACCATGATTCGGCGTTTTCCTGTCAGACATCGGTTCTATTCTTAGAGCATAGAGGAGATTTACGGTTGCCTCCATGAGGGACGGTGGGGCTCCTATACAGCTAAATTAAGAACTGGTCTTAAAATGGCTGACGGCTTAGCATAAACAAGCTACTACTTAAATTGGGTGGATACTGGTTTATTTTGCCTCAAACTCACACTAACTCAAGTGAGGCAAATAAAAAAAAATGGAACAATGACAAGGATAACGAATGATACACCCCTTTTTGTCACACTTATTGAGGGTTTGTATGCTACCATCTCGCTCGGTCGCTTTGTAAATTTTTGAAATATTTTAATGGGATTTTCGTCATTAGGCATATTTTTTGCCTTCTTTTTTATGAAGTAATAATAAAATTTGAGTCTACACCCCATAGTTTTGTTAGATAAAGAACCTTCTGTGCGTAAATCATATTAATTATGTTGTGATACCGAAGAATAGAGGCCCTAGTCCGTGTCATTAAGTCAATCCATCAAATTATTACTAGACTGTTGTGATCAAATATTGATCATTCATTGGCAACCCAGACGCCAGACTAATTAATTTACTAAGTTAACGTTAACTTGGTTGTGAAATATTTTAATTAAAACCTGTTATTTGTGCCAGACAATGTTAATTTAGACATTGTTGTAGAACGAATTGAGTATTCCCACAAACAAATAAGTATTTATTAATGATTTTGAAGTTTTAAGACCTGTAGGTAAGATAGCAGTCGCTTTTGTGTCGTAATCAAATCTTAATGAAGACGAAATGAAAACCAGCGCTGTACAGCCTTCATGCTTAGGCTACACACATCGCGATAGCGCGAATATTCGCATTATCGCGATGTCACAGCACATGCTGAGTTCGTTCCGTTTGTCAGACATATAATCTTGTTATTTTTTTTATGCCTATATGTACTTTGCCTATATGTATGTGACAATAACCATTTTCTTTCTTTCTTTAAAAAAACACAGTTTCACTTGCTGAGGTAAGTAGACAATTCTCATTGTTGTGCACATTGTCATAGTCGGGGATGTCACTAGTGTCTTTACCTATCATGTTATCATAAAGGTGGTCATATACTTGAGCATTCACGTCACATGTAGCAATACATCGATAGACCATCATAATCATAATCATCAGCCCTCCGAATCGCTAAACTTAAGTGGCAGTGGGCGGGGCATATTGCACGTAGAACCGATGGCCTTTGGGGTGGAAATGTTCTCTAGTGGCGACCACGTACCGGAAGGCGCGGCGTGGGTAGGCACAAGGTGGACTGATGACCTGATCGATAAGGGCAATTATTTGTGTGATGAATATTTGTTTCCGAGTGTTGGAAATTTTCTTGTTAACTCTTATATCTATTACATATATCGTCGTCTAGTAACCTTTGCACAAGCCTTATTGAGCTTACTATGGGACTAGTTCGATTTTTGTAAGATTGGCCCTCAATATTTATTTCTTATTTATTTATCGAGCATTCGCCGTTTTAAAAATGTACCAAACTTAACAACGAACCGAGCCAAGAACAGAGCCAAACATCACTACGAACATTTTCACGGTCAATCTGAACATTCTAGTAAATGCACATCAAAAATGTGCGTGTATTCTTCACGAAGATGTGAGTCTCACATCGACGGCCGCGTGCTGCAATTATAGGTACAGTATGTAATGGGCTAAATAAAAATAAATAAAAGGAAATACAGAAAACTAGCTGATGCCCGCGGCTTCGCCCACATGGTTATAGGAAAATGTAACATATTGAATTTTCCCGTGGGAATTACATGTTTTCCCGCTGTAAAAAGTAGCCTATGTCAGTCTCCAGCTTCTAAACTATCTCCATACAAAAAATCACATCATGTATTGATTGCGCTCCGTTGCGACGTGAAAGAAGGACAAACATAAACTTTTTCGCATTTATAATATTAGTAAGGATAAGGATGATGGAAAAATAACAAAATTGCTCTGTTCAGTAAAAAGCTAAAAGCTCCTGTCGTTTTGCTAGAAGACTCGCTAGGAAGCTCCCTAAAATGTTTGCTAGGAAACTCGCTAAAAAACTCCAGTTTATTTTTTAAGCTTTAACCTGTAACGTAACATTCATTAGAGTGCTCATTGCAAGTGATTTAGTTTATTAGCACCTTAACACATTCACTGCCAAGAATCGCTACGCGCTACGCTCGTAGCCGATCCCGTGATTTTCCTCGTATGTAGCGGAAAGCGACTACGGCGTAAGCGCTCGCTAGGCGGGTTCCTGGCAGTGAAAGTGTTAACACTATTGTAATTTAATGTTGTACACTAATGAAATAATGTATTAAGTATATAAAGTAAGTAATCAATTTGCGTTTTTTGCTAAAAGAAGTGTTAAAATTCTATACAGGGTGGAATCTTGTACGTGATCCAAAATAGCAAAATGTGAATCTATCCATGATTCTGAGCAACTTTTATTATGGGACCAACTTTGTGATATGCCAAAAAAATCCAACTATTTCATTAACTCTGCTCATTTTAGACTGACAAGAATGTATGAACAGGTGTGTTTTTTTCGGCATAACACAAAGTTGGTCCCATAATAAAAGTTGCTCAGAATCATGGATAGATTCACATTTTGCTATTTTGGATCACGTTCAAGATTCCACCCTGTATATATAGCCTACTATTGCACACATGGTAGTGACATCCACGGCTGTGAAAGTGTGCACTGAATTGATAATGGCCTAGTATACGAACTACTCGTACATTATCGTTTTCAGTGTTTCAGTCTAGGTTACAAATTGTATCCTCTCTTGAATGTCGTATTCTATTAATTCCTTGTCCAAGACCCCATCTGGTTACTCAGCTCGAAACAAACGTGCTTCGTAGCTGTTAGGGACCGAACTCTTCGAACGTAGATGGAATTAAATTAGCAGAGTTACTGGATGCACATGCTAACGGAGCTTTCTTTTGCTGTGTTCGAGACTAAGGCTAGATAAATACATAGTACGTAATGCGTTGTGGATTTCATTATTTTGAGTGAACTTACGATGTAAAGTTTATTTAAATAATAGTAAATACCTATATTTTAACTTTGTAAGGACGATTCACAGCACCAGGAAATACTTTACTGTGTGCCGCGATTAAACTAAGTACTTATACTTGTACTTGACGACCGGTTAGCCTAGTGGGTAGTGACGCTGCCTACGAAGCTTAAGGTCCTGGGTTCGAATCCCGGTAAGGGCAAATATTTGTGTGATGAGCATGAATATTTGAAGACGTGAGTGGAAGAACATGGTATGTCGCAAAAGTAAAATTTCGAGTAAATCGCATTTAAAGGTATTTTAGCTGTAGAAAATGAAATGGTACAAATAGATTCATGTTTTTTTTCTTAAAATACAACTAATAGAATATTTGACTAATAGTCATTCAAAAAATTAAAATTATATGCGTTTATATATATTATTTCAGTAATTTTGTGTACATAGCATGTTCGTTCACTTTGACAATTCGGTTGAATAAAAAACGTCTAGTGCATGAAGATGTTTATTACCAAAAATACATTTAATTCAAAAGAATTTCGTCATACAAAAAAAAAATTCAGGCTTAACTATACTTGAGTTGGTCCTTAATATTTTCCCTTTTCTCGTGGGATATAGTGCCATATTTGCCCGAGATTCGTTCCAAAATTAAATCATCTGGTCTGAATTTTACTTTCATGATGTCAACCTTTTGAAACGGTGTCATGATGTCGTACGTTTCTTTATGAATAAACTTTTTATTTGTTTTTGCACAAGAAATTAAGAATTTCAGTGCCACATTTAGCAAGGTTTAGGGTCAGTAGATGTAAGAAATGTGATACTGCAGTGACAGGTTGCTAGCCCACAATACACTTCCACCCTCGTCCCTTAGTCAGACTTCTACGACACCCACGGGAGGAAAGGGGGTAGTGATATTATTAAGCCGGCACCACACGGCTACTAGAACTTAAAATAAACGAAACTAAACACTCACCTGAACTTAAACCATATTGGTTGAGGTTATAGTAGTTGTTACTTTGATGAAAACCTACTATTCAATGAACATCCATTTGTATTCAAAACAGCATTTAATATTTTTCTTGCTCGAGACATTCTTCTGTCCATCTACGCACATTTAGCCCTAATTCAGGATTAACTATTTATTTGTTGACTGATAAACCACAGCGAGCTCGAGAAACATACCCGCAAATATGTAATGTTGTGAGCGAATGAAGGTGTTATGATCTGTACATGTCATTTTCTTTCATTTAAGCAAACGTAAAATTAATATGTTTTTACGATACACTAAGCAGATGAACGTGTTATGTGCGTACATAACATTTTCTTCCATGTCGGTTCAGACTAAGTCGTACATATCATGTTTATCCACTGAGAAATGAAGTTTTGACGGTACTTAACATGTTCTTCCACTAGGTTTAAGGCTTTTATAGCTTGAAAACACGAAAATCTAAAAACGTAAAGTTATGCAACATGGCTTAAAACGTTCATTTATTAGAAAAAGTAAAAAAAATCAAAAACGCGACATACCATGTTCTTCCACTCACGTCTTCATTTGTTTCTGAGTCATGGAAGTTTTCTATGTATTTAAGTATTTATATCTATTATATATATATCGTCGTCTAGTACCCATAACACAAGCCTTAATGAGCTTACTATGGAACTAGGTCGATTTGTGTAAGATTGTCCCCTAATATTTATTTATTTATTTACTTATATTTATTTAGGCTGTCACTATTATGTTACTAAAAGGCTCTTGTGAATAGGTGATGTTTTTAAGTTTCCCTCATGATATCATAGCATTGCCTATTTATCGCGTAGAGTTTGCTACAAAGTGTATGATTAAATCAAAGTTAAAGCATAAATTAGATATATTGATTACACAACGCAGACTTCATTGTTAATTACTTCCATGTTAATTTAAAAGATCAATCCATATCGTGTGGTCGTCGATATACAACAAATAAAATACAACGTAATGATAAAAACAAGACAAATCAGGCAAATCAACAAATACATAAAAATAGTATGTCAACTAAAAGGATCGGCATCATATTCCTAGGTATATGTCCTGGGTTCGAATCCCGGTAAGGGCAAATATTTTGTGTGATGAGCATGAATATTTGTTTCTGAGTCATGGATGTTTTCTATGTATTTAAGTATTTCTATCTATTAAATATATCGTCGTCTAGTAACCATAACACAAGCCTTATTGAGCTTACTATAGGACTAGGTCGATTTGTGTAAGATTGTCCCCTAATATTTATTTATTTATTATTTATTTATATTAAAAGTATGCGTGTAAGATCCAAATAAAATATATCTATAAAGTTATTTCAAGATTCCGCTAAACAGATTTGTAACAGTCTACTGACTTTTCTGATTGTTTCGAGAAAACAACTATAATGTTTTGAAACTATAATAATTACGTTTTCATACCTACCTAGCAAAAAGGAACGACTTATCTCCTTTCATTCCATTTTCAGAAATTTTACTAGGCCCTCCTTTCCAAGAACATCAATAATAAAATAACAAACGCATTCTCCTCAAACATGAACCTTATATTCTGGAAAACAAAATTTAATTTTGTCCGCAGCTAAAGAATCAACAAAAAGTGTTCTGTAATCTGACATTAATGTGTTCGGAATAAAGATTAGAGGTAAGTTTTTGTTGGGAAAAACCCCGAAAGTGGGCGAAGTAAACCTCGACCTCAATCAAAATCACATAATGGCTGGCTACCGGGGATCCAATATGGCTGAATAGGAAACAATAGGACCGTGGCTTATTTAGTGCAAGAACAGTCACAGTAGGTTTAGAAATTCGATAATAGTTATTTACGATACAAGTGCCGAAAATAGGAAATTCGCAACGAGTGGTGATAAATTAAAACACGACCGAAGGGAGTGTTTTAAATCGACACGAGTTGCGAAAAACACCTTATAACTCAGTTCTAACTTTGTGGCTGATACATCTAACTAATAATGGCTCCCATATTCATAAAATTTTAAATAAATCTGATAAATAAAATGTTTTTTGAGTTTTGGCCGTTTGATAAGGACGAGAGAATTTTAGCGGCGTTTTAGCTAAAATAGGTTTTTTGATCGTTTGTGAATTCGGCCATAAGTATATAAATAAGTAAATCAATAGTACATTACTACAGAGGCCGGGAAGTAAGGGGTTGCCGGCCGATTACATATATAGACGACCGAGCGCAGAGAGACTTATGAGGCTGGCAACCCCTTTTCACGCCGAGGTATGTATAGTGCTTTTCTCAAACATGCAATGGAATAAATAAAAAACTAAATTTTCATTTTCATGGCTGAACGCCGTGATCCTGTGCTCCAATTTTGTATGAAATGCCATTACGTGTCTCTCGTCTCGCTGCGCCCGAAACGTGACACTTCGAAGCCCATTATGAAGAACACAACGTCAGTAATTCATTGCATGTTTGAGATAACAAATATATAAATATGTGGGGATAATTTTACTCAAATCGACCTAGTCCCAAACTAAGCATCGCTTGTACTATGGGTACTAGGCGATGATATACTTACTTCAATAGATAAATAAATACATTATATACCTACATAGAAAACATCCATGAATCAGGAACAAATATTCATGCTTATCACACAAATAAACGCCCTCACCGGGATTTGAACCCAGGACCTCCAGCTTTGTAGGCAGGGTCACTACCAACTATACTTGAAACCATAATTAGACTCCAAAAATACAACCTTAAAATTGCCATTAAAATGAAAAAAATACCGACACTAGCAAACTTACACTTCTAAATGATGGACGTAGCTAAAAACGAGCATTATGGTTTCAAGTTTAGGTTAGGCTAAAGGGTTCGTCTATATAATACTCTTTGACCTTTAGTATTATGTCCTCTAATAGGGCTTTAAAACGTATAAATGGCAAGGTTCTTCGTAAGAACTGACTAGGCACCACATAACAGACTGACTTCTAGAATTGACTATGAGAAACTATACCGTATTTTAGTTCCATTACTGTCTATTGGCAAGTTCAAGCATTCACTGAAAGAAACTCATCTATCGTTCACTTTTGCAAAAAAACACATACTGCTAATAAACTAGTCTGTCCACAAAATCTCAAGTCGCAGCCCTACTGTAATTTCCTCACAAAGAAAAAAGAAACAAAGAGTGGTAGACAAAGCAGGGTCCAGTCTCTGTTAATTGAATGCCGTGATAAATTGAATTGGACTCCATTGTTGGTATTTGCAGGTTTTCTGGTGACGAAATAGGGGGATATAAAAGGTTTTCTAGTGGTTTATTTACGATAGCTGTGGGGAAAATACGGTTTGCTTGAATTATGACTTAGCTTGATCAACTTGTTTTTTTTAACTTTCTGCAAATAATAGACGTCTATTGCCATTTCTCGTTTTTAAAAAAACTCTGAACCGGTCTGACGTAGTAAAGAGATAATTTCAATCCCAAGAAAAGACACGCAATCCTTTTTATCCTCTCCCTGTTCCCAGGACCATTCGATCGTCTGTTCAATCATTCCTCACGATGTTCTTTACTGAAAAGCCACTGTAAAATATCAAATGATATTTTCCAACTGTGTTTGTAGGTTTAAACAATAATTTTTTTTGTAAATAACCCGCCATTTAATTTTGAATAACAAGCTTGTTTTTAATTGCACGTAGGTGTATCTAAGTTGTTATCAACTTTTTCTAACCATTTTTGAGCCCTCGCCGGTATCGACCGAAGCAACGCCTTAACTACACCGGATAAAGCCATCAAGTTTTGGCTAATTGGCGGGTATCCTTTCAACGAACAACGTTAGAAAAAAGTGCAGTCGGCAAAGAAGCTTGTACCAAAAATGTAATGTCTCACAAAAAGTTATTTATAAAACTACGTCGCTGACGCCCACTGGCCCCGCGATAATAAGGCCCCCAGTACCCCAGCTAAATTATTCCCGGTCATTACTATAAATAAACCCCTCGGTATTAGCTGACCGTAACCGAAGGTATCTGCGAAGTAAACTAGATTAAACCGGTTTCGACTGGATCAGTTTAACCGGGTCCGGAGTTGGGCGGCCATTTGTAAACCGCCTCCTGTGTAATTGTTGCCGTTTTAGCATTTGATACACACAGTTTTCTTATTAAGATAGCATTTTTTTGCTGGTAATGTTGGGAGTGAAGAGTTGATGGAAATACAATCAAATGAAATGAGTGAATGAGAACAATAACTTGCCAATTCTTTAAGCTTAATAAAAACTGTATAGAACTGAAACTTCTGAAAATCGATTCAAAGTTAAAACACTTAATTCAGTCTAATGAGCATATGTCAAACAAGTATCTAACAGTACAAATAATAGTTCAGCTAGTAAAATAATGACAACGTTAGTTCAAGTGCTAGCGTGCAGCCGTGGACATGACTACCGTGGGTGCAATTCTTATACGCGAATGTAATCATGTTGACGGGAAAGGTAGAGGAAAGAGGGGCTCGTGCAGCGCGCCACCGGAGCCATTGGCGAGCCATCTGCACTGACAGTGAAAAAGTAGGCACGATCCTCATTGAGGGACCAACTGAATGATGATGAATGTAATCATATGTAAGTTTATTTATTTATCTAAAATAAGTAATTAATGAGAGGATATTTCTAAATACACACAGTTAAACGCTGAATAAATCATAAAATCACACATGTGTGTGATTTATTGATTTGATTTGATTTTTTGTGGTCGTCATTACCATGATTGTGGTAGTGACATCCACGGCTGTGACAGATTGAGTACCCGACTGCCGAACGAGCGGCGGGTTATGTTTCTCGAGCGTATGTGTGTATGTTTTATTCTTTGGCACGCCCTGCTGCCTAAACCGTTTGACGGATTTCGACATATGAGGTGTCGTTGTGTTGGTGGAGTGTCAAAAGCTATAATATATGAAAAAAGGAGTTGGGTATTTGAAAAATATTTTAATTTCACTTGTTTAGATAGATAAACACTTTATTCATATTCACAACATACTCGTAAATTGCATTAACATGATCATGATACAGAATTTACAGTAAACGTTGTAAAGTGACAAAAACCAAAAGAATAAAGAATGTGACTTAAAACGAAATATTTAATTTAAATCGCACTAAAAGGAAGCATGCAATTTGATTCTAAAAACTAAACATTCTATTCATATTGGACTAAATGAAAACAACTATGTGCGGTGGCAGAGAATAGGCTGATCATGACATCGAAGAGATGGCGGCTTTCTCGCGCAACGAGCTTTCTCTCGAACAGTTACCCTATACGTAACGTGGGGAGTGTTTTTTTTTTCATTTCAACCCTAAAGTGTGATTTATTTAAAAATGAATAGGGGTTTGCTAAAAAAAATATTTTCGGAGATAATCGCTCCAGAAGTAAAAAAAAATGTGTCCCCTCTAACTTTTGAACCATAAGTTTTAAAAATATGAAAAAAATCTCAAAAGTAGAACTTTATAAAAACTTTCTAGGAAAAATATTTTGAACTTGGTAGGTTGAATAGTTTTTGAAAAAAATTACAAAAACTACGGAACCCTACACTGAGCGTGGCCCGACACGCTCTTGGCCGTTTTTTTTTAGTTTTAACTTCAGTTAATGTTAATTATCATCGTGTTATCATATGTATGTAGTGGTTTATAAATTATAATTTAAATGCTGATTTTGTTGTTTGTTGTCGCAGGCCGTGAGTCAGAGACAGTAGGTACACGTTTACCGTGATGGACTCCGGTAAAAGATTGAACTAATTTGCCCACGCCGCCGCACTTTTTGCATGTCAGGCGCTAATGACACTCCCTGTTTGTTCCCCTTGCTCAGTATTTTACTTAAATTAATGGCGGGGGGATAATTTGGGGGCATTTGTGGTTGGGGTCACGCGAACTGTGTAAATAAAGTTTATGTTTATACTTTTGATTCTCCTTCACTATAAGCAACATACAGTCGCCATCAGATATATCGAAGCGGCCAAAGTGCTCACAAATATTTGAACACGTCTCTAATGCCTTGACAATAGAGACGTGTTCAGATATATGTGAACACCTTGGCCGCCCCGATATATCTGATGGCGACTGTACATTTAAGTTTTACATTGTTGTAGGATATCGACTTATTTAGATTTTATGAGTTTACTAGTTTTTTGCCAGCAGCGTCTTCCGCGAGGAACTCCTTTATTTAACTTTCGAACCCCATTTCACTCCCTTAGGGGATGATTTCCTAGATAATAACTAATTTAGCCTTCCCCAGTATTTAAACTACCTCGTATCTTAATCGGTTCAGTGGTTTCAGCTTGAAAAGATAACAGGCAGAAATTGCATTTTTAATATCAATATGGAAGTATGGATTGTATGGATAATTTGACAGGCACTAGCTGCTTTTATAAACTTTTTTCTACCATGTTCCACATCACTCATAGGCTAGCCGGACACACGCTATATTATTGGCAAACTAAAATTGACAATATTATTGATCAATATATGGCACCGCATACTGCACAATATTATTGCCTAACAAAAACAGGCTCGAAATATTGCAATACCACTCGCAAACACACAATAGTATTGGCAATACTGCCCCCTCCCCAGAACGTCCTATAGACATGTTGCTACAAAATTAAACCACAGCGAAGAAAACTCTTTTAGCCTGGCTTCGATTACCATGACAAAGAAAACTAAGTTAATCGGTGCCTATTAACATAATTAACATGCCGTCATTTAAATAACAAACCGCAATTTAGCTTTGATTAGCCGGTAATAGTTAACTGGGTGGTAATAATTACTCAGGTAATTAAAAAGCTCTAAACGGATACGACTTCAAAAGGAATTTTGGGGATAAAATGACTTGAATCACATTCACGTAGGGTAGGATGATAAAACCAGTAAAACAAGTGGCTCTGTGAGCTGTAGAAATCTCAAATTTGCCTTTTTTTTTGAATACAACGTCGGTGGCAAACAAGCGTACGGCCCGCCTGATGGTAAGCGTACACCGCAGCCTATAGACGCATGCAACTCCCAAGGAGTAACATGGGCGTTGTCTAAGTTTAAGGATTCGCTGTGTTGAGAGCTGAAGGAACAAATTTCCTCGCTCTCAACACAACGCATCCTCAAGAGCTCTGGCGACCTTGCTCACCTCCAGAAACACAACACTACTACAGAGCAAGTAGTAGTGTTATTATGGCTGTGGTCTTCTGCAAGGCGGAGGTACTTCCCCAGTTGGGCTGCTCCAAATTCGAGCGGGATGACACTTCGATGTGCCCTACCTCACCTAAAAGATTTTTCGATAAACTGAGTCGGCAATAAAAGTCGACTTCATTCATCATTCGATTGTCCTTATTCCATTTACTTGGGGTCGGCGCAGCATGTTTTTTTTCTTCCATACCTCTCTATCGATAACTCATCACACACATCCTTCCTGTTCACATCGTCTCTCACGCAGTCCATCCACCTTTTTCTTGGTCTACCTCTTCTCTAACAACCCTCCACATTCATACTTAATGCCCTTCTAGTAACATGACTATCAACCCTCCGCATAACATGTCCATACCACCGTAGGCGATTTGCTCTCAGATTCTCAGTTATGCGTGCTACTTTCAGGCTTCCTCCTTATTCGATCTTTACCGTTAGCTTTTCGTTGAAGGGAAACATCGTGAGGAAACCGTTCTAATCCCAATAAGGTCTAGTTTTCCCTCTGCGTTGGAAGGACAGGTGACACTCGCTTTCGCAAAACTAGTGCCTTAGCCAAATCTGGGGTAACGTGTCAAAGCGGACCCCGGGCTCTTTTAGGGGCACAACCCCGTGATGATTACTGCCCGTGTTGATTTTTTTTTACGTGTCCCCAGGCCAGGAAGTGTTATTTTTCGCACGCGTAGCGGGCGCTTATTGCCATTTTATAGCCTATTTGCACTTTATATAGGTTAAATCGATTGTGTCAGCTGTAGTTGCCAAACGCATTAATTATTTTTTAACGCAATTTAGGCTGCCACTTTTAAAATCCGAAACCAAGTGAGCGGATAACGATAAAAGGCAATATAAAATGCCATAGGAAATGATGACGTCTCATGCCCGTATTTCCCTACAAACTTCATATCTGGTAACAGCATTTTTCTCAAACTTGCAATGAAATGTTGACATGACTTACTTCAAATTAGGTTTGGAAATACTAAGTATCCGGTGCCACCCGGTGCGATGAGTGAAGATGATATGTAAAGGAATTTCATACAGCCTTACACACCTAGGCCTGTAAAGCAACCTTCTTTTGTTTTCAAACGGGGGGGCGCGGTCCCGGAGCTGCCGGCGCGCGGCGCGGCGGCGGCGGTGCAGGCGGTGGAGTTCAGAAACGTATTATTTATAAAACAAATTGACTACTTTTTATTATTATTTCATTGCAAGTTTGAGAAAAGCACTATACAAATCTCGGCGAGAAAAGGGGTTGCAGGCCGCGTATCCCTATCCGGTCTATATCTACTTGGCCTGCAACCCTTCGTTTCCCGGCCTCTATAGTAATGTACTATTTGACGTTTCATAAAAAGATGGTGGGTTCACTATCACTCGAAAAAGTGGCAATAAGGGCGGGTTGCAACAACTTACGATTACAGACCGACCATTGTTAAATATGGCGTGTAGCTGTCATCCCATAAAAACTTGTCAAACTATCCAGACATTCAGAGGTTAACGAACATCTAAGAGTGCCTACCCAATTAGATATTCATTATGACACGTCCCCGATGTCGTGGAGATGTCCTCACTTTCATGACGACCACTTTGACCTAGTTGATAGGGACGCTGCCTACGAAGTTGGAGGTCCCATGTTCGAATCCCGGTAAGGGCGTTTATTTCTGCGATGAGCACGAATATTTGTTCCCGAGTCATGGATTTTTTTTTAAGTATTTCAGTATTTATTTTTCTATATAAGTATAAATATTATCGTCTAGTACCCTTAGTACACCTGATAAAGGTTGCTGGAGTCCGCTGGATGCGGGTGGCGCAGGACCGGTCACTTTGGCATTCTTTGGGGCCTATGTCCAGCAGTGGACGTCTTTCGGCTGATATGATGACCCTTAGTACAAGCTTTGCTTAGTGTGGGATAAGGTCGGTTTGTGTAAGATTGACCGCAAATATTTATTTATATGTCGGTCAAACTCGGAGTCTTGAAACAATCTCATAGAGAAGCCAAATGAGTGTTATCGTAAGGAAGGGAAAATCTCCTATGCACCTAAATTGAGAACTGGTTTGAAAATGATTGACGGCTTACCATAAACAACCTCCTTAATTTGGATGGATAATCGTTGGTTTGGCTCAAACCAATAAAATTGGTGAACCTATGACAAAGACAACTAATGATTGTATATCTATTTTGTCACACGTAGGTATTGAGAATTGTAATCGACCATTATTATTACCGTGGCGAGTCTGTTTGTCTAGTCTCAGAACATAAGCTATATCTCAGAGATGTACACTTCAGTCATTAACTCAAATGGAATCGTGGCCGTAGTAGTTCAGGCAGCATCAAAAGTGACTGCGCAAACGAAGACATCAAGTCTTCATTAAAGGGAATAAGAGCTTTTGACGTCTTCGATTGCGCAGAAACTTTTGATGCTGACTGTACTACGGTGAGCGACTATCAATCTGCAGACCCTGGTTGCTGGTTTTTTTGGTCGGCCTTATCACGCTATATGTGACAAGATAGGAGCGTCGTCTCGTTCAGTCGAACGGCGTCAGCCAGTGACGGACGCTCTATCTTGACACTTATTATCATGTGATAAGGCGTCGGCCTCAGGTCATGATACGGGGTATCGCTGGTGATATTTAACAGTGGCTTTTCGGTGAAGGATTACATCGTGAGGAAACCGGTCTAATCCCAATATGGCCTAGTTTTCCCTATGGGTTGGAAGGTCAGATGGCAGTCGCTTCCGTAAAATAAGTGCCTTCGCCAAATCTTGGAATTAGGTGCAAAAGTGGGCCCCGGGCTCGCTGAGGGCACTACCGGGAAAAACGATAGGAGGATGATGTATGCCCCAATATGCATTTGGACCAAATCGTCATTAAAATTCTCAATTAAGCGATTTTAATGAAAGTATGTCATCGTATCATTGAATCAATTATTCATATCTCGCGAAATTGCCTACACTGCATGAATCATATTTATGTTAATAAGAGCAATTTCAATTATATGGACAATATTCGATACTTATAAATGTGGTGTCAATAATGGGCTTAAATTATTCATACTATTTGATATTAAATGGAATCGATACCAATTTGCGGTTAATAACTCTGATTGGATATCATACATAACATAGGTACACTATTGGAACAATTAAACTATATTTTGTTCTTCATATTCGCAAAAACGACAACTAAACAGATTTTTATGAAATTTTCCAGTATGTGGCTTAGACATCAGGATGTAGGATAAACTAGGTTACAATTTAAAGAGACATTAAATTCTTGAAAGTGTATAACAAAAGTTGAAAGTTTATAGGGGCACATAATGATGTAATATAAAAAAGAGGTAGATACGTTGTCTATATGAAATTCCGTGTTTAAAAATGGCGACCAAATCTGACAGCTGAGACACGTTTATACGTACCATAGACGTCGCGACACTGAGGCAAGGTCATACAATTGACTGACTTTTAGTGAGCCACTTTTGGAGGGCTTATAACCTATCTACCTCATTTTTATATTACATCATTGGAAGCACAAACTTGATTATTTTAGCCGCAGATAGAGGGTGTAACAATTAAAATCAAAAACTGACAGATGAAGGTAAAATTAAAACACATTTGAGTATTGGGATTAACTGAGGGGTATATATTCAGTCGTAATTAGTCGAGCGCCTCGGTGTTGCCAACGTATGTTTGTAAAATCGAATATATTAATTACTGTGTTAATGCTAATGTTAAATTATCTTTAATGTATTTAAAAATAATAATAATGATGCACTCTCGTGATTTTATAATGTGGTGTCACAGGACAGGCTTAGCCTAGTGTGAGCCACTGTTTTTTTTGTATGGCCTTAATATGTGAATGTATCTACTGAAATAATTTTTTTCATTACTTTACAAAATTGAAAATTGTAGTTTTTTGAAATGGACTAACGGTCATCATCAAAATCATTCTACTGTTGCCGAATAAATATGACTTTTTATTTAACAATCAGTGTTATTAACAACTATTACCGAAGTAATTTTTGCATACAATTTGGAAGTAAGTATAGGGCCTGGAAACATTAAATTATATTTTTAAAAGATTATAGATATGACCTCAGTTGGGTCATACAGAGATTCGGGTCTCTTTTATGGACATTGCGAAAGTTAAGGGACAAGGCAAAATTTTCTTTGGACTTTTATTTCGCACTATAGTATCCGCAAAACCAAGTGGCGAGTCAAGCAATAAAAGTCAGTACTATTGCTGCACGGCCCGCTCCATAAGGCAGTGTAGGGGCGAAAGAGATAGCATGATCCAATGATTTGTAACCTGACTCGCCACTTGGTTTTGCGGATAATATAGCTTCCGCCCGTCACATTTCTGCGTGGATCCAAGATATAAAAATGTCCTATATTTTAAACCAGGCTATAAACGACCTCCGTGCAAAATTACATCGAATTCTTGGAGCGTGATTGACTTACAAATATCCAATCATCCAAATATCCAAACATCCGAACTTTCACATTTATATTATTTAATACACGGCTTCTCCTCTCATAATATGATTTGATTTTTGATGCAATCAAATCATATTTTAAATGTACGGAAGCCCCTAACTTTTGATCACAGGAATGACGACTTTTGTTTTACTCAAACTGTATGGGCAGTTACGACATTATACCGCCAAAATAAATTCACAATTGTCACCAAAATATTCGCAGAAAATTGTTAAAGTTTTACACCATCCATGGAAGAAACGAAAATAATTATGACATTGTACCGTTAAATTAAATTCCCGATATACTTTAAAACACTGGCCGAAAATATTGTTTTGGCATTTCATCCATTAAAATATATATTTTAAATCGTCGAACGCGTGAACCGCTCCACACTCGTCCGGTTTAAACCATTCATTACATTCACTCAGCCGGCCCCCCCTCGGTTCGTTACCGTTCGTTCATTATCCAATAAACGGCTTATCCCTTGGGAACTGACAGTGTTCTCATGCGTCGTTAGTCTAGTGATCATCGATAGTAGATTATCATTACTTAAACTAAAAAAGCGATATCGTGAACTCACAATAATTATATACTAGTTGCTCTGTGATAGAACTGGCGATGCTGTCTTTTTTCAAAAGCATTTTTTTTTTAACTGAATATACAGAAAATCTAAATAATTATTGATGAGAAATGCTTCCTGTAGACCAGCCGGACGACTTACGAAATAATTTTGGCCTAAGCTGAAATGGAGGACTTCGTTCGCTTCGCTCGCTCGTTCAATAAACGCCTTTTTTCGCAATTTCCTTACAAATTAATTTTATTTTATTATATATATCCTCTTTAAACTATAATTATATGGCCAAGATCACCAGATCACCACTGAATGCCAATGGCAACCCGACAGCTCAAAATGGCGGCGCAGCAGACCTCGCTTGCGATGGCGGGACGAGATAGACTCCTTTTCCCTCCTCTCGGGGCCTAAAATTTTTTTGTTCGCAAGTTCATACTAAATGCTGACCTCGATCGGGGTCAGTGGGAGAGGAAGGGAGATGGGGATAGATGGCTGGTAACAGAGGGGGGAGGCCTTTGCCCAGCAGTGAGACTCCATAGGCTCCTTATGATACAAAAGTAGGTTGGTATATTGAATTAATGAATTTGCATATTAAGATATCTAAATATGCAAATTCATTAATTCAATTCACATACTAGGGGGTAGCTTAGGTTAGGTATTCATCATGGCAATACACCAGATAGATTTTAATTATTACATGTGACAAAAGTTATTTTAATTCGTTTAGCCAGGCAGCTACATACTCGTACTTCAGACGTCAGGATATCCAAGTTTTAAACCCATGCTTCACCGAATCCAATTGTAACATCGAGTCACGACCCTCGACAAAAGAAAACGATGTGAAGAGTGTGACATAAATCATTATTCTATCATGGGTTATATTAGTACAGTTACTGCAACTGCTAAACCAATGGCCACGCTGACTCATAAAGAAATACCCACCCAAGTTTGCCCGCAAGCTCCGACCAGTATTTCATACAGTTCAATTTTCTTAAGTGCATAACCAGAATTATTATATGTCTCGGAATCGTACTATAATTCTGATCCTGAACGTGAGTTTCTGGAAGGGTGCTTAGTTTATGCGAACCGATTTGCAAGGATTTTTTATGGAATGTTGGGTTCAGTTTGTTTTAAGCTCAGCCGTTCAGTTTTTTAGGTTGTGAAATGAAAACTAAAAAATCAAAATAACTTGTAATTTTTTTTTTCATTTCATTTCATTTACTGTTTTTTTTTTAATTTTCTGTCCTTGAAAATAATGTGCCATACGTAGACTTAAAGGTAATTTAGTTTTTTTAACTATTATGACTGCTTATAAATAATAAGAGACTTATACTCAGCGGTCGGTAGATATGGACTAAATAGATAGATACATTGTAAGACGACCTCATTTTAAGGTCTCTTTAACAGTCATAACACCCAAATCTCAGTAGACAGTAATAACCAAAAATAATCCAACCAAACTGTAAGAACACCGCCAGCTGCCATAAATAATTTGGCAGACCTGCCAACGGTTCCTTACAAAAACATACGTCCAAACCTTTAGCCAGCGAAAAAATCTGTCTCCACAAGAATTTTCCAGGAAATAAACCAAGCCGGACATATTTTATTTATATTATCCTTCCATGAAGCGTGAGATTCGCCTGACCTCATTCAACAGAAACAATGGCGACTTAATAAAAAAAGCAAAAATCTTTGCTTATGACAGATCCCACCCCACATAAATTAAGCCGAATAAACAGTACACTTATTTCCACCGAATACCGTCTGGCTTACTGCCCTGCTAAGAAATCTCTCAGGCAAAAGGGGTCTTTATACTTTGGGTATAAGGGTTGTTTATGCGTGTATGTAGCCTCAATAATCCCAAATGACTAATCTTGGTACTCTCTTTTCTCAGATGTCGATCGATTTATCTTGCTTCGAATTATTTGGCTGTTGACCGAGCGCCATGGTAACGCAGTGATTGAACGATATACTGGGTTCCCATCGGAGTTCATTGCGGATTTTGCACGTAAATTATGGTGAATTCATTCTAGTGGCGACAGATGCTCTCAAGTGATCTGGGAGCTGTTTTTGGATTTATTTCGGGAGATTTTATTGTTAGCATTCGGCGCTGAGTTTTTTTACATGCTTTTATTTAACACTAGCTGATGCCCGCGGCTTCTCCCGCGTGGTTATAGGAAAATGTAACATATTGAATTTTCCCGTGTGAATTAGATGTTTTCGCGCTGGAAAAAGTAGCCTATGTCACTTTCCAGCCTCTAAAATATCTCCATACAAAAAATCACATCTATATGACTCTCCGTTGCGACGTGAAAGAAGGACAAACAAACACACACACACACACACACTTTCGCATTTATAATATTAGTAAGAACCCCCCGAATATCAGTGCCGGGACCCCGACTAGCGGGTGCCTACGCCGTAGTCGCTCTCCGCTACATACAAGGAAACCACGGGATCGACTACGAGCGTAGCGCGTAGCGATTCTCGGCAGTGAATGTGGTAACCATTCTAGGCCGAGCAACGTTATGTGTGCTCGGCCGTAGCATGTAGCACGTTTGATCAACCTTGGACCGAAAATCGCTGGTGCAGACATAAATAAAAAATAAAAATAAACGTACGAGAACATACCTACAATATTGCATTATATATTATTTAATGTTTAATTCGTTTTGTCTTGTAAAACTAAAGTACCCTGCATGATCGGGTTTCGCTCGGGCGACAATAGAGCCCACGTAAACCTATTTTGCAATCGAAATGGCTAGAGCCTTTTTCGAGAACGTGATTACAAATATAATATATACACAATTATTGCTCGTTTAATATAACCATACATAATTGTTTAGTATCCATAAGACAGGCATGGCCTAGAGTAGTGGGACTAATCAACTAATGTAGCTACGTTGTTGAATGTCCGTATGCGTTTAATAAATACTTTATTTATTTATTTCAAGTTTATTATATAAGTTTAGTATATATTAAAAGAAAAAAATGTCGTACAAAAGGCGAACTTCATGCCATATGGCATTCTCTACATGGCAGTCAAACCTTAAGGCAAAGCTGAAAATATTGTGAGCTTTTTTTATCCCGTTTCATCTATTTCTATATTATCAACCCGCACTGTGTTTATCAATGTCCAGTCTAGGCTACATCTGTCAGGATAGATTTATCATAATGTTAGCAGTAAGTAAATAAAGCTATTGACAAATCGGAAAAATGGTTTGAAACAGCGAGCAATACCGTTTCATCCATCGACATTTCATTTTATTGTTCAACAAACAATAGCAACGATATCGGAACAGTAAAGTAATGTAACGACCGATTTTATCTTTGTCCAGCAATTCTACTAATGTAGCATGGATTAAAAAGGAACTTTATTTACTTGGGCGTTGGTGGCGTAATATAAAGTAAATGTAAACAGGAAATACGCACGAAAGTTTTTTGAAACACGCGTGGAGGATTGCGCACGGAAAGTACCGCCAAAGTTATTAATACGAGTATACAGGCTGTACCAAAAATGGAGTGCAAACCGATCAAGGGATTTTTTTTTTGTGACTTTTTTGGAATGTCCCACTTCTGGGCAAAGACCTCAACCCTGGATTTCCACTCGTCTCTGTCCCCCGCAATTATTGAGAAAAATACCCAAATAGAAATCTCTATAGAAGCTGACAATATTGTGTAAGCTGTGATGTCAGTCAAATTGCATTTGCCCACCCCATAGATTGTGTGCAAGGGCGGACTGTAGTACATACTTCAAGAATGGGGCTCGGTTATCATTGCAAAAGGATTGCTATCGTAATTATATCCTCTTTTTTAATTTTATTTATTTGTAGTTGGGAAATTGACCGCAACCTATAGCGATGTATTGGTTCAACAGTTATTCAACGGCAAATATACGTTTGTTTCTCAATGAAGTGGGATAAATCCTCTGTGATAATAATAGTACATTGTTTAACGAGGGGCGTAAGCTGACGCCGAAGGCGGAGGGCTTTTGATGACTCGAGTTTGCAATATTCTTACGCCCGTGTTATACACAATGTTTTTCATTACATTTGCGAGGAAATAATAACTGCAAAAGATAGAAAAATCTACGTTTCTTACAACCGCACCAATCAAAAATTTACAACGGTTAGACAATTTCACTTCCAGATCAGTGCGTGTTGGAGCGCGCAGCTTCAATATTTCACCCAATCACAGAGCAGTATAGTAGTATTCTTGCGGCGCGTATCCAACTAGATTTGTTTAAACCAATCAGATCACACACAAGCTAATAACTCCCTTGAGAGTTATGAAAATCCATAAGTCCCGTAGGAACAATTTAGGCCATTGTCCCTCTGTATACAGGCAAGTAATAACACCATATACGAGCAAGTGTGATGAAATAGTACATTACTTACCAAGGGCTAAAAGAAAGAAAGACCGAAACCGCAGGTATTTGTGACCCGAGCCGCAGGCGAGGGTTGTAAATATGCTATAGAGGGCTTTCTTTCTTACTGCCCGTGGTGAGTACACCATTTTACGCCTTCACCTGGCCACAATGCGAGTTTTACCGTACGCGCAGCGTGCGGTAAAACTCACGTTATGGCCAGGTGTGACGTAAAATATATTGTATACCTGCAAAGTACGGAACATTCTGTGCGCGAGTCTGACTCAAAAACGACCAGTTCTTTGTGGTGGTACCTGCTACCAAATGGTAGGTACCAGGACAAAAAAACACATGTCTTAGCCCTAGTATTTTAAGTATTTAGTTCGCTCTTCAATGCTAACATTTGAGTCGCAAACTAGCACTCCCATAAAACACATTCATAAAATAAACAACTATTAAAATAGGGGGAAATCTTACACAAATCGATCTATGTATACCCGCTTAAATCTCAATAGGGGTGTAGACACCAAATAAAATAACCAATAATGTTGAATTTTCTCGAAAAACGATTACACGATTACGACATATTGACAAATGCAGTGTAAAGTAAAGGAAGGGATTAAATATTCACAAAGTGATAAGTGTCCAAAGTGATAAAAGGACATATTATGCTGTCCCTTTTCCGCAAAACGCACCTCCTATGAAACGATTGTCAATGTTCTATGACGCTCGGGGTCGTGACATTCGTGACGTCACGATCCACGTGCGTTTTCTCTCTAACAAGCACTATAACCAAACGGGTAAAGATTCGTAATTTTTTGAGACATATAGATGGGATTTCCTTCACTAGGCATAATTATTTTTGAACTGAAAACTTCTTTAGCGGCGCTGTGCACTTTTTGTGATTGGGAAAAATTGTTAAACTCGCCACTGGTCACGTGACCGTAAGATGTCACGTGACCGTGAGATTCGAGAGATACTCGCCACAGGTCACGTGACCGTAAGATGTTACGTGACCGTAAGATGTCACGTGACCGTAAGATTCGACAGACTGAAAATTCGTATGACGAACACGTGACCTGATCGAAAAACTGTTACAATGTCATTGAGTTTTCACTTATGCCGGCACTCCCGGAGTGCAACCCGGTCTTTTTTTGCCTTCTTTCTTTAGATTAAGATTTTAGATTTAGATTTATTTATTACACGATAAAAATTACAATATACATTTGCATAAATGTCAAGATTACAAGAATTTCTACCATGTTCGTCAATTTTAATAATAAAAACTTAATGAGTCAACTGTAAATACTAAATATTATGTAATTCTCTCTCCCGAAAAGGATCGTCATTCATTGCACACAATAACATAATAGAATAATAATCACACATAACATTGATTGATTTGAAGTTAACAAAAATAAATGTCAATTTAAGAAAACAAAATACACAATTAAAATGTTATTTCCATGTACTCGTTAACGGAGTACAGAGGGTTTGTGGTTTCTTTTGGAGTACTAATACATTTTGAGTCTGCTCCCTGTTATATAAACCTAACAAACCCTTATAACGACTTAAACTAACAATGTCTAGCTTCAAACTGAACTCTTCAAGCGTTAAGCCTGCCCGACAGTTGGCAGCGCAATCAAACTATGCCAGCCAAACCCATGAAGCGCAATCGGTCGTACAAATCTCTAGACCAACACGTTCTCTCGTATTTCGCCAGGTATGTGGTGTTGTCAATATTGGAGGATAGCGTAAATAAACAGAATAGGCCTGTTACTGTTAAAGTTTCAGTTTAGAACAAAGATAATAACAGTAAAGTAATTAAAGTTAAAAACGTCGCAGAAGTCATAACCAAACTCAAATGGAGTTGGGCAGGACATATTGCCAGGCAACGTGACGGTAGGTGGACCAAAACGTTAACGGACATGGCCACTTACAGGAAAAAGAAGCGTCGGTCGTCCACCAGCACGATGGGTTGACGACGTAAACAAGACCGCGGGTCATTTCTGGATGAGACTAGCACGGGACCGGGATAAGTGGCGTACTCGAAGAGAGGCTTATGCTCAGCAGTGGGCGGTTAAAGGCTGAAAATGATGATGATGAATTAAAGTCAGTTCGGGTATGTGCGCCAGGGGGGCAAAGTGCGCCTCATTCACCATTCAGTCATTTCAATTTTAAATCAATATAAAATCGCTGAAATTCATGCAATAAACTTGTTTTAGTTTGTTGCATGAATGTAAGATGTCGATTTTTGTGAAATATCTGTAGATCTCGATATGTTTGATGAAAGGCGCACTTACCCCGGTGGCGCACTTGCCCCCTCTGACCATATAATCATTGTCTTCAGGATAACAGTTAGCGATGCTTGAAGTCTTTATATTGTACTAGCTACCGCCCGCGACTTGGTGGGCGTGGACTCGGGATAAAAACGTTCCTATATTTTAATACATAGGTACATACATAGATTCACGCCTTTATTCACAAAAGGGGTAGGCAAGCACATGAAACTTATGTTCCAATGCCACTTTTATCATAAATGTGGGAATAAGTAAAAGATTGACAAAATGTGATATCGCAGTGATAGGTTGCTAGCCCATCGCCCACAACATACTTCAACCCTGCTCCATTAGTCGACTTTTACGACACCCACGGGAAGAAATGGGGTGATGAAATTCTAACCCGGCACCAGGGGGGATGTTAATCCAGGCTATAAACTATTTTCCTGCAAAGTTTAAGCGTTATTGAATCGCTAAATGAGTAGTTATGCCCAATCACAATTCATGAATGTGATCATCAAGTATGAAGTAGTTGAAGAACATAAATGTGAAAACATGGTAAAACAGCGTATATTATTCACATTATCATCATCATCATATCAGCCGAAATACGTCCATTGCTGGACATAGCCCTCCCCCAAAGAGTGCCAAAGTGATCGGTCCTACGCCACCAGCATCCAGCAGAGTCCGGCGACCTTTACCAGGTCATCAGTCCACCTAGTCTGGTCTCAGCCTTCCGGTACGCGATCGCCACTCAAGAACCTTTCCGCCCCAACAGCCGACGGTAGGTTGATGAATTACTGATGTCTTATATTTATTACGAATATAAATAGCCGATGATAATAACGAATTTAATGTTAAATAGTAGTTATGAAGATAAAGTGTTTAGTTAAGCACAGAAATCCTTTTGTTCCTTCAGCTGTCAACACGGCGAATCCTCAAACATATCAAGGGTCGGCAACGCCCATGTTACTCCTTTGGAG
The DNA here is from genome assembly GCA_947578815.1 of Epinotia ramella. Classification (NCBI taxonomy): domain Eukaryota; kingdom Metazoa; phylum Arthropoda; class Insecta; order Lepidoptera; family Tortricidae; genus Epinotia; species Epinotia ramella. The sequence continues at coordinate 4,213,525 of OX388211.1, read as the reverse complement.
TTGCATGCGTCTATAGGCTGCAGTGTCCGCTTACCATCAGGCGGGCCGTACGCTTGTTTGCCACCGTCGTTGCATTAAAAAAAGCACAGAAAGCCGCTGCCTGTCCCTGAAATATTACAATATTTATAGCCAACTTTTCGATAATCATAATACTTGAAAGACCTAAAAAAGTAGGTCATCAAACAGATGCAGTGATACGTAAAATACGAAGTCTATTTTTGCTGTGCCAATGCTTATTCATCTGTAACATCAATGGATACTTTGTATGAAAATGAGTACTAAAAAAAATGTTGACTTGGGCGTCAATTTGTTAAATTGTATCGCAACATTTTTTTGACCACTGAATTTAAATTATATAAAGTTTTACCTTTGAATTAAACCGAAAGTAAATAGGTTTTTTCGGGTGAGATGTTTTATTAATGTCCAATATAAATAAAAGTCCCTTTTTCCCCCGTGTGGTGTCGGGTTTAGAAGACCACCACCCCCTTTCTTCCTGTGGGTGTCGTAGAAGTCGACTAAGGGAACAGGGTTGAACTGTGTTGTGGGCAATGGGCTAGCAACCTGTCACTGTACTATCACATTTTATCGATCCTTTATACCCACATGTATGCTAAAAGTGGTACTGGAACACAAGTTTCATGTGCTCTGCCTACCCCTTTTATGGATAAAGGCGTGTATGTATGTATTTATGTTTAAATAAAAGTAGTAGGTAGGTTTCAATATAATTTTGTCGCTCGCTCCTGTTCTATACATTATGCTTATGATACATGTCATTTAAACTACACGTATTATTATGATATTAGGTATACCATCACATTCGTCTAATGGCTTTTGATCACTTAGAATATGTATCTAAAGTTGTGCGACTAATGACACTCCATCCACCGAGTCATTCATAACATAACATCGTCGATAATATTACTTTTGACAAATTGCCATCCATTTGTGGTTCGCAGCTTAAGTAATGAGCGAATTTAAACTTTCGTGAGACATGTTGAAATAATACTAACAGTTAAACGGTTTAACTCACGTATTCAATGTCACTACGGGCGACATGTTTCGAACTCTTTGGGAGTTCTTCTTCAGGATGAGTGTTTTCGCGGCGGTGTCGCTTGTATCACTGCCCGCGCTCGCTCCGAACGCCGAGCGGCGCGTGACGCACGCGCCGACAGGGCGGGTCGAGGGGGGGCAGTCTAGCGCTGGAGTAGTTGTGTGAGATTGCGGCAGAAGGTCATCTTCTCCGAGAGACGACACGCACACTGAACTCACTGTGTCCACGGGATAAGTAATGCGGTTGATAAATTAACAGAAAATGCTTGTCAATTAAAATTAACACAATTAATTTATCAAGAGCAGGTACCCTAAACCAACGACCATGTAAGAACAATGTAATGAACGTGAATGACGCATGAAAGGTTTGTCAAGATCGTAGCAAGTGGAAATCCGTGATTATATGTATGTATGTAATTATGTATTGCGATTGTTAGAGTACTATTGATAATCATCTTACCATATTTGATTACAAAATGACCCTAAAGGATCAACATTTACTTAGTATACTTAATTATAAAACAACAAGTTGAAAAAAATATATCCATATCTGTTTGTAGCCGAATGTACATGTCTAAAACATTGCTGACTGTACCAAATTACAGGCTTTTCCGAATAATGACTTGGTATTCACGAAGGGCTTTTAGCATCCATTTCTGTAAACGCCTCAATTATAGGCACGTTTCTACTCTTCAGTCGCTACCATTAAGTTTTTTCTCGCGAATTTTTTCATTCTAATGAAAATGACTGAAAACCATTTCTATAATGAATCCAAGTTATAATCGAATAAATCATCCAACCTACCAGCCTTATCTTATGGATGAGTGGAAACGGGCAGACAGACGACGGGGTTAGGGACTCATCATCGTCACATCAGCCGAAAGACGTCCACTACTCGACATAGGCCTCCCCGAAAAGTTCCAAAGTGACCGATCCTGCGCTACCTGCATCCAGCGGACTCCTGCGACCTTTACCAGGTCACCAGCTCACCAGTTCACCTTGTCGAGTGTCTACCCACGCTGCGTCTTCCCGTATAGTCGTCGGAGACTACTAACTAGATATATTATAAACTATAGCTTCCGCCCGCGACTTCGTCTGCGTGTACCCGGGATAAAAAACTATCCTATATTTTAATTTTGGTTATAAACTATATTCATGAAAATTTTTATCCAAATCGGTTGATCTGTTTAAGCGTGATTGAGTAACAAACAATTCAACATTCAAACATCTAAACATCCAAACTTTCGCATTCATAATATTAGTAAGATAATGTTTTTTGTAATTGTCTGGTTCGTTTGTCGACGAGCTGTAAATGGCTCAAAACGCCGGGATTCGTTAAGAGTAGGTACTTCAGATTATTTGAGTTTGCCTGATTGCATGAATGGATTACATTCAAAAAACAAGTCTACCGTCCAAAGTTGAAGATTCAAATTCCAATTACATTTATAAAAAATCGGCCGCAATAAATATTCTCGACCATACGCGATAAATAGATAGTTTAGATAAGATTAGATGGCTCAAGGGGAAAAAGAAGGGAAGGTCCAATCAATATACTGGTGTAAAAAGTTTAATCAGATGAGTAGTTTCGAAGATTACTTACCGGAGATAATATTACAGAAATTGTATATAATTAACTAAAAGTGAATCAACAGTCATTCCAGCGGGTGTAAGATGTTTGATATTTTATCACTTATCGCAGTGGACAAGACATCAGGGCCTGTTAACACATTGATTAGTAATTACTACGAGTTCGTACATTTGCTGCAATGGCGAGCAGCTTTTGTATGGACTAGTAACCATCTTAGGCCCGCAGCAAAAATACTTGGTCGCTCTTTTGCTTCGACCACAACGGCATTTGATCTAGTTAAGTAGGCCCCAGTAGCAAAGTCCAGCTTTTGTATGGACTAGTAACCATCCTAGGCCCGCAGCAAAAATACTTGTTCGCTCGTTTACTCCGACTACAACGAAATTTGATTTAGTTTTGTAGGCTCCAGTAGCAAAGTCCCAACACAGTTGCGGGCCTTAGAAACTTAAAAAAAAATAAGATGTATTCTGCTATCAAAATTCGCTTTTGAATTTATTCCTCGCCCGTTTGAGTTTATTCCCGACTACAAAATGCAACGAAGCTCAGTCGTAAACAAAAACAGTTGAATTCCTACAACCAGCATTATATGCAGTGTTATGTCTGCAAGCAGCACTTGTAAGGAATAGCGAGGCAGTATTATAGTTTATGTGGAGTGTAATGGTCGTTTTTAATGTGGCGGTAACAATGGCGCGCCTTCAGGCGGAACGGGACGACAAATATTATAGCAGAAGTGGGATTCTCTTGACTAAAATAAGGAAGTACTATCTCTTTCATGTACTCAAGGTTCTGTGTAGTTTGTCGTGTATTGGGTTCACGTAGATTTTTCCAGCTATGATTAAATATTACCTCATTTTCGAGTTTAATCCGGATAATGCGTAAGGATCCAAATGGAGGTGAAATAGGGGTGAAAGCTTGTGTGAAGATTCCATCAACGAGCTTTACACGGATGAAATTGCTAGCAAAAGCTAGTAATTAAGATTCGTAATCCCTTCTAAAACAGCTGTGATACAGGCAACAAAAAAATGAATGGTCCGCCCCGTTTCTATAAGTCGGTTGAAAAGGGAGCTAAAATCGACAATTATAAATAGAACAGTAGAACTGAGACTCCATGCTGCTATAGTGTGGTGGGTAATAGCAGTTTTTAATGTGGCTAGAACTGTCGCCAGCAAACAATGCCTGCCGCTTGAACGTGAGCGCTCCACGAAATTGCGGACTAGAGGAGGTCCAAGTCACGAGCGGTCGCGCTAAATCAGCTCTATTGTAGACATAGTCTTTGTTTGAACAGATTTTTAGCCACCTTTCTCCTGGAGGATAATTTGTGTCGTATACAGTGCAAATTATCGTTTTTATTTTCGTTTTGCAAAGCCTCGGTCACGTATACGACTCAAAAATACAGACAGGGATATAAAAAAATACAACAACGGCTTTTTTGACTCATTCCAGTACTTTGACAAACCAGTTTTTGCCAAGGCAACAGGGTGTCGCATGAGAAAAAAAAATACTTACCGTCCAACTAGTTGCAATGTCCGGACTGTCGGTATGTAATAGACGCAGCAATTTCCCCCTTTCATTGTTCTTCGTATTCCTCATATTTACATAAAAAAGTTTCTCCCCCATCTCAATTTTGTATAATTAGTATCCATCACAACATGGTGATTTTCATGTTTTCATTTTAGTATGAACAAGAAGTTGTATTTAAAGCTTGTAATGGAAAATTTTGTACGTGAAGAATTAGGAATATGTAGAAACTTTGTTGTGTATATCTGAGGCGTTCGTTCAATTCACAATACAATTCAAATACTCTTTTCTCACTTTTTACACTAACGAAACAGTTATAAAGAAAAACAAAACAATAACATGAGTAAGAGGTAGATAACAGTAACAGATAACATTTTATCGCTGAAGAGCGATCTCTTCCAGACTATCTTTAGGTAGCTTTGGGTACATTCATGCTTGCATCCGTGGACAATCATGGATAACGCATAACATCTGGTTCTAATATTATTAATTTCACGCTCCCAGCTTATCCCTTGCACCACAATCCCACAACGGCTATACGTCTATTGTATCGCCACACTCGTGTCGAGATTGCGCGCTGTTGATACTGCCATCTGATAGACAATCAGTGCAACTCAAATTGTCCAACATACCCCTAAAGGGAAGAAAGCAATAAGCATTTTTATATCTTCACCTCCAATTGCTATTAATACTCGACCACGATAAGTGTGGGTTTGGAGGAGACAGTTTTGCCATATAATTAGGGTTGAGATTATTACATGTGCCCGACTTTTTAACCCCCGACGCAAAGAGAGGGGTATTATAAGTTTAACGTGTCTGCCTGTGTATCTGTGTATCTGTCTGTGGTATCGTAGCTCCCAAACGAATGCACTTTTAGTTTCTTTTGTGTCATAGATAATTTTGTCCAGTGTTCTTAGCCACGTTTCATGAAAAGCTGTTCAGCCGTTTTTGAGATATTGGACTTTGAAATGAAAATGTCGGGGGTTTCTCAACTTTTCTAAGTTGTTGTTACAACCTTTTATTATAAATAATAATAATAAATATAATAAATAAACAGACTATTTTGATGCAATTCGACACTAAATAAAATAATCAATAATGTCATATTTCTCGAAAAAGGATTAAAAATGTAGTAATGGAGAAAAAAATCATGGTTAAATAATCACGAAGTTATAAGTGTCTAAAGTTTTACCTAAGAAGGGGTATGTTCTGTCCCTTTTTCGCAAAACGCAACTTCATATGAAACGACGACGCTTGAACATTTGTGACGTCACTAATAGACGGCAACGTGCCGTGCCCCATCGTGTTCAACGCCGCTGTCGACGCGGCCCCCCGGCAGCCTCGCGTAACGTGATGTCACACACTGTTTGCGTTTTCTCTCTCTAACAAGCAATATTAAAATGATCGATATGATACAGAGAAAGAATATAATGGAAAAATAAACCATCTTCGTCTGTAGCCCCCGACAGGATTCGAACCTGCGACCTTTCTATTAACGCTAGACTGCTCTACCAACTGAGCTACGAGGACAGTGACGTAAGCTGTGTATTTTTGCATTACATTCCCGCTAAGACTAGCGCCCTCTGTATCGTGTTATAGACTTGTTTCACAGCCTTGGCACACCTCTAATGAGCGAGCTATACGCTCACTCCATTCTCATCGAACCACATCAGGTAGTTTCGGACAAGCGAGGGAGATGGCGCTGGTGTACATTTAAATACCCATTTTTAACATTCAAATGGTTGTAGCTTCGTAATTCTTTAAAATATCTGAATGGGATTTTTGTCACTAGGCATATTTTTTTGCCTTCTTTCTTTTGGAGTAATAATAATTTACTACCCCTATTAGAGAGCTATTTCATTCGCAAACCTATCGCGGTTGAATAATATCGCACGGTTGCTGTGCTGGCTGTCAGCACCCATAAAAGGTAAAGTGCAACAGAGAACGCAAAGAGGTGTCCAGCTCCCACGTATTTGTGTGCAGCGAGCGTTGGATACTAGTAAATAAGCCGGTATCTAGGAGTTGTGTAACCGTAAGATTAAAAAACACAGTCAGTTTATAAACTTATGGCCAGTTGCAATAATCAATCCACCGATAGATTTCTTTACCAACAGTTACATTTTGACACATTTTCTACGGGTAATCTGTTAAAATGTAACTGCCGGTAAGGAAAACTATCGGTGGATTCATTATTGGAACCGGCCATTAGTGGAGATATTATAAACTGTTGAAAAATTGGTAACCGTCAAAACTGCTGGTAAGGCATTATTTTTCGTTAGTTTTTTTTTATCCATCAATGTCAAATCATCAAATCGTGAACTGAGGTCGAATGCTTGACGAATGCTACGAAACGCGCTCTGCGCTAATTGGTCTAATTGGTTGATCGAATTATTCCACTTGATGATAGCTTCCACTAACGTCAGTACATGTTTTTTTTTTTAACTTAACATCTTACTTATTACATTTATTTTATCACTTGCCTGTGTCGATGGACGCAGTGCTCCTTTCCCTTCCTTTTTCCGGGTGGGCCCATCGGGCAACTAAAGCTACCCAGCTAACCTAACTTATATAGTCTATACAGGGTGTAATCGTTAAGTGTTTACAGGCCATAATTCCGTAAATACAGCAGATATCAGAAAACTTCTAAAACTAACTTTATCTATTTAGAAAATGTTATTATTGTAATTTTACTCGTTGGGTAACGTACTTTCGATATCAGTTAGAAGTTTTCTGATATCTGCTATATTTACGGAATTATGGCCTGTAAACACTTAACGATTACACCCTGTATATAACTTTCACCGCAGCACCGCTTTCTTATCGCAGTTCACAATTTGACAATTACACATTGATAGATCATAAACTAAGAAAAATAATGCTAAACGCATTATTTTTCGTTAGTTTTGGTAGTGCATTATTTTTCGTTAGTTTTGGTAGTGCATTATTTTTCGTTAGTTTTGGTAGTGCATTATTTTTCGTTAGTTTTGGTAGTGCATTATTTTTCGTTAGTTTTGGTAGTGCATTATTTTTCGTTAGTTTTGGTAGTGCATTATTTTTCGTTAGTTTTGGTAGTGCATTATTTTTCGTTAGTTTTGGTAGTGCACTATTTTTCAGTCACTTAAAGGGCTGAGGCTATCCGCAGCAGAACCAAGGAAACCGACATAGCCCTCCGAATCGCTCAACTTTAGTGGAAGAGGGCGAGGATGGGCACACAGCATGTAGAACCGATGGCGGTTGGGGCGGAAAGGTTCTCGGGTGGTGACCACGTACCGGAAGACGCGGCGTGGCTGGGCCCCCAAGGTGGACGGATGACCTGGTGAAAGTCGCGGGAGTCCGCTGGATGCGAGTGGCGCAGGACCGGTCACTTTGGCACTCTGTGGGGGAGGCCTATGTCCAGCAGTGGACGTCTTTCGTCTGATATGATGATAATGATGACAATTTTTCGACGATGGCCGGTAAGTTTATAAACTGACGGTGTTCATAATCTTACGGTGACATACGTCTTGTAAAAAATAAAATATCAAATATGTTGCATCTAAAGTGGGAGTATACTGCAAGTACCTGACTATATACATATTTTGAAACAAACTTTTATCATCAACTGGGCCAAAGCCCGCATTTAAAATAAAGCTCGGTTAAAGTTTCTGATTGAGCAGCTTAATTTAACTAAGCAACTGCAGATTGTATAATTGTGTCTTAAAAGTGAACAAAGTCGGGAAAGATTCGAGGTAAGATTTTATCAAGGTGTATTAAAAGGAAACTATGTTAACTTTTGAGAATAACTTTAAATGGGCTATTCTGAAGCGCGTTCATTTTATAAGCAGCTGGAGTTTTTTAAAGGTTCTGTGTTTTTATTGCAGCTAAAAGACAATCCTTAAAATTGACTGCATAAAAGGGAAGAATACCTTTCGACACGACGAAAAAAGATAATGTTTTTTCACTTCTAAATATTTTCCAATCTCAAACAGGTTTTCCTTTTTTCAAAATTTGCAATAAATTCAAACTTATAGTCACCTCAAAAAGTTAATTAAAAAAAAAACAAAATCAAAGTGATTTGTTAAGATTTAGTTAGTGTAAACCGTTTTCTCCGGAAATGGAAATTTCATCAAGAAACTACCTATTGTCAGTCGTCGTCAGCTGCTGCAAAGCTATTCTCCCTCCTAAATCATATCCTTTCCTAGGTCCCGATATACTTGAGAATTCGTTTGGATTTATCGTTTAGCATTCTGACCGAATTAACATAAAAAGTAAACAAACAAACCATGGGAGAGCTGCTAGTTAAAATAATTTGACATAGTTCTATCTATACCAGTACCAAAGGCCGTACTTATAAGTAGGTTTGACCAATGTGAACCGATAACACATTTAATATAACATTCAATACATCATCCTCCTAGAGCTATTCCCAGTTGTGCCCCTAAATGAGCGTCCGCTTTGACACCTAATCCCATGATTTGGCATAATCACTAGTTTTACAAAAGCGACTGCCATCTGACCTTCCAACCCAGAGGGAAAACTAGACCTTACTGGGATTGGACCGGTTTCTTCACGATGTATTCCTTCAGCAAAAAGCTAACGGTAAATATTCCGTACACAAGTTCCGAAAAACTCATTGGTACGAGCCGGGATTCGAACCCACGAACACTGCTTGACAGCCGCATGCCTGAAATTCTAGCGAATATCACATTACTTGTAAAAGCTCACGAAATAGACTAGAGCGTCTTAGCAAGCATTCTTGGAAGCCTTGTAGCCAGCTTTCCAGCGAAACGACGGTATTAGCTTGGAGCTTTTTGCGAGCAATTTTGTTACGCGACCGCCAATAATTACATCTTCGTGAAGACTACATTTTTTGACGAGCAATGAGCATTTACTAGAGCGTTTACAAGAATGATCGTAAAAATGTTTGTAGCGATGTTTGGCTCTATGCTTGGCTCAGTTATTTCGTTGTGAATGCTATCAGAATAATCAGCACCAGCAAAAAATTAAAAAAAAACTTATTTTTTTATAATATTTCTATAATAGGTACATGCAAAACCTATATTATTCTCCAGTTGTTTAATTATGTAGATTTTTTTAGATTGTATTATTCATCTAATGAGTTATTCTCATTGGTGTCCGATTTTATGTTTACTTGAATAAAGGACATAAATAAATACCAATTATAACTGCTTGTTGCTAGTGAAATAATATTAACGATAAATGACGGACGTAATTTTAATACTTCGTTTATTAAATATATTCATCAACGTAGCACGTAATGAGGGATTCAGGGAAAAACTGAATACAAACAGCACAATTTAATAGCGAAAATTTTACTTTATTTAAAATGGCCCTTTTACGACGCAAGAAGGTTCCAGACAATTATAAAACGAGCATATAATGTTATGACGAGACAATTTTTTTAATGTCAAAGATTAGTCCGAATCACCTAAGACATATATATACAGTTACAAGCTTTTGCCCGCGACTTCGTTCGCGTGGAATTTATTTATATCGTACCTCAATACAAACTTTCGCCTCCCATTTCAACACCTCTCTGGGTAGGAATTTCTCGGGACTCAAACTAGGTCCAAACCAAATTTCCGGTTTAACCGTGAAACTGTAACAAACGGGCAGACAAATAAAAAATACATACTAATATTATAGACTATAATATTAGTACTTATATATTTTTAAACATATTTATTTGTGTGAATTAATGTTTTCAATTGAATAGAGAACAATACTCGTCGAGGTGTGTTACTCGTTAGTGTAATCTGTTTCAAAATAAAAAAAAACAAAAATTTATTGGTATCATACTAAAGTAGGTAAAAAAGTACATTCGTTGCTGGCGTCTCCCGGTAAGTATAGCAATAATTGTGTTGGGAGGCACCGCTCTTCGTCTACATGGTTAAAATACAGTTCAGGAGATAAAAATTTTCCATTAACGCATTCACGCGAAGAATCGCTACGCGCTACGCTCGTAGCCGATCCCGTGACTTTCCTCGTTTGTAGCGGAAAGTGACTACGTTGTAAGCGCCCGCTAGTAAAGCCTCTGCCAAAGCTGCTGCTACGCTCGTAGATATGACATGCGTAGCGCTACGATATAGTTATTTATAATATACGTTAACATGGTGAAAACCGTGTGCTTAAGGCGCTCGTAGAGGGAAGCCTCTACGAGCGCCCACCTAGCTTGGCTCCTCGCGCTGAAAGTCTGAGGCCAAGACTACGGTGCATGCAAATGCACGAAACGCTCCGTGAAAGAGTCAGACTTGCACTTCAACGGGTTTTAAAGTCCCCAGCACGGTCGATTCAGAGGGGTTGCCATACACACGTAGTTTGTTTCTCATTTTAAAACAGCATACTGGAATAGCAAGAAACTTTTTATACTCAATGAGATCTAGGTCGGATATTAGTTTCTGTTGCTATAAATTCTCCTACTATATTATAAATGAGAAAGTTTCGATGTTCGAATGTTTGTTACTCAATCACGCAAAAACGGCTCAACCAATTTGAATGAAAATTTGCACGAATGTAGTTTATAGCCTGGTTTGAAATATGGTATTGTTTTATTTCGGGCCCAGGTGGACATAGACGCAGGCAAAACTAGTAATTGAAAAAAAAAAAAAACTTTCTATGAGCAACGATCTACTGGCTACATTTTTGAAGTGAAAACTTCTTTAGCGGCGCTGAGCACTTTTTGGGATGGGGAAAAATTGTTAAATACGCGACAGAGTTTTGTGACGTCAGATGTGAAGGAGGTCACTTTTTGCTGCTAGCCGATTCGACTTCATTCAAAACTGAACGCTATTCGTAAGAGTATAAAGCCGTTAAACACTTTTTTCAATAGCATATTCTGCAAATAAATTTGTAATAATACCAACGCGTCCTTCACCGTTTTGCTAATGAGAAAATTCGAATAGTTCGAATTTGGGCGTTATTCCTAAAGAGATAAAGCTTAGAAAAATATTTATCAACGGCAGAAACAAATTGATATTTTGGTTGCCACCGTGCAATCTGCTGTTCTTGCAAATTCGAATAGTTCGAATTTAGACGTTATTCCTAAAGAGATAAAGCTTTGAAAAATATTTGGCAATGGCAAAAACAAATTGGTAATGTGTTTGCCGCCGCCCGTCGGCGCGCCGGACCCCGGCACCATTGCGCCGCGGCGGTGCGTTGGGCCCGTCGCACTCAACGCGCCCGCGGGCCGTCCGCCTAAATAATTGATAATTGTTTATTTTGCGTCAAATTCATTTTTAGGGTGACACCATAAGATGTCACGTGACCTGATCGAAAAACTGTTGCAATGTTATTGAGTTTTCACTTCTGCCGTCACTCCCGGAGTGCAACCCGGTCTTTTTCTTAGGCTCTTCGCCTTCAGCGCTTCAACCATCGGAATATAAAAACACTTATGTTACGTGCCTTGGTGTCCAAAGATTGACCTAGATCCAAACTGCTGCGGTCTCCAGAACTCCCCAATTTGCAATTCACGAAACTGTTGCAGTTGAAGTCGCGAAAGTTGAGCGGAACATTCAGGGTAAACTGTGTGTAAACGAATTGTTTTTGTGAAACATTGTAGGTATTGTAGGTATAATTTTTGTGGAACAATTACGTGTAAAAGTGCTGTGGCCCTATTCATAAACGTACAAAATATCAATGTTAGCTAAACCATTATGCCATTAAAATAAATCTTTGCGGACAATCTTACACAAATCGACCTAGTCCCAAATCCCAAGCTAAGCAAAGCTCGTACTCTCGGTACTCAATAAATGATAATTATGATTAAAAATTCATTAATATTCGTTTGTCTTTATCTGTCTCTTTGTGAATTGTGTTTGTGAGGAAGGGACTAAACAGTGTTTTAGTTAACAAAGGTTTTTGTTTTATGAATTGAAGCGCTAGTCAAATACATCGTTTAAAACATGTAATGGTTCAGTGGTTAAAAATGTGACAATCGCATGTGACAATCGCAAAAAAATCTTGCTTCTAGCAAGAAATGCTTCAAGCAATTTTTTTTATCGTTTTCATCATCACTCTCGATTCCTTAAACCTATTTAAAATCGAGGGGAGCGAATGCAGACGAAAGTAGACGCCTATTATGCGTGGCGCAGGTGACGAGTGAAGGGGATGCGACCATGCGACCACTTGATGTATCTCATACAAGTGCTTATCGATTCGAGAAACCCTCCCCACGAAAAGTGTGTGACATTGTTGCATTGAATGAGTTTTTTTGTTTGTAATTATTGGTTTATTTTCATTACATTGCTTTATTTTTTGTCAGAAACCGTTATGTTTTAGATCTATTTCAAAGGTAATTAGGTTAGGTTTCGTTTATTTTATAACAATCCTGAAAATATTACTGTTTCGACAGGTGATCTATGGCTAATGTCGCGATACAGTCGTGCGTTCGAAATACGTGCGTTTGCATCGCGGCAAAAAGTCGCCATGAGTAGTAGTTAGGGAGCTGGCGAGCAAAATTTCGATATGATCAGCACACAAGGCAGACGTTATTAATAGTGATATTATGCCCTAAGAAACATCAAGGACCTTGTCTGTCACCATGGTGGCGCTGCGTTGTAAATTTACAGCATTTCAAAAATGTAAAAAAAAAGGTGTGCTATATTTTGCGCACACGTCTGCTTCTGGGGCTGATGATCACAGTCATCCTGGAAACACAAAGAATCGAAAAGACAGACATCCAGGGCTCTAAATTGTGTAGTATTAATTTTTTTAATTTATTTTTATGATTAAAAAAACTGTATATGAAGTGCACACTTGGCAGATTTCAATTGTTCGATCAAAAACAGTGAGAAGAACCACGGAAAAATAGTCTGCTAACATGTTGCCTCTGCTTTGTCTAATGACAGTGCTCCAAAAATGTAAAAAAAAGGTTTGTTATATTATGCGCACACGTCTGCCTCTTGGACTGATGTTTGAATTCGTCATGAAAACCAAGAAAATTGATGAGACAGACGTTCAGGCCTCTGATATTCCAAAGGCAGACCATTTGATTTTTTTTTAACCCGACGCTCGCGCCAAACTAAGCAGGTATAAATTGAATTGATCAAAATGCTACAGACAAGACCACATCCCGCCTTCATTCTTGTTTTTTTTTTTAAACGTTCCGTAACGCACTACCGGAGTATGTCATTGACAAGTTCGAGTACGAAGACTTTTATTTTAATATTGTGGTTCCAAAGTTCATCTACGTAAAAGGCACGTGCTAAAGAAAAAAAACAGAAAAAAAAAATCAGTGAGCAAAGTGTCTGCCACATTTTTTTTCGAATCCACGGAGTCATAGCGAATGGAATGGGCGCAATGAGAACCGCGTGCAAATGACTTAGTAGAGGTTTTTTTTTAACATTTTTACAACTCCGTCCCATGATAATGCAGAGTCCTGAATGTCTGCCTCTTCGATTTTATTCGTTTCCAAGATTATTGTGACCATGAACTCCAGAGGCATGCATGTGCAAATGATTTATTACCCCGATTTTTTTAAGCAACTTCAATCCGCTGTAACGCGAAAACGCAGCGACATAGGACCTTAATTGATTGGACCAAATAGATTCGTAATGATTTAAACTGCAATCCACCTCGACGTGAAACGTGTGCAAATCATATACCGAAATGCTCGCCAGCTCCCTAACTATAGGTACCTAACCGCTTTTACTATTTAGAGACTTTGGAGCTAGGCCGCATAAAGCGTACGATTTCAGTCGCCAATTCAGTCTCATTATGGACTTTATGTGTATGGTGCGGTGCGTGAAGATATTTTTTTATTTATAAACGCTTTTATATTTGGTTAAAAAAATCACAATAACTTTTGCGTTAAAAACCTAACGTTACGCGGAGCGCCAAGTTGAAATACAGTTCTTTTATAATTCATATAAGCTTGTCAACCAGAGTAGCATAAAGACGCCCGGTTGTGGGTATAAATTCCGGGTACATTTGTGTGGCGAGCATGAATATATTATATTACTTTAGTTTGTCTTGAGTGTTTTATGTCCTTTTTAGGGTGCGCTAACAAGGAACCCTTATAGTTTCGCCATGTCCGTCCGTCTGTCCGTCTTCGGCTCAGCTCAGTAACCCTTACTACTAGAAAACTGTAATTCGGCATGGGTACATAAAATTAATTTAAATGGAAAACTATCACAGCTGAGTAGGCATAACTAGTTACCGAGCAATAGTCGACCAAATTAAAAGTCCAACTTTTGTACAAATTCGGTCGACGCAACCACACCATTTACTTGGCGCGTGTCGATGTAACAAATACAGACAAGCAACTACGGAACCCTACACTGCGCGTGGGCCGACACGCACTTGGCCGCTTTTTATTTTAATTAAGACAGAGACCGAGACGTGCGTCTATGGACCAAGCTAAAGAGAAACAGTGGCAGAGAGACAGAATGGCGATTACCCCTCCGACAAGAGCCCGGCAAAGTTTATGATGATCAGGGAGCGTACATTTCATGCCGGTTTCGTCATAATGACGTATTCATATAAACACACAGGATGATTCAAAAAACGAAGTGACACGAACTAATATTTTATTTTATTTTTAATTACTTATAGACCACAACAATGAATCTATCGATGCTATCATGAAATTGGTCAAGTCCATGTTAAAATCAAACTGTGTTTCTTTATGTTCCTCATGTTCTTTGTGTTGTAAATCTAATTTGATGTTGCTTGCTTGGTGGCAAACTTTGCTGACAGCAGGACCAATAAATTTGTTTATTATCTATATCTAAACATGGATTTATTTGGCACAATAATTTTATAGCCTCCATGGCGACCTAGGCCACTAGCAAAGCATTAAATTTCCTGATCTTATTAAATTTAACTGAAATGTTGTTTCCGCATGTCTCCTATTTGTGACAAAGAGTAAACTTTGATGTGACAATGTCAGATAAAGTTCTTTCAATGTCCGTCTCAAGTGTCAATATATTAGATCTACTTAAACGGAAGAGGTTGATTAGATAACAGTGATTAATCATTGATTAATCACATTTTCCATTATTGGGTACGGATAAATAAACGTTCGTTATGCCGTTGCCCTTTTCAAACTTTTTCCATCCTGTATGTAGCTTGACGTCATACGCCTGTCATCGGCATGAAATGTACGCTCCCTGATGATGATCTATTAAATTTTATATCGTCTAGTACAAGCTTTATACTAGTTCGATTTATGTAAGATCGTCCCGTAATATTTTCCTAAGCATTTTATTATTTATTATCAGAGTGTCCCACGCTCTAACTACTTGGTTACTTTTCTTGGAAAATACATTCTCAAAAGTACTAGCAATAAATAAAACGCAATAAAAACTTTAAAAACAAAAAGCGTCCAGTTAAACCGCCCGGAGTTTTCGAATTTCGAATCCGGCAGCGTATAATTTTAAAAAGTTAGCCTTCGGTACGCCCCTTGAACTGAGAGTACTGAGACTAGGAAAAGTTGTAAGCATTCCAATCCAAGAACTAGGACAGTACTCGTATTAGCTACAGTTCTTTCATCCCAATGCAGCCAAGACAATCGAATACATACCTTATATTGACCGTGATAAGAGTTTCACCACTGCATCTTTTCACCAATATTCGTTACAGTCTTGCATTTCGCAAACTAACGTGTCGAGATATGCAAAAGTAAACTTTAATTTTAGCGCAATAGGGCCGTCAATGGCCGGCATTTTCTAGAGATTGCGCTCTTAGTGAGAAACTTGAACCATTCCACAGTTACCTGACTTAAGGATTATCAAATTCAATGGAAAACTTTCTTAATATTCTCGAAGAACAAATAATACCGAGGCGTGGAGACATAGATATTATAAACTTTAATCTCCAACTTACCTGAAAGAAGAAAAATGATATGGTTTAATACACGATCTTCATGATTTTATCATCTACATATATATTATAAGATTAGCGAAAATTTAAACTGACTAAGATTAATTACATCTAGAGCAAAACCCCGTTAAAGCAACAACAAACAACCCATAACATCAATAAAAGACGGAA
The DNA here is from genome assembly GCA_947578815.1 of Epinotia ramella. NCBI lineage: Eukaryota > Metazoa > Arthropoda > Insecta > Lepidoptera > Tortricidae > Epinotia > Epinotia ramella. The sequence goes on along the minus strand of OX388211.1, from coordinate 4,197,381 downwards.
ATCGAATTCCGTTCGGTCGATACCTTTTTCAAACCACGTCAACCCTTCTCGCGTGATTAACGCCCTCGAATCATTCACTGTCATTCGACATTAACCGTTCGTTTGCGGCCTATTTGTTCATTCGCTCACTCATTCACCCATTCATTCATTTGTTCATTTAGTTACGTCGTTAGTACAAGTCGCCGCACATTTTTTCCGGCGGAACGTGATTTTTTACTTCCCCGAGTTAATTTGTTTAAGAGAATGAATGTGTTTAGATAAATGTACCGGGTTAAAACGAGTGTTTCACTTTGTTAACACGTAAAATGGTTATAGTCCCGGTTTCGTATTTAATATTTTCGGGCCGGATTTTGACGGGAGTATAATTTAAGGCGCCTTTTTACGGCGATTACGAGACCCGTGTTATTACTGAGGCATTTTCTCGCGAACGTTTCTGTGAGGCTTATGTAACGTTTATCTTTGTTTATATTAACATCTGGATAGTAAATAAGCTGGCAGTAATGTGCTATCTTTTGATATTATATTCTTTTTAAGACGCTGTCAATACCAAAATGCCCTTGAGGATTTGGGATAGCGCGCACACTGTCTATTTGTATCGGAGTAAACGAGAGCGAGTATTACTGGGCGGCCCAGTTTTTGGAGATAATATTAAAATAAAAAAAAACTGGATTATTTGTGAAATATGACTCGCTAGCGGTTTAGGTATGAATATGTTGACTTCATGTTTTTAATTGCAGACCCATACGTCAAAAGAATAAAGACATAGGACCGTTTAATGTGATTTTAAGACCAATCTTTGCAATTATTTTCTATCGAGCCGATTTCGTCAAATTATGTATCGAGCCCATCTACGGTCTTTGAAATATGGTGAATATTAACATAATTATATTTTATTAGATGTGCTAGAACAAATAGTTTTTCTTAAAAAAACTGCTTAAAAAACATCAATTTCACCAAATTAGATCTTGTCAGCCTCTTAATCTCCATCGTATTTGGCCTTGCGAATTAGTAATAAAGAGTCCGATACCTTTAATACATACCTTGGTTAAGGCAAATATAGTGGCCGGATAGTTTTCTAGGTAACTTCAAAAAAGGAGGTTCTCAATCCGCCGAATTTTTGAGGTGAAAACTTCTTTAGCGGCGCTGTGCACTTTTTGTGAAGGGGAAAAATTGTTAAACTCGCCACAGGTCACGTAACCGTAAGATGTCACGTGACCGTAAGATTTGACAGATTGAAAATTCGTAAGACGGACACGTGACCTGATCGAAAAACTGTTACAATGTCATTGAGTTTTCACTTCTGCTGGCACTCCCGGAGTGCAACCCGGTCGTTTTTTATGTATGTTTCCCGATTACTCGGAGCATGGACCGATTTGGAAAAAAAATGTTTGAAAGGTCGAGCACGGAGCGAAGTGGAGAAGTAAGACGAGGAAAGCTGACCCGACTGTCATGTGGGATATATAGCTAGGAAGACAGAGTTTGAAAGGGTGTCCTTCCCAAGGGTGTGATCCTATGGTCATAAGGCCAGGATTCAACAGGGTCAAGGGAACTCTTATAATTTTTGAAGTGATTTGGGTACCAACGAATTTGAAGTTGGTTAAAACTTTACCTTATTTATTTCTAGGTGACTTGGTGTCTTTCTAGTTCATTTTAAGTTTAATTTATTCAATGGTTCTACAACAGCTGTTACCATCATCTTATTGTATCGCGCCATTGGCTCCCGTCGTTTACAGAGCCCACATGAACAACTCCCTTTGGCTCGTCTCGTGTGAAGGGTTCCAGAAGGTCTACAACGATTAATAACGTCGTTATGCAGAAATAATCCATTAAATACATATTTCGTTGATTATGAAGTATATACACTATTGTCTTGGGATAAGCTCCTGTAAAAATAGTTTAATGTGTGGCAAATAAATAAACAAAATAAATAAATAATTTTTACTTCACAAGTTCAACTTAAAAATAATAAATGTACTAAAAAAAAACCGTCTACAAACGAAATTTCGATCAAAGTGAAAAATTTAAAAATTATTCGCCACGAACGTGATTTGAATCCACGAATTCTGAAATCCGTCCTACTCTAAACCGACTGTGCTACTGTGGGCTCCACTCGTGGCGACGAATCTTCCAATCCCTTCACTCGTCTAAATAACCCTTAGGTAGGCTCGTAGCGACATTGAGAATAGTTAGTAACAATGCGCTACCCCATTTTAATAGTAAATGTTTACTACCTAAACTGAAATTCGAAATTTCGATCGAAGTGAAAAATGTTAAGTAAATCTACCGTCGCGGTATCTCAGTTGGTTAAGAGCAATGGACGGATTCCAGAGGTCACGGTTTCAAATCACGCTACTGGCGAATACTTTTTAAATTTTTCACTTTCATCCAAAGTTTAATTTAGTCCAGAAGTTGTGAAAGTGAAGTGGGATGTGTGCGGGAAGATACAGCCACGAGACCACTCACCCTGCACGGCTAAGTTTTCCAATAAGAGAGAGTGCGAGAAAACTCGAGAGAGCTCACGCGCCTTTTTGTGATAGCCGTGCTGAAAAGCTCCCGAAGAGTTGATTTTGGACATAATTATGCTTACTAAAAGGACGCTTTAGTTCGAAACCCTGAAAATGCGCGAACATATTCAGCGACCACGGAACCGTAACCGTCCCTCGTTCGATAATCGTCGTCCGGATATAAATGAAGTCACACATGACCGGCAGCGGGGGGGTTGCCGAACATTAAACTTACTTATTTTATGGGCCAATTTGTTGTTTATTTATTGAGTTAAAATCGTAATGGTTGAATCAGCTTGGGAATTTGCACATTGATTCCAAAATGGACAAATGGCACTTTACATCCAATCTAACATGAACACCCTGTTTAATTTACTTTACGTTTTTAGGTAAATAACCGTTATCAACATCAACAACCTGATAAAAATTTAATGAATTTGATTACTAAATACGATCTTGGAAGAACCGAATATATTGGATATCCTTTATGATTATTAAATTACGATTATCAATATCAGTAAAGAAAAGTAAAGTAAGTAAAGTAAATATTTATTTGTGATACACAGGTTACATAATAGGTGACAATAGAATAAAAAATACAATACGCTGTGACCTACCTAAATGGTCTACAAATGTTGAGCTTTACAAGAACTAAAACCTAAAACTAATTCAAATTTTGATGAGCATTAGATTTACTTAAACTAATATTTTTATTAAATATTTCACTTATTTAGAAAACTTCATCAGTAATCCATCCATAAACAGTTGTACAGTCGAAGAGTGAGGCTGAACGGGTCTCCAACCCTTTGGATTGTGTTTCTGGAACAGAGTAGGGTCGCCAATCCCCCGAGGATTTCCCCCTGTGTTGAGAGTGATCGACCTGCATCTGTCGCTAGCTATTAACACAACGATTTTTTTAATCATCAAAGATTCGATTCGAAAATCAAGCGTCAATAGACTATTTGGATTACTTCTTACCGCCGTGCTATTAAAAAAAAACTTGTGGACAGTAATCTTTCTGTATTTTATAGCTAAAGTATTATCTTTCGCGATTGCAGCATCTTCAAATTCTCCCTTCTCTCTCTCTCTCTTAATATTTCTCTGTTTTTGACGATCGTGATAATGATTCTTATTTTTTTGACATGTATGCAAATCTGTAATGTAATTTTTTATCATGAAATAAATAATCTAATCTAATCTAATCAGTATGGCTCATTATCATTGTCATCACCAGTCGTTCCTTCAATGCTGAAGATTGTGACATCATGTCCTATTCTTGCTGACCAGACTTCTTCAAAGGCTCCTATGACCCTCTTTATGTATGGCCTCGTGCAGATGCAGTTGCAAGAGTGCAGAGATTTGTGTGCTCCATCTAGCGGGTGGTCTGCCTCAACTTTTTCCGGCATAATAATCCTCTCCAGGCTATACGAAGAACGTCGTGAGAGGTAATATGGCTGATGTCATCATAAAAAACGTTGAGGCAAAATAATTCATACTTTATAAGCACACTACAAAAGTAAAGTGTGCTATTAGGAATTTTACTACAAAGCATTTCACTGCATTATTCAAGGATTCATCATTTAACCCGCGTTTTTACTTCCAAAAAGCCATAATCCTCTTTTGAAGCTTGAGTGTTCATTAAAAGGGTCCCCAAGAGAGGCAAGTATGTAGTACTAAGGGTTTGGAGGCAAAAGAAATATCTTGCAAAGTTAACGGCCCCTTTTTCTGGTCGACTTGGCTTCTCTATTTTGACAGTACTTGTGGTTATCAGCACTTATGTATGTGCATTCATTAAATTTAACAAGCTCATGGTAAAATATTTGTCACTTTCATACAAACACGAATGTTAACGGCACATACAAACATAGGAGTGTATGAATTAGGGAATTAGTTAGCAGCTGTGTTATACGTACGTAGAAAAGTATGTTCAGAAATTGTCAGAATCTATTTATTTATCTTCCTAAATAGAAAACTTGTGAAACAGATGTGTATTGCCATTTTGAATCGTTTACTGATATCTTTTAATGAGAATAATTAATTAACATCGTGGTTTTTATTTTCTTTGTACTTATATGTTTAAAATTATAAAACAAATGTTGTCGATAATTTTTACTAAAGTATTGTACCTACTACTAATACAAACTTAATACTTCAAAATATATTATCAAGCGAAAACATCACATGGAATTTTGAAGCAGCTTTTTTTCATCTTAATATTTGCTACAAACCTTCCTTTTTTCAGAAATATGTCTGACAAAGTATTTAGAGTCCTATTAGAAATATAAATAAAACTTCAGATGAATAATAAAATTACAAAGTGAAGCAAGAGATAATTATAATAATATATTATTATCTTTATTTTTTTTCGCCAGCGCATTCAAGCGTCTTGGCGCTTTAAAACAAACATTATGCATATCTCTTGGTAACTCGTTCTTAATCATTCGGTGGACCCTAGATTAGCAGGTAAACGCGTGGAAATTAGGTCATGGGCACAAGGTCCTTGGGCTCTAAGTTACAGGACCAAGCGGACATAACATACGTTATTGCCGTCCTATGACTAAATGCTGCTAACTTTGTTCTAGAAGTAAATATTCCATGACCAAAACTTCCCTACCTGTTGTAGAGGTAATCTGTTTATTGTAGAAGTAATTGCCAATTTGTTGTATTGCTCCGCTCGGTCTTGGATTTCTCCGTAATAAATAGATCCATACTAATATTATAAATGCGTAAGTGTGTCCGTCTGTCTCACTGTCTGTCTGTTATCTCCTCACGCTTAAACCGCTGAACCGATTTAGATGAAGTTTGGTATATATATATTTTGAGCCCCGGGGAAGGACATAAAATAGTTTTTATCCCGGGTTGAAAGTTTGTATGGAGCTACTATATAAGCTAGTTCTACGCGGAAGGAATCGTGGACAGAAGCTACTAAATGAATAAAACACTTCGCGGAACACAAAGTGAAGTTTTATTTATAGGTAGGTAGGTTACAGGAAGTACAGTTTTTGTTTTAGACACCTTATTATAAGAATCATAGGAAGCACGGTTTAAAATCCAAAATGTCACGTCCCTGGGATACCGTAGAAGTACTTTGAGTCAGGTCCCAAATTAACGAATCACTCATCGGCTTCGCCACTTATCGCAAAAAGCAAATAATCACTTTCACTGCCAATAATCCGCGGCAGTCGCTGTCCACTACACACGAGGAAAACCACGGGATCAGCTACGAGCGTAGCGCATAGCGATTTTTGGCCGTAAATATATTATATCGGTCGTAACGTAACGTAACCTATTCCCCATCAACAATTTTGTGGCGCTACGCTCGTAGCCGATAAAATGAGGAGAGCTCCTAGCACATTCACTGCCAGGAACCCGTGTAGCGCTGTCCGCTAAATATGAGGAAAACCACGAGATCGGCTACGATTCTTGGCAGTGCATGAGCTAGCGGATTCCTGTCAATGAAAGTGTTAATTATAAATTGACAATACGGCGTGTTTCAAACTCCTCAGTATCCTCACGATGAATGTACCAGCTTTTCTTGCCTTGTCCCACAAAAAATCGCAAGGTTCATGCGTTCCTAGCTTTATGAATATTTAACGGAGGTGTCTCGATTTTCGGCTTAGCTGCGAGAAATTTTGATCGCCTTATCTTTGGTCGGGCGACCTCGTTATCAGAGGGATATCCGGCATGTATTCGATAATCTATATCGTATATTATTAACGAGCAGGTGCGAAGCTACATAATCTTCTGAGGCCCCGTGTCATATTTATATAGGTACCTACTATGCAAAAAAATATAATATCAATAGGTATCATATCAAAAAACCCTCAAGTTAAACTGATAACGTAATTATTCTGTATGAACCGTCAAATTATTTTACAAAATAAAATCTAAAGTATAAATAGATATGGAACTTGAAAGTTTAGAAGAAATATGCTTTTTTATCGTCCAAGAGTAAACTTAAAGCTACCAATCAATCCTTACGCTTTAATAAAAAGAAAATTGTATGACAATTATGCACCTAAACGCAGTAATACACGACCAAAACAGCAATTTACACTGTCACAAGTGTCACAACCCACAGTACCTATTGGGGAAACGACGCAAGGGGAGCTGGCGACATGCGTTAAGGTTGTGAAACGATATTAAAACCCTAAACGTGACAAAAATTAAAAAAAATCGTGCGTTCAAGCCTCAGCACGGCTAGCACGCGACGGCGCGCGAGCTCTCTCGATATTTCTCGCACTATCCGTCTCTCTTTTATTAGAACACTTAGAACAAGAGGTATATAGTGCGATAAAAATCGAGAGTATGTCGCGGCCGTCCCGTGCTAGACGTGCTGCTATGCTGTATAGAGCGCGAAAAATCGTTCCACAAAAAAATGCAAAAATGATACTAAAAAATGTCAAGTTTAGGGTTAACGGAACGATGACATTAACAGTTTTGACGGAACGGGATTGAGTTGTGTGGTCTTTGACACGGAATTTAAGGTTGTGGTTGTGATCCATTTTAAATGGATCTATCTTACTCGTAGTTTAAGTTAATGTAGCTTAGTATTTAATTAAGTTATTTTAAGGTAGTCTAATGTAGTACATATTTACTGTTTTATATAGGTAATCACCCATTTGCATGCTGGCAAAAAACAGCTAAAAAGGATAGGACTTGTAACTCTATACCTAACACCTATGTAAAACCCTTTTTATATGCAAATAAATGAATTATTATGAATTATGAATGGTGATAGCTAGTTAAATGGTAGCTATATAGTCATATTTTTGTAAAGTCTTAAAAGTACGAATATCGCGGTGAATTACGTTATTTATATTTATTTCACCTGTGTAAAGAATAAATCTTCAGAAATTTGGATCAAAGCGAAAAACTTTAAGTTTAATTATTCGGCGCGAGCGGTATTTGTACCAGCAACCTCTGGATTCCGTCCATTGCTTAACCAACTGAGCTACCGTGGGCTCCATCTGTGGCGATGAATATTTCCATTCCTTTACTCTTCTAATTACACCTTAGGGAAGCTCGTAGCACATTATATTTTGATCGAAATGACCCGTGGCTCTGTCAGGGTCCTTTATAAGACGGAGCGCCGCGGACAGCTAGTAGCTAAAAACTAATAAGCCTGCACATTTTTAAGCGAAATAGCAAAAAAATATTGTTATGATTCGAATAAAATAACAGCCCAAGAAAATACAAATTCGCCAACATTACAATGTGTAACAATGTAACATCATTTTCTAATCTCGAAGCCGAATTCTTTATTAAACTTGCCAAATTGAAACATAAAACTGCGCGAAGGCAGACAGCAATTTCACAAAAATGGCGGGCATCTTTGCAAGGAAAAGGTAGAAATAATGAGCACACATTGGCGTCGTTATGGGAATAATTTTAAACATCTGAGGGCCCGTGGGACGCCCATTAGTGTGAGTACACGTGTACAATTTAGTGACGCTTGAAGTAATTTTGTACAATCATGTCTCAACAGGTCCTTCGGGCTGAAAAAGCTGGCATTTTTTGCAATCGCTCGTTTATTTGAATCAGACAAGTCAGCTTATTTTAGTCGGGATTCTTTACCCGATTGTTATGGAAGTTTCGCCAAGAAACTGCTTGGCTTCGCCAACAAGCTGCTCTGCAGTTTGGCTATGTGTAATTGTAGTTTTATTTTTTCATCTGTGACCAATAATTAAAAAAGGGAGGCTAATATTTCCGATTCAAATTGTATGTATATTACCTAATAATAATATATCTATTGTTTGCTCGGTTCTTATTAAATTTATATCAATGGGTTAAAGGAAACATCCCTAGGTAATGTTTTCCTCGGTCATTCCAATTTCGAAAGACGAAGATGCAAAGCGGAGGTATCCCTATGACGTCATCTCGACTCGGGTCCCCGATCTGAGGGGTAGTCACGTAACGTTTCGAACGGGCGTTAGATCAGTTTAACTGTCATTTTTCCATATAAAATTTGACATTTAAATCTACCTAACGTAAGTACAATGCGTTACGTGATCGACCACCTGAACTTTAATATAATTGGGTGTTGTGTGAAGTTCTATCCATGCTATTTACGAATACAAATAAGTTTCGTTGTCTCAGAAATTATATTAACAAGTCCCTATTGGAACACAAGTATTAAACCTAAATTACACACACAAGTAAAGTATTATATTCAGGCTTTTTTACTCTATTTATATATTTATAAAGTGCTGCCCATAATAAATAGCATGACATGCTCATTCGTTTTTTACATATAAATAGTATAGCATAGTACTTTACCTACTTATACTTTAATTAAAAAAACAGGGTATACCGAACAGCCAAGACTAGAATGATTTTCCGTTACAGATAGAGCAGAGGGTGAGTTTTATTACAGACTATACCCGCTTTATTTCGAGCAGTTTTTAATAAAATGAAATGAAAATCCTTCCCAAAGGGAGTCCAAAGGGATAATGGCTAGGATCGCACTTTTTCTACACAAAAAACGACCTTACTCACTTGGCTTAAGGGTCCTGTTTAATTTGCCCGGGGCACACTTTTGTTTCGCACAAGTCAGATGAATAGGAATGGCGAGAATAATTTTGAAGTGGATTTGAAACATCCATCAGTGTCGACAGGCTTACAATTCCAAGTTTACGAAATGTGAAATTGGTGAGGGTTTTTCGTTAGGATGCAAATGAGGTTAACGAAATAGGTGAAATTTACGTGCGGATTGAGCATTTTGTGTTGCGAATTATTTGTTTGTTCGAGGGTTCCATTTGTTGAGTGCGGCGAAATCATTTTGTAGTAATTTGCCTCACTTGCAATTTAACCGCCATTGTTAATAACTCAATATAATTATGTTGTCATACACAATTGTGTTTCCGTCTGTCTGTTACCTTATCACGCTTTAATAAATAGATTTAAGTACATAAAATTTAGGCGATCACTTAGGCACTCTTTGGGGGAGGCCTATGTCCAGCAGTGGACGTCTTTCGGCTGATAATATGATGATGAAATTTGGTATGGAGATAGTTTGAGACTTTGGGAAGGACACAAAATAGAGTTTTTTTATTGCGGAAATCTTCCCATATAGGGGTGAAAAGGGGAGTTGAAGATTCTTTGGAAGTGCGACAATAGGGATGAAGACACTAAATAAAATAATCAATAATGATGTATTTTTTTGAAAAAGGAAGAATGTAGTCAAATGGAGAAAAAAGCAACGCAAGAGGTTAAATAATCACAAACTTATAACTGTTATTAAGTCTCCAAAGTTTTAATTAGGAGGGGCTATCTTCTATCCCTTTTCCGCCAAACACACTTTCATACGAAACGATTGTCATTTACTATGACGCTCGCAGATCGTGACGTCACGATTTGCTAACAAGCAATATTAAAACGGTTGTAGCTTCGCAATTCTTTAAGGGGCTACCCGAGGTTTTCATCGATTTTTGACAAGTTTTGAATCGTATCTACTACTTTTGCACTACAGATAGAATCATTAATCAAACGGCTATCGGTTCTTCAATCTTTTATCTCCATTTTGACTGACCGGATTTTGAAACAAATTAATACTTAATTTTGTATGATTTTTTTAAACATTGTCTAAAAAAACACTTATTTCGCATCTCTATTGACGTGAAAGATCTAACATATACGAAATCTACAAATTTGGGTTCGTCTATGACGTCTCTAAAAACTGGCAGAGGGTTTTAATTTTAAACCAATTAACACAAAAGTTATGGCCAGAAAACCAGTTTTTTGGCCTAAAATTGTTCAACTTTGATGCCAAATATCTCGAAAACAATGAAGTTTGAAGTAAATATGGGATACTATATTGCTTAAAGCCGTTGTTGTTAATATAATAAGCTACAAAAAACATTAGAAAACTAAGGGATTCAGATCGAAGGTCATTGGCGTATGGGAGCCTCTTAAGATATCTGAATAGGATTTTCGCCATTCGGCATATTTTTTTGCCTTCTTTCTTTTGGAGTTAAAATACATTTTGAGTGTACACCCGTATTGGTGCTGCGCCTGATGGATGTCTTTTAGTATAGTTTTTTTTACAGGCGTGTTATTAATTCCTTAAAACATTCACTGCCAAGAACCCGTCTAGCGGGTATTTATTTAATCGTATGGCATACATTATTTTGGCCTTTACAGTTTGTCACTCTTTAGTACCACCCAGGGGACACGTGCAGGGTTGTGGTAGGTAGCTCCTGCGGACGCGAGTGACAGTCGTCGCCCCTTTGTCAAGTGAGTGAGCAACTCGACTGTTGGAAGTTCTTAAGCCTCCCGAAGGCCTCTAACTCGGCTTAACGACTACTGTCATGGACAGCAGCCGGGATCAACTGCTTAACGTGCCTTCCAAAGCACGGAAGCGCTCATTTACATTAACCACTCAAACATCAGGCGGTCACCCATCCAAAGACTGACCGCTGCCATCTTTGCCTAACCTGCGTTATCGTTTCCGACTCGCAGGCGCCGCTAGTCTATGAGCGTTTCTAGCGGGTGCCTACACCATATGCGATTTCCTTTAATTACTTGTCGAGATAACTAAGGGATCGGCTCCTATATACATAGTTCGTGGTGATTCTTCGGCAGTAAATGGGTTTAGGCGAATATGCGGAAGTGAGCTGATGTAAATGATATAAATATTCGTCTAACAGTAATTCCAAGAAATAACAGCCTTGAATAATATGGCAGTGTCTCAATAATTTGACTAGTTATAAGTTTGATGAAAATAATCGCAGCATATCAATGTAACAACTTCAGTTTATTATAAAGCACCAAACTATGTCCAATATCTCTATCAGATCATCATGGCACACCTTTTGGCCCATCGAAACTACGGTTAATAACTTACGGACCACTACACTGGCAAATTTGACGACCAGTTAAGACAGGTCTCCGAATACGCTGTGTCATTATCAAACTCTGGTCAGGTTATACTAGCGACAGTACACAGACGTGTACAAATCGTTTAATGAATGAAACTGTTCTTTAGTAGCCCCTACGGTAATGAAACGGTGTTCAATAGAACGGGACTTTCGGGTAATTTTGCGAACTGACCACTGAGGGAGGGATTTCTATTACAATACCCAGGAGTATTTAGTTTCGGATGAGAGATGCGTAGTTTATTTGATTTTAATGAGGTTTCAGAACGTTTATATGTATTAAATTAAAGATAAGTCTACGAGTAGCTCGTGTAGGTACGAGTACATTATACTTTATTTTTTACAAAACGGGGTTTGTTTTGTACCGCGCCCAAGGATGTTGTGACACATCCGAAACGTCGGGAAGCCTGAAGGAGTTAAATGAATAAGTTTATTACACGCGATTAAGTCCCGTTTAGTATATAAATAATGTGTCAGAATCTTGAAAGTTTAAATTAATATAATAATAATTTAAATCAATATAAATTACTTAGTACTTAAATATCCTGCCGTTAGTGACGTTAAAATGCCTTTTATATCTCTAAAACTTTCTGAACATCAGTACTCTTTACAATTTCTTTATCTATTTTTGAAGCTATTTGCAGCAAGCATTGTGATGGCAAATAAGCGTACGGCCTGCCTGATGATAAGCGGAAATCGTAATCTATGAACGCCTTAAAATTCAGAGGAGTCGAATGCACATTGCCGTCCTTATTCATTTGATAAATCGGTGTGATAGCCAGGAACTTATACGATACAGTATGTTATAACCCGGAGGGGTTGTCTCGCTTCGTCAGAAAAAACCTCCTTCAGCCCGCTCCAAAACTTCCGTTCTTTTGAAGAAAAGAGCAAAATGTTTTATTATTTCTCCGGCAAACGCGTCAAAAGACTAAACAAGACAAAAGGCAGGGACCCTCAGGGCTCGCCGTACTTAAAGTCCTAACCGCCTGGTATTTTGACACAAGATATGTTGTTTTGTTAATTCGTTGAAGCTGAGAAAAAGGATTTATACGTCAAGCATTTTTGGCACTATACGCCATTTTGTGCAAGCATGCTTGCCTGATGTATTCGTGAAATGAGAGATGCAATGCATTTTAGATGAGTCATTTAAACTGTAGGTATACTTGAGATTATTCGACTTGGCCGAATTGCCACAAAGTATTCCATTCAAAAAGCAACTCTTCCGTCTAAGATAGAAGATACCAATTTCAATGACAGTTTTATTAAAAGTCGGATCCACATTAAATAATCTCAACCATACATTCCTTAGACTCGTGGATTTAAAGAGTTAACACGTTGATGGAGATTACTCCAGACAATAGAAATAACAATCGAATTGACTATTGTCAATCAACGTGGTAATTTAGAAATAATAACGAATTTTTGGTAATTAAATACACCTAATCGTGTTATGGTCTTATACAAAAGTCCCACCAGTTTAAACACCAAAGTGTATTGAAAGACATTCAACGTAACTCAGACCACACATCAAATAAATATAATATTTTAATAAATTACTCAAATATTGCGTTGGAATGTCCTACGAATAAAACTTAAATAATATAATATGTTACTATATTCATTTATATTTAAGAGTTCAGCTTGACATATTCAATCTAGGAACTCCTTCACAGAGTAGTAATAACCTTTGTTGCGCAGTACATTTCAAATTTGTATGTAAAGCAGCTACTGTCATTGTCTAAAGGTCTGATGTGCTCAAGTATTTTATTAAAATGTTGGCACCCATTACACCAAGAGAATTGCCAGTCTTCTGGGGCATGTGGAGAACAACTGGTCATGCAACATTTCTACCAAAAGAGTGTCATGTGCTACTCCATACATATGCACGTAAACTAATTCTAAATAGAAACCTTATTTCTTCATAATTCAAATCGGATAGTCGATTAAACCTCATACAAAACAAAATACAACCCAATTATCTATAATCAAAATGTATAAAACAAATGAATATCTTTTCCTTTAATAATTTATTTACATTACTTTGAATCATTTTGTTCTTTCTGTAATATTGAACTCGAGAGGTGATTTCTTTTTCACGCATCTACACCGAGGTTTTGTCTACAACGTTATTCCGGTCACGCGTACCAAAGGTTGCGTGAGCGTGAGAAATAACGCGACAGATAAACAGCTTTAGATTTGTTTTCGTTACGACATATTTTAGTTCTGCTACGTTTTGGGGAGATAAATCGCTAGTGGTTTGTTTCACGTCATCAGCATAGGGTTGTGGAAGCGGAATGAGTGTAGATAAATTATCCGTTCATGGTTGCTCTTAAAAAAACAATGAACTAAGTAAGGTGATGTAGTGTGAAGCTATTTTGGCGTCGGCGACGCCGCCACGGCTGCGCTAATCTTTGTCAAATATAGACCGTACAAGGATCGATTCACAAGAAGCACAAGGATATATTCGAAATTCAAATTTACGAATACCGGAACCACAGCCGAAACACAGTTTGAAGTACATTACACTTAAGAAAAAACGACGATGATGGTTTATTTTTCCATTATAATTCGTTATCTCTGTATCATATTGTCTACAGATTTAAGTGTTGAAATAATAGGTAAATAGGTAAACTTCCTCTAACGTTAAGTCAATGTACTCATAGACTTCAGTATTCACATTTAACATAACATATAGGGCATTCGCCGTTTTTAGATTTGTCGAACTGAACAACGAATAAAGCTAAGCATAGAGCCAAACATCACTACGAACATTTTTACGCTCTAGTATCTAAATGCTGTGCGGAGGTGTGGACGTAGAGGGATAGCGGGGAGAATAACAAAATTATTCGCTTAGAATTATCGCATATCGAAAATTATCGCTAGAATACTCGCTAAAGCACTCCTGTTTATGTTGTGAGCTTTTACGAATGCTAATTACGAGTGAATGCTCAAGTCGAACCAAGTGAGCATTGTGACCTAGCAGTGATTATGAGATGGGATTAAAATTAAATTGTTAGTCACACAACGAAGGCTCTGTAATTTTTGGTTTGCTGCACTAAGCAATATGCGTGTCTCTTTGTTGTATTTGGTCTTTGATCTTTGTATCAATGGTAGGAAGGTACTGTAAGGAAGCTAGTGCTTAGAGGTAGAGGAAAACACCGTGGACCTTTAACACGTTTATTCAAGCACGATGCGAGAGGTAAATATGAGTAAAATGTAATGGTAGCCTGGTTCAGGCATGCGGCTGTCAAGCGGCGGTCGTTGGTGCGAATCCCGGCTCGTACCAATGAGTTTTTCGGAACTTATGTACCTACTGAATATTAACCGTTAGCTTTTCGGTGAAGGAAAACATCGTGAGAAAGCCAGTCTAATCCCAATAAGGTCGAGTTTTCTCTCTGTCAATTTCGTAAAAACTAGCGCCTTTGCCAAATTTTGGGATTAAGTGTCAAAGTGGACCCCAGGCGCCTTTAGGGCAGAATCGGGAATGACGCTAGGAGGATGGAGGTTGCGAGAGGGGCGACTGGTTGGTCTTCGAATCATCATATATCATATAGCCTTCCAGGCAGTTTAATTTGAAGTGAGAATTGTATAAGTTGCATAAGACGACGTCTTGTTCAGCCGTGTGTCATTGTACATAAGTTTCGTCGAGTTGGCCGCTAGGTGGCGCTGTATCGTTCGGGTCGATTCCTGGATCGCACTATAGAGATTTTCCCGGCGATAATGACCTCTGGCCAGGACTAATGGATTTGTGTAGAAGTTTTATACAAGATAGTTCTGTGATTGACTCAACTCAACAGTAGCATTTTGGGATCTCTTTGAATTTGAACACCTTTACTGTACTATAAAACTGTGGTGTATTTTCCTAATTAAATAATGAAACTAAAACCTTTAGAGAAGATAGTATTTAAATGATTTTGAACTGGCTGGGTTGCACTTCAAACATTACCTAGTTTGAAATAAACTCTTTGCGTATTAAAATTTCGTGTTATAATGTTGTTTTAAAATGAATTATATGACCCATTAGAGGAGTATGTATATGTGGAGCTCGATGATCTACAGCCGGAAATTCCAATTAATTTTCCCCGTCAATAATGATTCCAAGGCTTGCGGTAGCGTACGTGACTATATTCATTTCCCAGTCAGTTCAAACGAGAATTAATAAATACACAAATATTTATGCATACTGTGTTCAATATAGCAGGTAAAATTTTGTGTTTTCAAGCGTTTTTAAGTTCGTCCTGTTTGCGATCGCTTTAATTCAGGGGTTTATGCATTTTCCTTTAACGGGCATGCAATGAAACGTATAAGCTCTTTTACGATAATTGTTTTTACTCGATGTAAGGATACCTCGGAGCTTCAACATTTTTATTAATTGATCTTATATTTATTTTTGTTTGTGCGTTGAGTATCTCCTGTAGTTTTCTTGTGGATATTTCTCAAAACATAGGTACATCTGATTTTATATCTGATTACACTGTGCGGAACAAAATATAGCCTGCGACCTTTTCGAAGTTCCATTCTATATCATCATCATCATTTATTTATTTAACATAATTACACAGCATTACAGTTAAAAACTAAGTCACTGTGAATTACAAATGATATATACCCTGCATATTAATATATGACAGAAGAACTACGTCTATCCATCATCTCACAGTACCTTAAGCATTCACGATACACAATTCCCCAACTACTTCCAAAGACGTCCACATCCGGTGCTGATGCAAGAAGCGCATTAAGGCTGTGTAAAGCTCTGACGAAAGGAGAGTTTTTGCGCGCTACGGTGCGCGCCTCTGGAGGAGCTAGCAGTAGCCGTCATCATCAAACAAAGGCCTCATGTTTTTATTAATTATATTTATTTATTTATTTATTTATTTATATGCTACTATCATTCGATGTTGAGACCGGTGAGAATGTTTGTCGACCGGTTAGCCTAGTGGGTAGTGACGCTGCCTACGAAGCTGAAGGTCCTGGGTTCGAATCCCGGTAAGGGCAAATATTTGTGTGATGAGCATGAATATTTGTTTCTGAGTCATGGAAGTTATTCTATGTATTTAAGTATTTATATCCATTATATATATCGTCGTCTAGTACCCATAACACAAGCCTTATTGAGCTTATTATGGGACTAGGTCGATTTGTGTAAGATTGTCCCCTAATATTTATTATTTATTAATGTCAGACCCCCTATTTTGAAATTACATACACACATACATACATACACGCCTTTATCCCTAAAAGGGGCAGGTAGAGCACATGAACCTTGTGTCCAGCGCCACTGTTAGGATAAATGTGGGTATAAAAGATCGACAAAATGTGATATCGCAGTGATAGGTCGCTAGCCCATCGCCCACAACACACTTCAACCCTTTGAAATGACGAACGTAATGTATGAACAGAACCCTAAACAAAAGCTTGTAGTAATAACAGCCCGCAGCAAAATGCAGGCTTACTGGCTTCCCACTTAACATAAATACCTGCAATGCACCAGGTAATAAATACTTATACATTGCACTAAACATATTTAAATATTTCACACAAGTTATGCCAGGCATTAGACCGCGCACACCCGCTGGGAACGCTGGCATTAGTCTTAGTATTTCGGTCACGATCGCACCCCCGCAGAGGGTATTGATTTGTGCACATTAATAAGTAAAATAGTTGATGGCGAGGGTAGTTTCGGTAAATAATGCAGTAGAATACAAATTATGGAGGGTTGGTTCGAAATATGCAACATTCTGACGTTGGATGCTGCTGTAGCTTTCTATGACCAGTAAACCATTGTTTTGGTCAAAATTTTACGAATTAGTACTGCGAGGGAACTGAGTTAAGAATGGAAGACAGACGTACATACATACATATATTCACGCCTTGATTCCCAAAACGGGTAGGCAGAGCACATTGAACTTTTGTTCCAGTGCCACTTTGAGCATAAATGTGGTTAAAAAATATTAATAAAATCTGGTATTGCATGAAGAGACACTGTATCAGAATTTTTTTTACATACGTCTTGCACGTTCCACAGTTATACAATATATTTATAATAATAATAAATATTTGGGGACAATCTTACACAAATCGACCTAGTCCCAAACAAAGCAAAGCTTGTACTATGGGTACTAGACGACGATAAACATACTTATATAGATAAATAAATACTTAAATACATAGAAAACATCCATGATTCAGGAAAAAATATTCATACTCAGCACACAAATAAATGCCCTTACCGGGATTCGAACCCGGTACCTCCGGCTTCGTAGGCTGGGTCACTACCAACTAGGCTACAGAGGTCGTCTAATGCTACTTACTACGTGACGGTCACTTATGCTTAGAAAGAGACAGTTTTGACATGGCACATCACAGTTTTATGAGACCAATGCGAATTCGCTTTAAACGGAGTGAAATTGTCTGGAACCGAACAAAAAATGAAAATTTCAGAATTTTTACTAAGGGACCAATCTTAACTGTGCCACACTGTGTCAAAAACATTTTTTTTTTATTTCGCGTGCAGAATTTTTCGTACACACGGTTATTAGACTTTTTTTTAAAAAGACTAGCATGTTTTTGAGCGGAATAGCAAAGGAATATAATATATAGCTACGGTAGCCTAGTGGTTCAGGCATGCGGCTGTCAAGAGGCGGTCGTGGGTTCAAATCCCGGCTCGTACCAATGAGTTTTTCGGAACTTATGTACGGAATATTTACCGTTAGATTTACGAGGAAAACATCGTGAGGAAACCGGTCTAATCCCAATATGGTCTAGTTTTTCCTCTGGGTTGGAAGGTCAGATGGCAGTCACTTTCGTAAAACTAGTGCCTATGCCAAATCTTGGGATAAGGTGTCAAAGTGGACCCTGGGCCCCTTTAGGGGAATTACCGGGAATAAGGCTAGGAGTATGGTGAGCAAAGGAATCACTACATAGTATAAAACAAACTCGCTTCCCGCTGTCTGTCCCTATGTATGCGTAGATCTTTAAAACTACGCAACGGATTTTGATGCGGTTTTTTTGAATATACAATGTGTATTGCTTATACTTGATCAAACGAAATGTGCGGATACTAGACAAAAAAATATCGATAAAAAAAATAAAAATTATAGGCTAAAAAAAAAATAAAAAAAAGCCTACCAAAAAAAAAAAAGCCAAAAAAAAAAAAGCCTACCAAAAAAAAAAGCCAAAAATGATTTTTGGCTTTTTTTTTTTTTTGGTAGGCTTTTTTTTCTTTTTTTTTTAGCCTATAATTTTAATTTTTATTTTTTTATCGATATTTTTTTGTCTAGTATCCGCACACTTCGTTTGATCAAGTATAAGCAATACACATTGTATAGAGTGATTCAAGAGGAAGGTTTATATGTATAATATAGTACCCGTGCGAAGCCGGGACGGGTCGCTAGTATAATATATAAAGAATCACAATTAACTTAATTTTCTCCCAGTATAAAATACCTACTCAGTTACTTCCTAGCCATGTCTTCCCATCTCTCGCATATCTAATATTAAACGTACGCCTAATGGCATATTTATTAATTATTGAATATATGATCTTCTATATACTTCCTGCATCCGGTACAAATAAAATTAATTACTAATTTAATTTACTTCCATTAATCCTTTTCAAAGCGAGGTGAAAACGGCTTGTCCCGTATTCGTGGAAAATTGAAGCATGTATCATGAAAATTCAGCATCGTAACGATATTTTAACTTCGCACAGTATGTGAAAAACAATAAAATATCGTATTTTGATAGGAAAAGTGAAGCTGTTATGCCATTCTGAAAGTAAAAGATAAGCGTACGCCGAAAACAGTGACATAATTTAATGAGAAGATAATGAATGCAAAATTACTGCCACAATTAATTTTAAACAAAAAATATTAACAATGCATGTAATTATATCGTTTACAGTTTTGACAATGCCACATCAACCACCAACCACTCACATTCAAACAATAAATAATTTTGTATTGTATTTTTTATTTGTAATGCATACACATTACACAGGGTCTCATTGAACCCCTTTTTTACCCGACGGCCCCAGAGAGAGGGTTATGTACTTCGAGCGTATGTATGTACGAGTATGTATTTGGACAAGAAAATTATATTTCACGGGCATACATCACATATTATATATGACGTATTATGACGTGTCGTTGTTCAGATACCTCATAATCGTGGAAGTGACTAGGCTACATTTGAAAAAGCAGTTAGATTTTTATTAACTAGCCATGATAGTCTAATCGAGTTGAAAATTTGTACAATTTATAGGGTAAATCGCTATTTGTACAATACTGGCCACCGTTCAATACCTGGCCCCCTCATACTAAAAATAAACTCTGTTCCCCTACAAACAGAATTCAATTTAGTATAACGTGGCCATGCAGTTATTGAACTAAAAATAGCTTACACTAAAAATAGCTTATCATAGATGAATAGAGTTCATTTTTGGTATTAGGTGGCCCCTTGGCCAATTATTGCCGATTTACCCTATGTAAGTCCTGGACTGATGATTGAACCATAGAAACTCCTCAATTATACAAGATTACCCAGTTTTTTTTTTATTATGAGTGGGTTCCAATGAGCCACTGTGCAGAAAAGTAGACCCACTAAAAACATTACATGTAAAGTGATGCCAAGACTCCGTAGCTCATACAGCTTTCAGCGTGAAAAAGATATCAGATCGCGACTAACGCCAAGCTCACTACCAGCCACGCTCTACAAATTCTATATCTTGGCTAAAAAGTATAGCTCTGTTGGGCACATCCCGGTCGCCGCATAGACTCTCGCGCCGAATGAATTTATGATGATATATTAATAAGCACCGGGTCTATACTTTTTAGCCAAGATATAGAATTTGTAGAGCGTGGCTGGTAGTGAGCTTGGCGTTAGTCGCGATCTGATATCTTTTTCACGCTGAAAGCTGTATGAGCTACGGAGTCTTGGCATCACTTTACATGTAATGTTTTTAGTGGGATCTCATTCCTTTTTGTAAGGTAATTTCTAAAGGAGTGAATGGGAAAACCTATACATTCTACCATACCATCCCTTAATTTAAAGGGTATTTTATTATTTATAACAAGGAGTCCCTACATACATATATGTTCAGACCCCTAGCATCAAAATTTGCGGAAGTCTCATACAAACTTTCACCTCCTAGTTTAAGGGGTTGGGGGGGTAAAAGTTTCTAGTTTTAAGATTTTTTCGTTGTTTGTATACGATTACTAGCTTACATACCAAATTTCAGCTTTCTAGGACTTCAGGAAGAACGTTAAGAATATTGATGATCATCAGTGAGTCAGTGACGAAATCGGGGTATTTTAGATATCAATAAAATCTAAATTATAAGAGCTATGCAATTGAAACTTTATAGTTTTAATAAGTCAACCACTGACATCATATCCCGATAATTTTGTTTATCTGGTATAATCCGGACCCAAGTTAAGAAGGTTCAAAAATACGACGAAGCGCTTCGAGAAAAGGTAGGTAGTGCCCTTGCGCTTCGCTTGGCTCGTCTTGGCGGGGGCACTCCCGTGCCCCCAAATACGGCAGCAAAAGCTTGAACCAAAAAAAATGTTTTGAGACTTAAGTATTTCTATTCTATACCCCGTGTGGTGTCGGATTAGAATGGCACCTCCTCTTTCTTAAGTGGGTGTCGTAGGAGTACTAAGGGAGCAGGGTTGAAGTGTGTTGTGAGCGATGGGCTAGCAACACATCACTGCGATATCACATTCGATTATACAAAGTGTAACAAAAATGGGGTATGACCCGATCTAGGGCTTAACAGGTATCGTGTTCTGATAAGAAAAAACAAGAAAAAAAATTTTTTTTCACGCGATTGTTTTTTTACATTTCTATGGAGCTTGTCGCCCCAGTCGGCCAAGCCTCCATACAAAAGTAAAAAAAATCGCATCAAAAAAAATTTTTTTTCCGTTTTTTCTTATCAGAACACGATACCTGTTGAGCCCTTGATCGGTTCACACCCCATTTTTGGTACACCCTGTATAGGTACCCATATTTATGCTAAAAGTCCCACTGGAACATAAGTTTCATGCGCTCTGCCTACCCCTTTTGGAAATTTAGGCGCGAATCTATGCATGTATTCATATTCATTTATTTATTTTATTTATTAGGATTATCAACAGCTATATTCACACAATAGATGTTGACAGTGGAATCAAAGAGGCAATAGGGATGATGACTAAGATTTTTTTGTGACGTCATTCGAACCAGTTTTTGGAGAGGAACAAATGTTTGTACGGGAGCAACTACAATTAAAGAGCATAAATACCTAAAAAATTGAGATAAAGATTGACCTCGCTGGCGGCAGCGCGAAACGCTTCATACTGTGTATCTATACAAGTATGACGTCACATTTGTATATTTGTTCTAATCGTAGTATGGAAAATCAGGTAAATTGATGTTTCGGTCGCGAAATACTGCGTTTAAGTACATACATAGTTGTCATACAATTTTGTTTCTAGAAAAGCGTAAGGATTCTATTGGTAGCTTTTAATTTACTCTTGGTCAATAAAAAAAAATGCATATTTTTTCTAAACTTTCAAGGTTCATATCTTTTTATGATTTTAATTATATTTTATAATTTGTTCTTTATTACGATAATTTGATGGTTTACTATCCATTTAGCGTCACTACGTTATCAATTTGAACATGAGGCATCATGCCTATTATAGGAACTCACAGGTAGTGACATTGTATTTTAACTTTAATATTAATCATACTTAGTAGGCTCAAAGTCACCCAAAGGGCTATGGGGAGGGCTATGTTGGGAGTTTCTCTGCGTGAACGCATCAGAAATGAGGCTATCCGCAGCAGAACCAAGGTAACCGATATAGCCTTCCGAATCGCTAATCTCAAGTGGCAGTGGGCGGGGCACATAGCACGTAGAACCGATGGCCGTTGGGACGGAAAGGTTCTCGAGTGGCGACCACGTACCGGAAAGCGCGGCGTGGGTAGGCACAAGGTGGACAATATTCAAATTTAAAAACCATGTCAACAGACACATAAATTACAGCAGCAGTATATATGTATTTAATTCCATTTAGTATAGGACATACTCGTACTAGTGTGACAGCGATTAAATTACGATCTCTACGTAATTACATACCTAATTCGTTGGATCGCCTTCACGGCATTGCCAAGATGAAGTCGACATGCTCTAAATCCCAACTAGAATCAAGTCGCAGTGGCACAGACAATATATCAGGGAGACGGCGGGAGC
The DNA here is from genome assembly GCA_947578815.1 of Epinotia ramella. Lineage (NCBI taxonomy): Eukaryota > Metazoa > Arthropoda > Insecta > Lepidoptera > Tortricidae > Epinotia > Epinotia ramella. The sequence continues at coordinate 4,174,765 of OX388211.1, read as the reverse complement.
ACTGCGACTGGGCCCCCGAGACAGTTTAAGCGGAGTGTTCTCGTTATTACTGTGTAAGTTATGATTACTCACGCTTAGTTTCGCTCGTGACATTAAACTTCCACTCTTTTCCTAGCTTATAAATATGCATTTTTGTTTCTTTGTCTACGTCTCGTTTTATATTATACTTGGTCTATTTTATTAACGTCCCAATCGCTTTTCTAGAATATATCTTATCTTAAGACCCGTCGCTGCAACAATATCATTGTTTAACGTGCTACAAACGCTTCGAAATGAAAAGGCCATGTTTAGTAAAATCTTCAATCGAATAGTGAGTCTATTGTTTTAGAAGCAAGGTTCAAATTAAAACGAAAAGTATATCGGTTATAACAACAACTTGTTATTAGTAGTTACAGCGTACTTAGTACAACGTAAATATTTAGCGGTCACACTAAACAATTAATGACAATGGCTTTGTTTATTAACTAAGAGAAGTGAATTTGTTTTAGTACAAGTATTTTACATGTCAGTTTTCATATATGTAGGTTCTTATGTTATGAAATGTCATGCATGAGATAATTATAATTACACAGTCTTTTTTTTGTGGTTAGCATTAGTCATCAAAAAAGTATTTTTTTTGTATGTGTTTCGATTTAGGCAAGCGATCAGACACACACGGTGATAATACTAACATACGCCATGTTTATCATCATTCATCATTATGTTAAACAATGCGTCAATGTGATTTTTTTACAAGCACAAAAATTTAAAATATTCATGTACACTTTATAAATTCAGTTGTCCTAATTGCATCAAAGTTGTCCATTCAAAAAGCAGAGTTGCTTTTTGAATGGACGCCGTCCTAGATAGGAGATTCCAATTGCAATGACAGTTTCATAAAAATAATCTAATCTAACCTAATCTAATTCTCAACCATAAGTTGCATTCCAATGACTATTATTGTACTATCAAGCTGATCTAGACCGAGGGTGCTCATAGCAACTCTACTATACAAGTTAAATTGAATTTGAATTAATTTGAATTTGAATTAAAACCCGTCGTGATTGTGCTCGTTGGCACTCTCGACGAGTGGTTGCAATGAATGTGCAATAAAGAGTACAGTGGCAGGAAACGTTTGTACCAAAACAATGCCAGAAACATATTCATGCGGCTGACGCACTACGCAGTAAGATCGGTGGTCAACGAAGCGGAACATCTAATCTAACCTAATCTAATTCTCAACCATAAGTTGCATTCCAATGACTATTATTGTACTATCAAGCTGATCTAGACCGAGGGTGCTCATAGCAACTCTACTATACAAGTTAAATTGAATTTGAATTAATTTGAATTTGAATTAAAACCCGTCGTGATTGTGCTCGTTGGCACTCTCGACGAGTGGTTGCAATGAATGTGCAATAAAGAGTACAGTGGCAGGAAACGTTTGTACCAAAACAATGCCAGAAACATATTCATGCGGCTGACGCACTACGCAGTAAGATCGGTGGTCAAAAAAGCCGAACTACGTTCTATAGGGGTGTAGACACTGAATTAAACAATCAATAAGTTGTGTTTTCTCGAAAACGATTAAAGATGTAGTCAAACGGAGAAGAAAGCAACGCAAGACGTTAAATAATCACAAAGTTATAATTATAAGTGTCCAAAGTTTTAAGAGGGGGTATGTTCTGTCCCTTTTCCGCATGATGTTCGAGGATCGTGACGTCACGATCTCTTAGCGTTTTCTCTCTCTAACGAGCAACTTTATAACGGTTGTAGCTTTGTTGAGAGAAAAATCACCTATAAGTATTTAAAATGAGCCTTCAGTCTATATTTTGCCGAGGTACGTGCGGCTTGTGTTATCAGATAAGATAAGATAAGATAAGATAAGATAAGATAAGATTCATTTGCAAACAAGTACGACGTGTATCAGTATAAATAAATGCAGGGGGACTGGTACAATTATCAATTTGACAATGCGCAAAATAGTGAGGATATATATTGTTACGTAGGTAAAATATGGCAATTTTATACATAACATGATTTTGATCGAGTTAAAGAATAATAAGATAACAAAGAATGTATTCGTGCCAAAGCTGAATTACATAAGCAGCTAGGTATATTTTTATAAGACCCGTTCTCTCGATAATTGACTCAGACGTTGCAGAAAGAAATACGCAAGTGAATTTTGTACGAAGTTTAGACAAAGGGATTTGTGGTACATTTTCTTGTTCTGAATAAGAGATGAATAAATTTTCTGCCAAGTCAAGGGAAAATTGAACAAATTCTAGGCTATTTTGAATTAACTGCGTCACTAAAGTTGCCTTTTTTTAAATATAATTTTGTCCCTTATTAAATACCAAAGTCAAATCTATAGTTTTTGCTTAGAAAAGAGCACGCATCACAATTCAGAAGAGTTAATACTTACGTTATTAGTCAAAAAGCTTATTATTATATTTCCAAAAAAATATAATTCTGTCAACCATGTCTCAATCCTGAAAAGATCCTCCTGATTAGTGGGTAACGAATTATACCACTCCTTCTGCAACATTCTATTTATATATTATTGAATAAACTAGCTTCCGCCCGCGACTTCGTGTGCGTGGAACCGGGATAAAAACTATCCTATATTTTAATTCAGGCTAAAAACTATCTCCGAGCAGAATTTTATCAAAATCGGTAAAGCCGTTTATGCGTTATTGAGTAACAAACATCTAAACATTCAAACATCTAAACATCCAAACATCTAAACATCCTAACACCTAAACTTTCACATTTGTAATATTATTCAATTCATTTCAATTCAGTAAATTAACAAAATTCACGAAAAGCCATGAGTAGCCATCTACATACCTATATGCGCTATTTATATTTCTAAACTAATTATGCACCACGACGGGTAAAACAAACTAAGTATAACTCCTCCAACAACTTTGCCATATAAAGTCCATATTTGGTCCGCCGTTAAAAACGAAATAAAGAGGTATTTCATCATGGAGTATCAGTATTGAGTTACGACCTTTTATGTCACGGGGTAGTCTGTCATGTGGGTTCGTGTCCCGATTTGTAAGTTTCGCCTTTAGCGGAGTTTATTACTCTGATGTAGTGCTTCTAGACTAATGGATTAATCCGTGAGTTCAATTTGACTAAACATATCTCATACCAATATGATAGCCAAATGTTGTACGCGTAGGGGTGGGAAAGTGCCAATTCGGTCATAAATCATTACGCCGCAGCTCTTAGTCGCACTCTAAAGTGAATCATCATCATCATCATCATATCAGCCGAAAGACTTCCACTGCTGGACATAGGCCTCTCCCAAAGAGTGCCAAAGTGTATCACACTAAATTTATTTTTAGAAAATTGTAGAGTGAACGCTTTCTCATTTAAGGTGTTGAATTGGTATATTTTTATTTAAAGTCTCAGGCTCATAGACATTATAATGTTACACTGCAATCCTCTATTGAATTTGAAAGAATGTAATCTGTTAACAAATGGCATGAAGCATCAATACTACTAATAATGTCTATAATATATATGCCCCTGAAACTTTCTCTAATACAATCAAACTCCTAAAGTACCTCAAGTATCACCCAAACAGTTCATTCATCAATACTTTCAAAACAAATAAAACAGGACTAGAAAGAACCGCTTTCGAAACTGTTATCAAAATGGGCCATAACGTCCTTCTAAGTTATTATTATTGTACTTGAACTTCGGTTGGAAACAAGCCAGCTAACATGACAACAGCGATCGGGAAACAAAGTTGCTGGACAGCGCATAATACGAATATTACAGCACGGCAAAACAAAAGACTTCTAACGGGCTACAAATGGACGGACAAGTTGCATGCAACTTCTAGTTTTTTTAGGTCTGCCGTAAGCATAATATTTCCTAGTTAGAGGGAAAACTTTGCAATCTAATATCATGAGACTATCAAGTTATATTCTCGTTATTGGGGTTTGTTTAGAAAATAATAAACGAACAAATATGGCGCGTGCTTATTTAGCAGATATTTCACTAGAAATTGAAAGTGGATATTCAATTTCAGGATAGAGTAACTGGTATTTAGTTTGAATAATTACCTAGTTGTGAAATTCACGATGAACCTCGTTTCGGATCATTTTCAGTTAAATAATTACTATTTATTAGTTAGAATACTTGGAATAGCCCGTCTCAAACTATTTCCATCAACTGTGAGGCGATTCCAATTAGAATCGTTCTGTCCGTGGGCGGGACTGGGCTGTTATTCACGAAGCTTACCAACTGTATTACTGAACACCAGTCGTCCAGTATACGTCCACTATGGATCAAATTATGATGCGTATGACGGTCAAATATTAACTGTTTTGCGGATAGATGTATCAGAAATAGGATCCCCTATTACTTACTGACCGGCTGCGGCGTTCTGTTAATACTAGCAGATACTTTAGAACCAAATATGGTTGGAACCTATCGCTGCTTATGTTTTCGAATAGAGAGTGAGAGTGTTACGAATTCAAGTATACGGTGAACTTTTTCGAACAATAGAAAGTTCAGGTTTTCATCTAAACCGACAAGCATGTAGGTATGAAGTATGAAGAACGTCTTGAAAGCGAATGAAGCACAAAATATTTGTCAAGATGGTAGCATCTAGAATCCGTGATCTCAGCCTACTATATGGGGAAAAATATGAATTTAAGTAACTACACAACAACCACACTAACACTAGTGTACATACACTTAATGTCAAAGTGGCATGGCTTAAATTCGAATGAAGAAAAATCCTCTTAGTTCGAATTTAACCCATATTGCTTTGACATACCATTAAGGGCAGTTTATGTCGCGCGAATCGACGTAGCGAATTTGAGCCATGCCACTTTGACATAAAGTGCACATGACATACACTAGTACAACGTCGAGTACAAACGACAACACAGTTAAATAACCATCCTGTACTTATATTGAACCTAATTCCAATGCACATAAGGTGCTCGGATGGTCAGTTAGCTGTGTTGTCGATAGCACTAGGATGTTTAGTTTACCTTATTGAAAAAAAAAACAAGTGTGAAAACAAAATCAACAGCACATCACGGACGCTGACGACCGGTTAGCCCAGTGGGTAGTGACGCTGCCTACGAAGCTGAAGGTCCTGGGTTCGAATCCCGGTAAGGGCAAATATTTGTGTGATGAATGAATTTTCTGAGTCATGGAAGTTTTCTATGTATTTAAGTATTTATATCTATTATATATATCGTCGTCTAGTACCCATAACACAAGCCTTAATGAGCTTACTATGGGACTAGGTCGATTTGTGTAAGATTGTCCCCTAATATATATTTATTTATTATTTATTTATTTATTTATCATCGTCCTACCGATTTCCCGGTTGTGCCCCAAAGGAGCCCAGGGTCCGCTTGTGCCCCAAAGGAGCCCAGGGTCCGCTTGGACACAAACAAAACAAAACCAACAGCACAATCTCTTCAATTCCACCGTCAGAAAAGATCACTAGAACAATACAATCAAAGTTCTCGTCTCCGTTGTTTTCCCAGAACTTAGTATCCCTGTTGCTTTTCACATTTTCTAGCGTTTGAACTGGGTCGGGTCACTTGGCGTGTCGCCAGCTCAATACGAGTACAAACACGGAATTAGTTATGACAATTTGTTACTGACTGCAAAGGATGGGTATGGCGCTGCTGTTTTCATTTGTTTTTATTAAAATTGGTCTCAAGCGCTTGTTTTTGGTATGAGCTAGAAAGATAAGTGGGAACGGTTTTGTATAATTCTTGAGTAGTACGGGATTTGAATGTGAAGATGATTATATCATCGTTTAAAGATTTTTCTTTGTATTTTGTCTAATGTAATAACTGAACCTATGAATTTGCATCGCTGCTGCGCAGCTAACTTGGCTATCCTAATAATAAGCCCTGTCACATGTAAATTTGTATGAGAGGGTAATCTCCAAAACGACGATTCGATTCAAAACATTCTTTTATCGGTATGGACCTTCAAAATGGATATAGATTATAAGCGATATTTTTATCCGTCGCACTGCCTGGGTTCTTTTTAATACTCGGGTGGAAACGCGTGAGCAGATAGTCACAGTCACACATTAATTAACAGCTTCACCCGCGTTAGTTCGTTTGTAAGTAGGTTTATGAATACCCATATTTTTATCCAGCTGTGATAAATTCTTCAAACTTTACAGACCCTTTTCAGGCTTTTGTTGAACCGAGTGCGCTGAAATTATTAAAATTCGGTAAGAATACGCAATGTTATAGCACCACCGAGCTGATATGACGATGGAAACAGAAAGCCTGCAACTCCTAAACTACTCAAGATAAACCCGCCATGCTTAGGCTCTTCGGAACCCTTTCAATGTTCGAACCAGCGAACGAAAAAACCATGCCTAAAACCCGGTATGCGTATGTTTTCGAACAAAACGGCTGCCGGACAACGTTTTGACACGCCCATCTCTGCATGAATGGCAATGGCCATTCTGTGACGCTACTTAGACTTCTATAATTTCTTCGTTCGCTGGTCCGAACTATTTCATACGTCCATTGTCGGATCTCAAACTATCTGCTGCTCTCACAATTTTCCCCAACTACGGGAGACCTGAAAGGAAAGGCTATGTTTCGGCAGTCTATGTTCACCGGTGGCCTTCAAGATACTGAACCGATCTTGGTAAATGAGGTATCAATGGGTCCAAAATTATGTTCCAGGTGACACAGGCTAGCTTTTGCATGTTTTTTCAGTTACTTTTGCGTTGTGGGGTTACAATTTTTTAAACTGTTTATGTTTGAATCACAATTGTTTCAGCGGTTTAAGCGTATAAAAATGACACACACAGCAGCTTTATCGCATTTATAAATGTGGTGTTATGTTGGCTTGGAATAATTTATTTTATTTCTTTATTTCTAATGTGGATAGATAGTGTGTATTATGGCCATTGTGAAAAAATCTCCAACTAAACAAAATAGTAGATTACTGCAGAGGCCGTGAAGTAAGGGATTGCTGGACGAGATTGGGGTACAACGAGTCCAGCAATCCCTGTTCCGGCCGAGGATTGTATAGTACTTTTCTCAAACGATGTGAGGAAATATTAAAATTAATATAAATACTAGGTAATCAATTAAATAATAGGTAATTTGCGCCTTTTTTATTTTTTAAACATGCCATTTGAAAAAGCCGTTCGAGCACCATGTTTAACCGCACATAAAGTATAGTACCATAGATTATTTTTATTTTTTCTATGAAGCAAGTACCTATGCTTACAGTGTCTAGTGGTGGTTGGCAGTATGTAAATTTTCCTTTATCAGTTTAATATTAGTAAGCAAATTTAAAAAGTTAGAGTAGCGGACAATAATGGTTTTACTTAGGGTTTTCATACATTACTTCTTGGCGTAAGGCCAAGAAGTAATGTAGGGAGCCATAAACAAGAAACTTCACGTCTTCATTTCGTGATATTAACGCGTACATTTCCGAGCATGTTTGAGAAAATGTAATTTCAGTCATTCCGTATCACCGTGTTCTTGCAAGCTAACCGTACCACATTTCGCACCAACAATCGATATGCCGTGTAACGAACTAGGTCGCCTTATAATTCGGACAACTTACTGTCGCTGGCGCGAGTCCAACTGCCGAATTCAGCCTCTTCGTTACATTAATTGATAAGGTAACGTCTCAGGTCTAATTTGTATCAATTAGAGATGAACCGACAACTTTGGAAGTTTCACAGAGATCTTTTGGGTATCATACTAAGCGTTTTGGATTTCATTAAAATGGTTAATGAACTATTTCTTGTTATTAATTATACTCCGTTATAGGGCCAAAGATAGTTGACATTTTTAACCAACTTAAAAAAGGAGGAGGTTCTCAATTCATGTTATTCGATTGGTATACTGCCTTTTCGGCGAATTATGTTTCGCCAAAATTCACTTCGCAACCAACTTTTTGCAGAAGCTTCATTTGGCTAACCAATCGATGGCATAATTTTACTTCGTACTTTTCTTATTTGGCAACATTTTATAAGGCAACATTTTACTTTAACAAACTTTTATGTGGCAAATAATTATGAAGCAAATGATCTGCTTCGGCAAAAAACAAATCGTCAAATGTAATTTGGGAAAAAATAAACTTTGCTTTGTAATTATGATAATTATTATTGTTATTAATGTACAGTTAGTATTATATTTTTTCGTAGACTCTAAGGCAGGTAGGTGTAGGTACGACGACGAGCGAAGCGAGGAGAAGTGTTAGGTAGAACCGCGACCCTATAGCGCGCGAGCCGAGCAAGCGCCAGAACCGAACACTAGTATTCAATATCTTGCTAAAAGTATGGTAAGCCAATCAATACATTTGTCGAATTCATAAATTAGGTACATCTAAAAAAAGTCAAAGAATAATTTGCCTAACAATAATTTATCAAATCATTAGTTGGGAAATGATATCAATGCGAAACGTTGAGTTGCGAAATAAAACTTCGCCCAAATAAAAATATGGGATAAATAGTTTAAAAGTAAAAAAAATGCTAAATATTTTTCGCCGAAACATTAGTAAACCCCCTCGATTACTCGAAAACGCCTTGACCAATTTGGAAAAATCTTTTTTTTTTTAAGTTATCCTTCCCAGGTGGACCCATGTTCATCAGGTCAGCATCTGCTGATGGGAACCTAGAGAAATAAAAGGAAATCTTAAAACTTGACGACTTGAAGCGAGTTGGGTACTGATTACAAGTCGGTTAAAACTTTGTTTTTAAAGTAAGTTATATCACTTTTATCGTTGTGGATAAGACATCCGTCACGGTTGCACTCGAATACTTGTTATAACGTGAAGGCAATTTAATATCCGCAGTGATAAGTAATAAAATGTGGTAACCATCCTAAGATGGTCTTTAGGGGTCTTTACGGGTTTACCCGCTGGAGCAAATACGACTGAGTTTCTTAGGAACAATGTTACAACAGGAACTTTGAGGATGCTTAAAGATGTTCCATAAAAAGGAGATGGAGATGACACCAAAATCCCACATTTCGTGTTTTTTACGAGCTTCTAATTAACTTGCAATGTATGTTTGTCCGGGTGGGATCTTGCAACTGAATTTTGAAGCAACCCTTCAACCGATTGAGCTGAAATTTTGGTTATAGGTATAGTTTGGATGACAATTCAATATAATTGTACCTTCGACCTGATCTGATGATGGAGACAGAAGGTGGCCATGGGAATTCAGGACTTCACCGACGTAACCCCGTTGAGTTTGTCTCGTTAGAATCGTCTCAATAAGTAGTTGACGTCGGTATACAGAAAAGTACAGTCGGAAATAAAAGCTTGTATCAATTTTTTTTTTTGATATATACTTATTTTTTTGGACAGTCTCACAAGGAACAAAGCGAGTACTATGGGCACTAGACGACAATACACATACTTATATATATAAATAAATAAAATAAATTACATAGAAAACATCTACTCTCATCTACTTGGAAACCTTACCGGGATGCGATCCCGGGAGGCCAGCTCCGGCTTCGTAGGTAGGGTCACTACCAACTAGGCTACAGAGGAAGTGGTCGTCGATTTAAAACAAATAGTGCGACCGTATCTTGCTAGGGCTAATACAACGATAGTAAAGGGCACGCCTTCCCCCTCCGATGAACGTCAGAGTGTTCGTCCCCACCACCAACCACTAGTCAGATGAAACGCACTGACGCGTATCTCAAATAACATTACTGCGGTCGAAATTAGGGCGAATCCCATAATTTGGCGCGTGACGTCACACACTATAATACATTAAGGGGTTGTATTCACGTTTTATTGACAGCTCGAGTTATATGGTTGCTATGTCGCTAGTTGTCATTTGAATAGGGTAGTTATTTGTAAAGGTAGTCACGTCTATAAATATGTATACGTTTACGACTGTATGTCGGTGGAATAAAGTTGAAAATTAGTTTTAGATACAATAAGTAGTATCGTGAATATGAGCCACAATTTAATTTCTTTCTTTCTTTTTTTCTTTTCTTTGTGCGTTTCGAGCACCAGTCAGTGTTTTGGCGATTATTGATAAATTAATAATAGATCCAATTGATCAATGCTAAGGTAGCCCAGTGGTTCAGAAATTTTTTGAAAGTTATGTTCGGAATATTTACTGGTAGCTTTTCGGTGAAGTCCAAATCGTGGAATGAGGTATTAAAGCGGACCCCGGGCTCCTTGAGGACACAACCGGGAATAACGGAAGATAGAGGCGGAGACGGAGGTTAACTGGAAGAGATCCCTTACAGGGGATAAGTTCGCCTTTGTACCGATTTAAAAAAAATTGTCTGTATTTTTACCTGTGTCTTGTGTACAATAAAGTATTTACATACACACATACATACATAACGCTAGGATGCTGATGATCCATTAATCGATGACCGAATGCTGCCTTTGTCTTATCAAACGATGACTTAGTTATAAAATCGTTTGCACTCATTTTCCTACCACAATTTTCCTACAAATGGGCAACGAAATAAACTAAAATCATTCTATTGTAAAAGCTTTGATAGGTATTTCCTATCATATCGTCGTTTATAATAAAAGCTCTGATCCAATGTGTACATCATATGACCAGCTGTTCCCAAACGTGAAAAGCATCGGCACACGGAAAAGTTATGCTCAAAGTTGTAACACAATTACCGATGTAGATCAGCCCGACCAAATTACGGCAAATGTTAGACTCATTCGTTCATCCTAATTATCTAAAACGAAAACCTATACGTATGTATAATTGCATAGTATTCTCAATTATGCAAAACCGGCTCAAGGAATGTTATTACACCAATTTACATAAGAGCATTGCCACGTATGTCAAACATTATAACGTAAATGTATTCGTACAGTTGATGTCGGAGATATGTATACGGTTTTGCACCTTATGCCTATGAAACAAGGCGAAAAATGTAAGCGTATATATGATTTCATTCGTACAATGTTGAATGGAGGAACATGAGAAGTTGTGGTTACAAAAACACTGTTTTCGTAATTGAGGGGTGTTTTTGCACAGACCGTTTGTCGTAGGGGTACAATAATAAATTTAATTATTTCTGAGCATCTTTCATTAAAAGTCAAATAACTTAGCTGATATTAGACTGACTGTTGTCCGCGACTTCGTCCTTTATACAAACGTGCATCTCCCATTTCGCCCCTTAGGAGATGATATCCGACATGGTGAAAAGTTAGACCAGCTGAGTTACTTTTGCATGTATGCTTTAGATGATACTACGGTAGCCTAGTGGTTCAGGCATGCGGCTGTCAAGCGGCGGTCGTGGGTTCGAATCCCGGCTCGTACTAATGAGTTTTCGGAACTTATGTACGGAATATTTACCGTTAGCTTTTCGGTGAAGGAAAACATCGTGAGGAAACCGGTCTAATCCCAATAAAGTCTAGTTTTCCCTCTGGGTTGGAAGGTCAGATGGCAGTCGCTTTCGTAAAAGTAGGGCCTGTGCCAAATTTTGGGATTAGGTGTCAAAGCGGACCCCGGGCTCCTTAGGGGCACAACCGGGAATAACGCTAGGAGGATGATGGTCCTTTCGAGATTGAGATGGATGATGAAAATGCAGACAGAAATGTTGTTAGAAAGTATTGATATTCTTATGGGCCGGAAAGGTTCTTGAGTGGCGACCACGTACCGGAAGAAACAGCGTAGGTAGATAGCTCAAGCAATGGATAAACTGTTGGAACTATCATTCTAAAATGTGAGCTTTTGTACACAGTCTTGACAATAAAATAGATTATGATTATGAATAATTGCCGCGCGTTTGTTTTAAAGTGAAGTGGTGTTTGGTTTAATCGGTTACCAAAGAGATCATTTACTTTCACCTTTAATTTTACCAATTTTCTTATACCTATGACTTGAAAACGTTACGGGTATTGATATTTATGCTTAAAGCTTTTATGCGCAATACTTTTATGATAATTGTTATATGCTCTTAAACGTTATGGTTAAAAAATATATCCGAATTAATTTACGACTTTTGTCGGTTATGCATAATTATGATTATGACACAAGTGGTTATGCCAATGAAAACTATGGCTTTAAATATTATGCAATCTTAGGTGGACTGATTACTAAAGGTGATCACGTAACTATTTAAACGCACGTTAGGATAACTCAACTGTTATTATCCCTTACAAAAAAATACATTTAGATCTAGCGCAAGACCAATCACTTTGGCACTCTTTCGGGGAGACAAATGTCCAGCTGTGAACTTCTCTCGGCTCATAATGTATTATGATCATGATGATAATGATCACTCCTTTTTCTATGTAATATGTGATTTTGTATCTTTATTTTCTATTATCTGTAAATCTTCCTGTCTTTATCAAATGTCACAATGTGATTATATTCACCTCGGTCGTGCAGTTACGATATTAAAAGCTATCGTTAAAACATATTGCACGAAGCCCCACCCAAATCATGCTAATACCTAGGTCATACTGAGATTAAGGTTCGCGTCTTTCCTACAGACATAGCCAAAGTTATAGATTCCAATAATTATCGGTTGGACTCAATGATGTAATCTAAAGAAGAGGTAGATAGGTTATAAGCGTTCCAAAAATGGCACACTAAAACTCGGCCAATTGTATGTCCTTGCCTCAGTGTCGCGTCGTCAATGGACACGTATAAACGTCTCTCAGCTGTCAGATTTGGTGGCCATTTTTAAACACGGAATTTCATATACTCTTTTTTTATATTACATCATTGGTTATACTTATAATCCACATAGACGGCATACCCTCTTGAATATGTTTAAGTAATAAAATCGTAGAAGTCAATAAACGTAACGAGTGAAATTAAAAGATTTTTAAAAAACCCAACTTCTTTTTTTTTATTTTATAGCCTATGTCACTCCCACGATTAAGAGGAATCCAACGACACCTCATATGTCGAAATCCATCAAACGGTTTAGGCTTCAGGGCGTGCCAAAGAAAAAGGTCACATACATACATACGCTCGAAAAACATAACCCTCCTCTCCTTCGGCAGTCGGGTAAAAAGATCGATGGCGGCCATGGCATACACTTCATATGGCAAGTATGCGAGTGCAAGAGTGACGGGTGGGTGTCTTATCCACAACGATCGGAACGACGGTCTTTTTACTTGCCACCAAGCACGTCTAGCATGGGCCGGCCGCGACATCCTCTCGATTTTTATCGCACTATACCTCTTGTTCTAAGTGTTCTAATAAGAGAGAGACGGATAGTGCGAGAAAAATCGAGAGAGCTCGCGCGCCGTTGCGTGCTAGCCGTGCAGTGTGCCTAAGATGGTGGCCATGTTATAACTTATCGTTGTGCATAAGCATCCGTCACTCTCGCACTCGCATACTTGTCAGAACGTGACGGTTACCTGACATAACGAAGTTGCGTAACACATCGCAGTAAAAGTGTGTTTTTGTGTTTTTTCATAAGTTTATATTGATAATAATCAATCAATCAATCAATCAATAAGCCATTTAGTCTGAACTTTGAGTGTTGTTTGGTTACAGAATTTGATTATAAAATATCTCTGAGTTCAGTTTGCCGTACGGCATAGGCCTCCTCCAGCATTTTCCACTGTTTTCTATCTTTCGCGACCCTTCTCCAGTTCGGGCCTGCTGTTAGTTTTAACTCGTGAAACCTATCCAAAACCATCTTGTGAACCTTCCATCCGGTGTCCTGTTGCCGTCTCTAGGATACCAATCTGTTACTATTTGGCTCCATTTCTCTTGTGTACTTCTTAATAGGTGTCCTGTCCATCTCCACTTAAGTTGGTCTATTTTTTGTAGTACATGTGTTACTCTCGTTTTCCTCCTTATAAAAGAGTTTCTTATTCTTTCTTGCCTTCTGATTCCTAGCATGCTTCTTTCCATGGCCCTTTGGCAGTACTTTACCATATTCCTGTGCTGTTCTGTAAGGGACCAGGTTTCACAGCCGTATGTAGGGCACGGGAGAATGCAAGTATTGTAGGCTTTCCGTTTGGTACCTATGCTGAGCTTCGTTGACTTCACGACCTCCTTCAGGGACCAGTACTTTTTCCAACTGTTGGCTATTCGTTTATTTACTTCTTTTGTTGTTTGGTCTTTGTGTGAGATGATTTGTCCAAGATAGATATACTCCTCCACATACTCGAACGAGTGGTTGTTGACGGTTATTTGTATTTTTGTACTATTTGTTAGTAGTTTCGTTTTATTTAAGTTCATAGATAACCCCACTTTTGCGCTTTCTTTGTTTATGTCTTCAATATTTTTTTGTAGGTTGTTTGGGTTTTCATGGAACAGGATGATATCATCTGCGAACCTCAGGTGGTGTAGTCGTCTTCCATTTATGTTTAGCCCAAACTTTTCCCATTCTAGTTGACGAAATACATTTTCCAGTACTGCAGAAAACAGTTTTGGAGACAGTGGGTCCCCCTCGTCTGACTCCTCTTTCTATGCTAAACTTGTCCCCCAGTTTTTCTAGTTGTATTCTTGCGTGGCTTTTTGAGTATATGTTTTGGATGATGTTTATGTACAATGATGGGATTCCGTGGTTATTTAGACTTTCCCATATAGCTTCATGTTTGATACTATCAAATGGCTTTTTATAATCGATGAAGGCCATATACATAGATCTCCTTGTTGTACTCTTTATATTTTTCAATAATTGATAATAATATATGTATGTGTTTGATTGAGGTATCTCTAATATGGGCCTTTTTTGCATGATTCCAATAAATAAGTAACTTATCGACAGCGATAAGTGATAAAAAGTTAACCATGTGACACCCGCAGTTCTGCATGTGAGTTGTTATTCGACCAAAGAAAAGTCTTTTGTTTTCTAACTCTACATGCCCTTTACCCACTTACTTACCCACTTACTTTACTACCAGACGCAATTGTCAATATCACCAGTGCAATCTAAAGGCATTCAAACACGTATTCCGAAACATCCAATTACACTTCAAAACACTCGACATCAGCGCTATTTCCTTTTAAAGCGACGTATACTTAATTTTATTCCATTGCAATTCCGGGAATACATAGTATTCGCGCAATTCCAGCGCGGATGCTGAGACTATTTGAGACACATCAGTGTAATTGTGTGCTGAGCAAATACGTAAAGCTGTGGTCTATACTAATTTTATAAAGTATAGTTCGCCAGTGAAGGGTTTTGGAGGTGTAGCTTTGTTGTAAGTATTGTAAGCATGTAGGGGATATTCTCCATGATTACACATCCGATTGCAAAAACGGGTCCAAAGGTCCTCGAGTGGCAACCACGACCCGAGGCGCAAAGAGTATAATAAGTATATTTATGTAAAGAGTGGCAACACCAAGAAATTACTGGTCCCACAGCCGCCTAGCAGCGAGTGGATTGAACTACTCTGACGCACGCATGCGTGCAGCTTGCACGCTTCACATACACACTAACGCACACATACATATTCACGCATCACGCACACACGTATACAAAAGTTGTATTCTCTGTTTTGACTTTGAAGCCTACAATGCGACTATCAAAGTTAGGAAGAAAACGTTTCTAAAACATGATATAAATCACATTTTAGTTACCTAAGTACGCTTCCCTTCATACTTTGCCAGTCACATTGTAGGTTTCAAAATAATCACCCAACTATGAAATGGATCTGAAAAGTGAAACATGCAAAATTCATATAAGTATTTATTCAACTTAACAAATAACAAATTATGTAACAAGAACTTTATAAAGCACAACCTTTTTAACAAAAAAACACGAGACAAGGACGAGATTTAGCTTCAAAACTTTAGATTAAATCTCCTGGACCAGATTTAACAAATCCACGTACAGCCGATCTACACTGCATATTACTCAACCTCAAATTATTTACTGCACACATAATATCTAGATATTATTTTTATAAACAGATACTGTGTCTAAAACTATTCCTGATTTTATTTAAATATGATTTAAATGTGTTTTCATTCAATGTTTTTATAGACAATACATTGACATTTATTTACTGACTGACACGTAGGTATGTATACTTCATCTAAAACCACAAAGGCCGAACAACAAACACAATTCCATATTAATGAGATATTTGTTCATGTTCAGTTAAATAAAATGGATACTTAATAAATTCTATCTCAAAACATAAAAATATATTTTATTTCATTTCAAAATCTTAAAATTTATTGTCGTGGGTCTATTGTACTGACATCTATTTCCATTTTCTGTCAACAACATTAAATACAGCGATCCGCTTCGCCAGAGATGTCACTAGTTTCCATACAATTAATCGGCGTGTCGCCTCTTTTGTAAGTTTCCAGCCCCTGCCGAGGCGCGATGGGGGTAGACCCCCTCAAGGTGGAGTGATGACCTGGTAAAGGTCGCGGGAGTTCACTGGCTGCGGGTGACGCTGGACCGGTCATTGAGGCACTCTTTGGAAGAGGCATATGACCAGCAGTAGACGTCTTTCGGATATTATGTTTATGATGATTATTGAATCTCGTCTTAGCTTGACTCAAAAAATCAAGTGCTAATAAGTAAAGATCGTTATCAACGTGCTGTATTGGTGGCAAAGTATGGTTGACATAAAAAAACAAGTTATGCAAGTATTTTAAACATTATATATTTCACAAATAATGAGATTTATATACATATTTATAACAACTTATCCACATTATAGTGAATAAATTACAAAAATTTGTTCAACAGATTTGGCTGTCAGTCGTTCACGACGATTGGAAAAAATCCATCCACTCTAGATACGATGTGCATTGGATTATTTAGATTAGGTAAAATAAACACTTCGCGTAATGTAATTAGATTTTCAACTATAGTTGTATTTTTATGACATTTTATGTCATTTGATGTACATTGTTTTAAAAATATATAAGGGCCGAAAATGTTTTGTACCGTAGAGAGTTATATCTAGAGGTGTAATCCTAAGAAGGTAAGTATTTATTTTATAGTTAAGAACAAAAGTGAATATTCAAATGTATTTGTTTTTTCTGCCAACCATACCCTTTGCCACCAATACAGCACGTTGATAACGATCTTTGCTAATAAGCTAGCTCTCTACATTGAATATATTGAAATCTTGTTTAAAAACCGCTGGTGGATTTTTAACAAGATGCATTAATTATTTCACATTTTCCACCCACACTTTAGCATGCTACTTACTTAGAGAGCTCCTGTAGACGAGCAGTAAGGCACGCGGCTCTCAATCTGGTTATAAGTTCAAAACCCCAGCTCGTACCACTGCGTTTTTCAAAGAAACAAGGGCATGAAATCAGGGAAAACATGGAGTCTCAGGAGCCTGACTTAACCCTAACAAGGGCTAGTTTTCCCTCTGGTCAGATAGCAGCTGCTTTTGTCAAACTAGTGCATACGCCAAATCTTTTGATATTAAATGGAATTCCAGGCTCCTTTAGGAAACAATTAGCACAACGCTAGGAGGATGAGTGAACCAATCCATTCTCGAAGAGCTGCACATACATCGTGGACTATCCACAATATGTCAAGACCGTATCCTCACATACTATGGACACCCTCTCACGACGTTCTTCGAATAGCCTGGAGAGGATTATTATGACGGGAAAAGTTGAGGGCCAGAGGCCTTGAGGCAGACCACCCGCTACATGGAGCACAATAACTGCACTCTTGCAACAACATCTGCACGAGACCATACATAAAGCGGGTTATAGGACCCTTTGGAGAAGTCTGGTCAACAAGAATACGACATGATGTCACGATCCTCAGCATTGACGGAACGACTGATGATGATGAGGACAGTGACTCTAGTATGTAACTAGTTCCAATAATCGCCTTTGATATGTTATTCACACATGTTTGATATGTTGTCACATGCTTAAAAATGGACGTCAATATAAATTATTCCCGAAATCTGCTAGTCGATTACGTAACGCATTGTATGAGCGCTCGTTGTAGATCTATTTAAATTGTATTGTTTCGAAATATTTCAGATTATTTGTCCTAACGTACAATCGAAAAGTTACGTGATCATCATTTTGTGACAATTTCACATTGCAGAATTACCAACGGCATGCGATTAGCTTTTAATGGCGTCACGAAACGAACATTCCGACGAATTTATGACGCCATAGGATAAAGTTGCGTTTACACATTTGGCAATTTGGATTGTATGAAGACAAATGCCTGAAATTAGGTGAAATGGTCTTGAGGCTGGTAATTAAGTTCGGGGAAGGAAAAAGAAAATGCATGCGGACAACGACAACGCAGTTGTCACTAATGTAGTTTTTATGGTAAAAGAAGTATCTTTAATTCTAGCAAAGCTGGCTGCTAAGTCTCAACTTACGACAGCTATCGACGGAGGGCCCACGACCTATGTCATGGAGAGATAGACTATTCGTTTAATTCAAAGCGTTCTAATTAGAAAGAGTAATGGAAGTATATATGGGAGTGCGATAATTGATGCTGCGTCTGTGGAAAGTCTAATAGCATTTGTTATTCGATTTACAAAGACATGATATTAATCCCTAAAGTAACGAGTACACGCGGACAAAGACGCGGGTAAGACAAGTATTAAATAACCCAGACTCATAATTATAACATCACAAATCCTTTTCCTTTACACAGCAAAAGTCGCGTATCCCAAGACAAAGCGTGCAATATTGCACATTACTGTAGAGCAATTAATCACGGCTAGCAATTATTGCTCTAAGCTAGAGCAGTAAATCAGCTATAGTAATAAACGGCTTGGCACGGGGTAGAGACGAGCGGAGGTTCTCAATATTTGACAAATGTTTAGTTAAGTAAGACCTTGAAGGAAATAAAACAGCGTCCTTATCATGAATCAGGGCGGCTATCACAGGACGACCCGCTGTGTCGCGGCGAGATTGACTATCCGTCTCTTTCTTATAATAATGCTTAGAAAGGGATAGAGGGTTTATAAAGCCGCGACACAAGTCGCGAGTCGTCCTGTGACGCCCTTGCTGATAGAGTCAAAGGAGCTATTGTATTAAATGTGATTTTTTTAAGGGCAAGATGGGATACGAGACAATTTCAGATGTCAGACAGATACGACTCAGAAATATTCCCGTTTTGTAACGTGTAAAACATTACATTCCTCCGTGGAATTAATAGAGAGCGTTGTTTTTTTTTATGTTGTTATAAAATATTAAAAAAGACATACAAGGGAATAAAATAAACAATCACATAATTGAACGAGCGAGCGAAACGAACGAAGTTCTTTGTGCTGAAGCTGAAGCCGATTTTTTTTCGTTTGTTCGGATGTCCAGATGTCCGGCTGCTCTCATGCATTCATTCATTTATTCATTCTACAGGTTGCATTTACTTAAGTGTCCAAAGTTTAATGAAGAGGCATAACCAGCCCATTATAAAAGCGAGAGAACACAAGGATGCGACTGACTACTTAAATAATTAAACAGGAATTTAAGGAATCGCGCATATTTTTTTTTATTTTTTTTATTTAAAGTTCCAAACAATTTTATCGCAGAGTTTCATGGTTTATGTTGTGCTAAAGCCATTAATGGCTTGTTTAAAGCTAGAGTTCGGACTAACTATTTGCCATGTAAGTACTTACATTACCTTCACACTATTATTTTACTAAACGAGATTTCGATTTCGAGATATAATAGGTCTTTTCCAGGTATTTTTTCTAAAATGTCATCTCCGTATGCTTCTCGTCTCCAGTGCAAGGCGGTGCTGCTAATGTGTTTGGTTTAACAGATATCTTACAACTATGCAGTTCCACTCTGACTTTGTGAATTATCTTCGTAAGTTACATTCACTAATGCTTTAACTTTAAGCAAGATGTCATTGCTACAGCTGTATTTAAGCATTGCTGACCAAATCGTCGGTTATCTTAAGTCAATGTTCTGAAACTTTTATCAGGCATAGACCACCACTTTTAGAATTTCAAACATACCGCCGGAACCCCGTTGATGAAAATGTTGAAAAAGTGGTCCATGAACCCCAGTTTAAAGAAAGTCAAGTTAAGTTATATCCGTTAAAATCTGTTTAAGTAATTATATGGAAAAGACAGTCTATGAAATGAGGCAGGGGAAGACCAAGACGCGTATAGGCCAAGTTAAAGAGAAAGTTAATGTAATGTATCAATCAAGAGCTCAAAACAGCGACAGAGTGCAACAGAATGGCGATTACTGCACCGACAAGAGCCCGGCTCTTAAGTTTTTATGTTCTTTTATTTATGAGATGTGTACCGTAATTTACTTTCCTCCGATGAACACATTCCCTGCCAACAATCGCTACGCGCTACGCTCGTAGCTGATCCCGTGGTTTTCTTCGTTTGTAGCGGAAAGCGACTATGGGGTAGGCACCCGTTAGGCCAGCGCATTATCATCGTAATCACCGGTGGACACGCCGCTTTGTACGTGTATATTTTGGCTTAGGGGTTGTCGTGCTGAGGTCATGTGTTATTTAGCATGCCCTAAGCACCCGCTCCGGGGGGAGGGGATCTTCCCTTGGATCCGTAAGTTATAGGTATTTTAATCAGAGATGTACAAAATACTTTAAAAAAAGTATTTAAATACAAAATGTAAATATTTTTCTAATTTTATATTTCAAATGCAAAATACAAAATACTTTTGCTTTTAGTATTTAAATACTAAATACAAAATAGGTATTTTCAAAATACTTTATTCAAATAAAATACTTTCAAAAAGTAATCGAAACAAAATCGAAGTCAATCTCGTTAAAAAGCGAAGCGCAACGTCATGTTTCACAGATAATAACGTTCATTTTGTTTAAATTGTCATTTTGCACATAGACTTTCAAAGTTGCAGCGCCTCCAGTGGCTATTTGCCGAATCGCTGACCCATTCACTTGAAAATTTGAGTGGTAAAGGTAATACTTTCGAAACTTAGCAGTAAAAAAGTATTTTATATTTAACAAATATAAAATACATTTCGAAAAGTATTTCAAATAAAATACAAAAAACTTTAAAAAAAAGTATTTAAGTACTAAATATAAAATACGTATTTTGTATTTTGTATTTGCATTTTGAATACAAGTATTTAAAATAAGTCACAACTCTGATTTTAATGCAACACTGCGCAAAACACAAAAAAATAAGTTCCGGTCCGCCATACGCTATCGCTCCCACACGCGGCTCATCGCTGCTGTTTCTGTCGCCGCTACCCCGTGACCTTGAGGATTATGCAGAGCTCTACTTCGCTTCCACCAAACATTTGTTTGATATTTTATGCCACGTCAGTGGCAAACAAGCTAACGGTCCACTTGATGGTAAGTTGTTACCGTTACCTATAGACGCTTGCCACTCCAGGGGTACTTCAAGAATGTATACACTCCTTTTTTGAAGAACCCCATACTCAGCTTGTTGTATGACTAATACCAAAACCGATCCAAATTCCATACCCTCAGCAGAATATACCCCAGAACAACTCATCCGTTATTCTTTTTCGCTGTTTCGATGACGCATTCCGAACATTGCCAAGTTTATGAAGGTGCCTGCCAACTTCGCAGATCGATCACAACTTTGTAACTAAATTACGCTTTTTGCCCTCGTTGAATGTAAGCGACATTAGGACTCCAAAAAATAGACTAAAAGATGCCATGCATATTTTAACTTTCTTTTATACCCTACTATCTGCCAGCGCAGCTACGCAAGCGTATTGCAAAGAACTTCTTTAAGAACCTGTTCAAAGGGGTCCCAAAATGATACCACTGTTACTTGCCAATACTGTATATTGAGTCAAACACAGAACTATCTTATAAAACTTGTACAAAAATCAATTAGTACTGGCAAGAGGTCATTATCGCCAGGAAAATCTCTACAGCGCGATTCAGGAATCGACCCGAACGGTACAGCGCCATCTAGCGGCCAACTCGACGAAACTAATGTACACACGGCTGAACAGAACGCAAGCAAGAAACCCGCAGGATAAAACGTACCTAGCCTGTAACCATTCAGAAAGTCTATTCTAGGCGCAGATGAAAGATTTATTTTCACGCCACTGCTCTGAAATGTGGCAAAAGATGGTCAGAATTCAGGCTTCAAAGCTGGGGTTAGTTGGACATCGCACGAACAGGCCAACTATGAGTTCAAACTGTCCAACAATGTTATTCGCTCAATCTCGGGCCCCCCGGCACGCGCCGGGCCGCCCCGCGTGGTGCCCCCCGACACGCGAGCGGGGCCGCGCTTATTGTGATCTTTAACCCGACGAACACGCGTCGTCTGTAGAACAACGCGTAAAGGGCTTATGACCCAACTCCGCTCCCTAATTAGGATGCTAAATTCAGGTAAGGGTCAAAAAAAAAAAAAAAAAAAATCAAAAGGGTCCATGAGCCCTTTACTATTTTCCGTTAGTAGCACACGACATGTGTTACTAGCGCGCTCGACGGGTTAATTAGGTACTTAATTTTGACTTATAATTATAATTATTTGCAATTTCCTCGCAGTAGGCGTGAAAAGCACTATGTAATGTCTCAGCCAAAAGTGCAATAGATGGACTCGTCTCCTTCGAGGTCCTCCACTTTGGCTCGGACCTCGAACCCACTCGTCCATTTCTAGCCTTTACAACAATGTACTATTGTATCGGATGAGCGGTACCGGACATTACCTATTACAAACTTACATTTTACAAAGTTACGATCTCAGTCAGAGTTTTCGTATTTATAATATGAACATAATAGAGTAACAGCGTAGCCTTTTTTTTTATACAACCACGGTGGCAATCAAGCATACGATCCGCCTGATGGTAAGCGGACACCGCATCCTATAGACGCATGCTACTCCAAAAGAATAACATGGGCGTTGCCGACCCTTGATATGTTTGAGGTTTCGCCGTGTTGAAAGCTGAAGGAACAAATTCCCTCGCTCTCATCACAACGCATCCTCGGGAGCTCTGGCGACCTTGCTCACCTCCAGGAACACAACACTACTACAGAGCAAGTCGTAGTGTTATTATGGCTGTGGTCTTCTGCAAGGCGGAGGTACTTCCCCAGTTGGGCTGCTCGTTGCCTGCTTGCGACTACAGAAGAATACAGTATTCTTCTCAATCAATAGGCTTAGAGTAACTGTGAGCCCGTCGCTGACCCCCTATTGAATTTAGAGTTCGTTGTGTTGGTAGCTAGAGATAATTGCAGGTCCTTCACCACAGCGCATTTTCCATACTAATTATGAATGAATGCGGTCTTCGGCAAGGACGTAATTTCCCAGTTGACCCGCTGCAAATATGAGCGAAAACATTCCGCAGCGCTTTGCCCCTCTTAAAAGATTTTTATGGCCTTTTATTTAACGTTGCGGCCATGCGTTTTTTTGTTCAAATCTATGTATGCATTGCAATGATGTAATATAAAAAACAGGTAGTTAGGTTATAAGCGCTCCAAAAAAGACACACTACAACTGAGTAATTGCACCAACTTGCCTCAGTTTCGCGTCGTCAATGGAAACGTATAAACGTGTCTCAGCTGTCTGATTTGTTGGCCATTTTTAAACACGGAATGTCGTATCTAGACATACTCGTATTACCTTTTTATATTACATCATTGATGCATTGTATGTCCGTTTATTAGGAAGTTGAGTTAGTAAAATTATGATATTTGCTGTCAAAAGCTTGTTACTATAAAACGAAACACGTAAGTACAGTGGAATAAAATAACATGACAGCGCTGAGAGCTGAACACATGCCCCCAGGGGGCGATAATGTTTCCAACCAATTCCAATGTTAAAGCCATTCCCCGCGCCACTCTGCTCTGTAGTCCTTCTTATTTCATTTTACTCGTATGCATATTAATTGACTGCGTCCGTCCGCCAATATTAGGAAAATTGCGGGTCACTTCTGGATAAGATTAGCTCAGCACGTCTATCATGGGACGGCCGTGACATACTCTCGATTTTTCTCACACTACCTCTTGTTCTAAGTTTTCTAATAAGAGAGGGAGGTAGTGCGAGAAAAATCGAGAGAGCTCGCGCGCCGTCGCGTGATAGCCGTGCAGGATAGGAACGGGTGGCTTACTCGAAGAGAGGGCTATGCTCAGCAGTGGGCGATTACGGGCTGAAAATGATGATGATATTGAAGTAGGTATTGCAGCCAAGCCACTATCAGTCATGGTGACATGAATAATACCGCAATCCTATTATTCTTCAAACTTTAAATGCCTCAACAGACGTAAAAAGTTCACAAACGAAAAAAACTCTTACAAGGTAGCCTATCTCACTTTTGAAACACCTCATCGGTTCGGTATCTTAAACGCTACGGTGGAACATACTTAAATACAAACAATGTACTGCTAAAATCATATACCTTCCTTTCGCCTCTGCCGTAGTCGGGAAAAACTTAGAAACACAAACGTCAAAGTGAAAGATAACTACAGGGCAGGCGGGCACAGAACACGGTGACAGCACACCCTGGTGTATAGGGACTGTTGCTGGTTGATGGAATCTAAATAACCAGTTTATTGGGTAAAGATGATAGACTAATACTATTAGTACAGTAATCCTTCCATTTGTCAATGATTTTCAATATTTTTTTATAACACTCAATAGTCAGACATTATCAGTCAGTAATATCTAGACCGCATAACATCATACAACGCCTAAAAGGGTGGCACATAATTAGATCCTTTTCTTGATGAAGTACATAACTATATTGAGGATGTAAAGTAATCATCATTATCATCATATTAGCCGAAAGACGTCCATTGCTGGACATATGCCTCCCCCAAAGAGCGCCATAATGACCGGTTCTGAGCCACCTGCATCCAGCGGTTTTCTGCGACCTTTACCAGATCATTAGTCCACCTTGTGGGGATCTAACCACGCTGGGGCGTCTCTGTTTTGTTGAAAAATGTGGTAAAATCTTGTTTAGCCTCGTCTAGTATTTCAACTAAAATAAGACTGATGCGGACTCTAGTCTTCTCGATCTTCCTGTACGCATCAGAAACCTGGACCATAAAAGCTCGTACTCGTCGTAGGATAGATGCATTCGAGATGTGGTGCTGGCGCAGAATGCTCCGGATATCATGGACTGAGCGCCGCACAAATGAGTCTGTTCTCGACGAGCTCGACATCAAAACGAGGCTCTCCACAATCTGTATCCAACGTGTCCTCAGCTTCTTTGGCCATCTGGTCAGGTCCGGACCGCAAAGCTTGGGAAAGCTAATCATCACCGGCCGCATGGCAGGGAAGAGGAGCAGAGGACGGATGCCTATGCGTTGGGCGGACACGGTAACATCTGTGGCCAGAGCCAGACTCCAGGCTAGCATGCATCAAGCCCAGGACCGAGCAGCTTGGAGAGTGATGGTGAAGAGCGCCCACAGCCGTCACGTCCCTCAGCCATGAGGATACGACAAGAAAGAAGAGAAGAAGTATTTCAATTCGACCACGAGTACATTCAATGTCTATGGATAATGTTTTTTTCATTAAACTAATTGTTAACGAAAATAAGTCTTCATTGAGAGCATTAAAAATCCAACTTACTTTATTCATAGTCGACGCAATGAAACTTAATTTATTTAAATCATATAAAAGCACAATTTAAATGAACTTCTATTAAATGAACCTAGACATTATTAGATTAAGATAAAAAAAACTGTTTTCTTTAGTCTAGCTCATTTACTTTAAAGGCTATATTCTTGTTCATAGTCACTTAAAATAAATCATCATAACATAATCTCGGACCGTAAGTACGAATGTAACTAAAAATGTCGTTGGTTTTAAGTGTTTTTATACGACCTGTTTTGTATAAAACAGTCCATTTTATATTATTACCCCCCACAACCCCACCCCTACAGAGTCCGTTGAATGCGAGTGGCACCGGACCAGTCTCTTGGGCTCTCTCTCAGCTGTCGACGTCTTTCGATTGATATGTTGATTGACGTTACAACATTGTATGATATTTTATTTTATGAATAGTACATTACTACAGAGGCCGGGAAGCAAGAAGGGGTTGCCGGCCGAGTACATATTATAGAGCGTAGTGAGGTCGGATAGTTATGAGGCTGGCAACCCCTTTTCACGCCGATGTATGTATAGTGCTTTTCTCAAACATGCAATGAAATAAATTATAAAATCTCCAAGAAATCAAACTTTAATTTTCATGGCTGAACGCCGTGATCCTGTTCCACAAATTTTGGAATGGAAATTAAAAAAGACCATCTTGCAGGCCTCCTGTATGAAATGCCATTACGGGTCTCTCGTCTCGCTGCGCCCGAAACGTGACACTTTATTATTATTATTCTTAATAATTTATTCACGAAAGACACATCCATGTTTACACATTATAGTATACTGCCAAACTGCGTAACAGTTTGTTGGCAGTGCATTAATTGCTCTTGATACACAGTTGTGTCAAAACATATGGCTAATTTATATTCATGCTATTATATTTAGTGACCTATAACTACTTACTAACATGCAAATTTTACATAATATTATGTTAATGTGATGCAATCAGGGCCCATAGGAATGGGTAGTACATTCTCATTGATCGTTCTTCTTCTTTCGAAGCCCATTATAAAGAACACAACGTCAATATTTCATTGCATGTTTGAGAAATAGTTATTTTTCTCGCAAAGTATCCCAGTTCCGCGACCAATCAGAAACTGTGCAAGTTATGCTTGCTCTGTAGATTTACTTGCCTGTTGTGTTTTTGGTGATGTGAGTAACATGCTAATAGATTGAGACAATTTGTAAAAAAATAAATAAGGAACATTTTAACGTTTGAATTCAGTATTAGGGTTTAACATAGTTTTCGTTAAGCTGTCATTTTTTCATTAAGTATGTATTTAATCTTCTATAGCACGCATTACACGAACTTTATTAAGCACTGTGGTTACTAGACCGATTTGTGTAAGATTGTACTCTTATATTTATACAAATACAAATACAAATACTTTATTCGTCGATCATAGGTATACAATATACATGACGTAATATTGCAGATAGTGGTAAAAGCGGTGTTGTTTCACTATTTCGTACCCGGAGGCATACGAATTTTCATGCAGTCACTCAGTAGTAGAAGTATTTACGTTATATTTTAATAACATTGCATGACTTGAGCTGCAGTCAACATAACTGTTGCCTTAACCAGCATAAATTACAATCGCAACCAGGTTTTAACCAACATAAATTAAATATTTAAAACAACCGTCACACCATACACAGCTAAGGACTACCTCAACAGAAATGACTTTCAATTAAAACTCACTCAAATAGGCTCATACATTTTGGGAGCGACAATGCCATGGACAGAGACGCAGATCCACAGATCCACTTATAACAATCCTCGTTTTTGTCGGTTAAGAACGAATTTATCCTTGCCAAGGTTCGAACCATCGACCGGCCAATTAACATGACCTCTAAACTAAACTCTAAAAGCCTAAGATACGACCAGAGGCCCGACCCTCACCCATCTGTTGAATGGATGAAAAGTGTTTTATATCTAATCAACTACAGTCTCTGTGCGACCGAGCTCTGCTCGGGTGAACATAGATAAAATACGGAGAAAACAAATTTTCCAAGACATGAGACCCAGCTAGATCGATCTTTCGCGCCCGTAACCCTACATCCCAAATTTAATTGAAACCGTTAGAGCCGTTTCCGAGAACGTGATTTCAAATATATATACAGCGATAGGATAAAAAAATATTTCGCCAATTTGATAAAAAAAAAACTTGCAAAAGTATGAATATGAAAATTCTAAAATGTGTTTCTTTCTTACACATTGCTCTCTCTTTTGTGTAACGAACTAATTTTATACTCAGTGAAAGTATAAAGCCTTTAAAATATACTAACACGCTGATGGATTTTTTTTTTTTTTTGGCAATAAACTGGTAAGTCGAAACTAGTAATTTGCACTAATCTGTTTGCTAAATATATTTTATTGACTTCATACTCTCAATTAGTACAAAATTCGATTGTGAAACTTTTTGAGTACAATCTAAAAAATAGTTTTTTTTTTCTTACTAGTTTTTATTTTAGCAAAAAAATAGTAAGTACTAAGTTTGATACATAATACTTTTTAAGAGATGGGTGAAAGTCGTGCCTCAATTCGGCACTCCTAATATAACCTTTGACTTTGCCAGTTAAGAGTACAAAGAACAGCAGCTCCGCTCAACTGACAGACAAAGCTATTGTTCCTTTATGTGAACGGTATTGTACTGACTTTGCGCTTGTTGCATTTGATGCAGTTGGAAGGAAGTGATCATTCAATGTCAGCTTTATTGAAACATTGAGTATTGACATTTTTATGAGGATTGCACTCCGATATTTTACTACTAGCGACTTCATCTGCGTGGACCTGGGAAAAGAACTATTCTTTATTTAAATACCCATTACACCGCATCATACCATGACCGTACTATGAACGTGTCAGGCAAAAAAATATTCTTCATATTAAAAAGAGCCGGTGCCGGAACGGTCTAGTGGGCGTCATCTCGTAATGCCTCGTACGGGGGCACAGACCTTAAACTATTTTTAAGCAAAATTTCTTCCCAATCGGTTGAGCCGTTTAAACGGGATTGAGTACCTAACAAACATCCAAACATCTAAACATCGAAACTTTCGTAATTATAATATTAGTAGGATTCAGTTTCAAATATTTATGAGGAAAATACTTCGTTATTTTACTGTGCAGTCAGTTAGTAGCAACCATGGTAGTCGAATTATATTGTAATATATCCTTTCTCTTACAGTAATAAAGAGGTGATATATTTGGCTTCTTTGGCTGCTTCTAACTATATGATGCTGACTGAAACATTGATAAAAGTACAAAGACAAAAGAAAAAAAATTACGTCCATACTTTGATAACCAATAGATGATAGTATAACTCTCTACCTACGAAGCTGAAGGTCCTGGGTTCGAATCCCCTTAGGTGCAAAAATAGATATATCGCCGTCTAGTACCCATTACACAAGCCTTATTGAGCTTACTATGGGGCTGTTCGATTTGTGTAAGATTGTGTCCGAATATTTCTTTATTTATACTTGCGTAGTAGACCAAGAATTATATCTACCTGTTAAATGTCTTATGCAGTATGTGAGAGGTTCCAATAGACATTTCATATTTGAATTTTGGAGTTTTAAAAATAAAGGCTCATTCAGACGGTACACAACTATATAAAAGAGGCTTTATTTTAAATTTTAACATATAAAAAGAGATGGATAAATAAAATAAATTATACAGGGTGAAACTTTCTCATGACCAAATTTAGAGGAACTCGAAATCTTTAACTTAGCCATGTCTTATGAAACGATTACATTACTTATTTAAGAACACATTCAAGTAAATCGTTTGTTTTATTTCAGATCTAACTGTATACAGATACCCTTTATAATGATGAAATGCTATTTTAAAACCATCTATGTGCAAAATTTACTAACTGATGCTATACAACACACAGGTAACTAAAAACTAGGACATGTATATTGCACAAAAGTAAGCCTGACAACTACGGAACAGATATGTTAATTAAATTCCCTTTAAATAATTAAAGGAATAAAAATATATCATTATCTAACACGATATATATTTTCATCCAGTACGGTATACTCCTCAAAGGTATAGTAGTAGTATTGTGTACTCAACATTAGAATACAATTTTATCCATGTATTCCTGATTCCCAATCTTGATTCATAAATAAACATTGCATGTCCAACCTAATTTGAATTCGAGTACCAACACAACACGTGTACTTAATGCTGCAACGTATCAGAGACAAATAAGAGCTCCTTTGAGACCTGCTTGAGATCACATATCCTTTGTTGTATCACATGATCAAGCATGCCAAATTGAAACTGTGCAATACTGACCCATTTTAGCCGGGTTCGCTATCGCCATCCCGAACAAGCACAAAAACACAAAAATGTTCCACACCATGTTTGCTTTTCACTCTGTATATTCGTTCAGAATAAACTGGATTTTACCGGTTAAACTGTCACATAGTTTTGGTTTCGTAGCAGCTGCTACATTTGCTACGAGCTACGACGTAGCGCACGACCGGTCGCCGCTACGACGCCCAGACAACTGAGCGCTCGAGCCACCACGGTATGCTATGACTTGATATTATTGATTCTTTTAATGGTATTTTTGGAGTTTTTACTTTATTTTGTTGAGTAAAGTTGTTTATTTTTGATGGTTTCAGTATTTTAAGGTTGTGGAATAGTAATTGTTAGCGTTATAATTTATAATTACGTAGTTAAGGTATACATAGCAATAGTAAATGTTTGTTATTTCATATGTTTTCAATTATTATTACGTATTATTTTTCATTGTTTTGATAATAAGTGTAGAACCCTGAAAAAATATTTTAATGCAAACCGTTAAACTTTGCCTGTTTTTTTCGGAAAAACACAAATACGTATCTCATATTTTTTTATATGGTATGTTGTTATTTTTGTTCTTAATGAATCATTCGTAGTAATACGCATGTGTTAATGATGAGATTTTTTTTTTATCAACACCTATTCCAAATTTTTATCGATTTTAATCACGGGTAAAGTGGCCGATGTCGAATTATTGACGCAACTATGGCTCTTATGATGTTGAGACAAGACTCAGTCCAAAATTCTAGGCAAACATGGCGTTCTATTTCAACACAAAAAGTTTTACACAGTACAGATGGCAATGTTACACTTTCCACAATTTGCTGCAAGCTCCTGGCTGAAGTTAAAGACATGACTCAAAGAAAAGTCATAAATATAATACAGTTTCTACTAAAAAATAGTAAGGTGCCATAAATATGGTGTGTTTTCATTAATTACCAGATTTGTTTAAAATTAGCTTTTTGGGCAAAGTTTCTCCTGGTGGCAATGTAGGCATGTTTGACGGAAGTTATATTTTGATTATACCAACATTTTTATTTTAGTTGTAAAATCCTCAAGTAATAGAGTTCAACCTCTTACAAAACTTTGTTCTACTGGTTCTCTACTGTCTAAATTTTTGGTAGCTATTGAATACGTTAATTGTTTATTTTTACGAACAAAGTAGAATTATTGATTTGTTTTATCAAAGCAGTGAATGATTTGAAGTATGAATACCTTAACGCAGGAGATTTTAAATACTTACATGCATTACATTCCAGTGTGAACGAATTTTCTTTCAGTATGGTGTGACAAGGTTTTAGGTATGCTAACTATTTCCATGGGCCGACTGTACTTTCGCTTTTGTATTTTTATTTATTATAAGTACTTTTTGCACGATAATGTAGATTAAAAATATTATATACACCCAAATCCTAATTGTTATAAATGTGAAATTTTGTTGTAACGCGTGTACGCAAGAAAAAAGTAAATACCTACTTTCCTAACCGACTTTTCAAAAGTATAAAGACTTTGTAGAAAACTCCAAGTTACTTATTTAATCTCAGAAATTTAATTTAGGTCAGAATCTGGTGCGGGCTTTCTAAAGCTTTTTCCTTCTTAGTAATAGAGCTTACGAAATAAAATTGAACGCAATACGTTTACGTAAAATGCTTTTGTAAAAGCTATTTTCAGGATTATTCATTCAATAAAGTTTTGTTTAAATGTTACAAAATAATTCATTTATTTGAAAAATATATACCATGAATAGTAAGTTATGACGTTGAAGAAACTAACGTGGATATTTTTCTAACGAACAAAATACCGAAATCGATATAGGCGTTGTTGAGAACTCATTGACAAATAACATAGATTACCATAGAAATGCCGCTTTATAAAAATAAATTCTTCAATTTCATTTTTTTTTTTTCAAATAATTATCTGTACCTAAATCTAGACAAATGTTTTGTGATAAGTTTTTCCCGTAAACAAAATATAATCAATTTTACCTATCTTATTGCTGGGAAGCAGATAACTCGCGTTAGTTCTATTAGAGACCTAGGTATTACTATGGACTCGCAGCTTAATTTCAATAATCATATCGACAAAATTTGTAACAGGGCCTATAAAAGTCTAGGTATGATACTAAGGATGGGCAAACCCTTTAGGCGCCCCTGCACCCTTAAGATATTATTCTATTCTTACGTCAGGAGTATTCTTGAGTTCGGGTCTGTGATCTGGTCTCCTCAATACCATGTCCATATTAATCGCCTTGAAAGAATACAAAATGTTTTCTTGAGGTCACTATGTTACAGGACCGGTACACCTCTGGAATCGTCGGCTAAGTCAGCCAAATATTTTAGCATGAATTCCCTCTGTAATAGAAGACTTTATTTGGACACAATTTTCTTCTTCAAGATTCTAAAAAACGAAATTAATTGCCCAAATTTGCTGCAAAATATAATGTTTCATGTACCGCATCGCTCCTTACGTCCACGTAATTTGTTTTATGTGAGTTCCGCACGTACTAATTATTCAAGACATACCTTTTCCAAACGAGTTTTAAAAAACTACAATGAGTATTTCTGTGACATCGATCCATTTATGCACTCTCTTGGTGTTTTAAAAGAACGTACGAGATCTAAATTGATATCGATGAAAAATACTTAGTGTTCTACCTACTTATTTTCCTACTCGCTAAGACGCTTTTGTATTTTTTACTTAATGTTTGTATTTATGAACCTCCAGGTCTGTTTTTATATACATAAGCAACTAACCTCTATCTTTTTATGTATGACTGTATGTGTTCTGAACAATAATAAAAAAAAAAAAAAAAAAAAAAAAAAAAAAAAATTATAATGTGTAAAGATTTATGTATATGGAGCCATGTACTCCGAAATAAAGTATTTGTTTTATTTATTTATTGCATTCAGGCAACAAAGGCCCATCCCTTACGGAATTCAACATTAACGTATTTTAAAAATACAAAAACACACTAATGATGTTAATGTCGAATGACAGTGCGTGAGCGTTCCATACAAACGTATAATCATCCTCCATTGCTCCAAAACTATTTTTTGGTATTATTGGTTTATTTTGTCAATCACACAAACTAGTTAACGCAAACTTTAAAATTTTCTTAAAATATTCATTATTAATACTTTATCATTTATCATCAAATAATCATTCGAAAAATTATTGATAAAATGAAGTACCTGTTTTATTTATTTTGCGTCAATTCAGTGATATTATTGGCTAGATTAAACAATAATAACAAAAAAAACCGGCCAAGTGCGAGTCGGACTCGCGCACGAAGGGTTCCGTACCATTATCTAGAAAAACAGTTAAAAAAAATTGTTGTATGGGAGGCCCCCTTAAATATTTATTTTATTTTGTTTTTAGTAATTGTTGTTATAGCGGCAACAGAAATACTCACATAATTTGTGAAAATTTCAACTGTCTGGCTATCGCGGTTCTTGAGATACAGCCTGAAAAAAAAAACTGTTTGTTGTATGGAAGCCCCCCTTAAATATTTATTTTATTTTATTTTTCTTATTTGTTGTTATAGCGGCAACACAAATACATAATCTGTGAAAATTTCAACTGTCTAGCTATCGCGGTTCTTGAGATACAGTTTCCGCGTTTTTTAGCGGAATAGCAAAGAAATATTGTTCTCGTAATTAAATATTTATTTTATTTTGTTTTTAGTATTTGTTTTTATAGCGGCAACAGAAATACATCATCTGTGAAAATTCATCATGGTGACAGACAGACGGACGGACAGCGAAGTCTTAGTAATAGGGTCCCGTTTTTACCCTTTGGGTACGGAACCCTAAAAAAGTAAGCAATGTGTTTCCAAAAAGGTTCGTAGGTAAAGAAAGTTCACGCTGTCGTCCCACTTTAATTATCACATTTCTATTTTACGGGACTTCTTTTATCATAAATTTACCAAGCTTACCGTGATAAAAAGATAATTAACCGTTTTATTTACCGAACAGATAGGAAACATGTGAGAAGGGTCAGCAAATAAAGCCAGCTAAGATAACAGCTCTACACGCTCTAGAGCCAAAACCGTTCGTTTACGCAGTCGCTTTGTAGAACAATAAGTATAGATAAATAGATAATACAATTATTTATTCGCTACAACAATAAATCGTACAAAACCGATATCATAGACATATAAACACTTTATTTAACAGCACACGTTATACATAGGTACAGCTCATAATCGCCTTTGTCTTTAATCTTATAAGACATGTAGGTATTTGCTTAAAAAAGCAAGTCGATCACATAACGCATCGCACGTACGTCAGGCAGATCTAAATTTCACTTTATGTATAGAAAAAAAAAACGGGCCAAGTGCGAGTCGGACTCGCGCACCGAGGGTTCCGTACAAACATGTAGGTATATAAGTAATAACTTTAAAATTATTAAAAATATTTTTATTATATACGATGTAACTAAAAATTTACGGTTTTCGCAATTTTTCCTTTATTTGTGGTATAAGACGATGCTTCGTACCAAATTTCAAGATTCTGAGTTCACGGGAAGTACCCTGTAGGTTTTGATTCCCTTGCGAGTTTCGAAAATTTTCGGTAATATGCGGCATAAACGGCTGTATCTTTTGATTGCGTTGGCTGAGAAGTTTGATTTTTTCACAGCTCCAAGGGACAGTAGACCTGAGTATTTGGTAGGTATAAATTTTATATAGATATCTCCACGCGTTGCTGAGAAAAAGGGTCTTGACAGGCGGAAGGACGGACGGACGGACGGACGGACGGACAACAAAGTTCTGTTTTTTCCTTTTGAGGTACGGAACCCTAAAAATGACAGTTGGCTGTCCTAACGTGCGTTCGAAAGTTACGTGATCACTCCTCTGTTGTTGTGTAAATTAAGTGCTTGCATACATTATAATAAACAGTCGGTGCAAAATATAGAACACGCACTGAAGTATTAAATGTCGTGTCTTACTGGGACCTAAAGAAATTAGCCGAAGGCCGAACAAACTGGCGCCTTTTCCACCGACAAGAGCCACGTTCTTAAATGGGATGATGACTGAAGTATTCATATACTTAAACGTTGATTTCAGCATTGTTGTCAACTCGTAATAGAAGTTTCGGACGATTCAGAAATGTCGCATCAGACATTTCAACAAAAATGCGGCCACTAGAGTGAATCCGCTAATTAATGTTCAATTTACCACTTTCATCATAATCTATTTACTTAACTTGATTCTTTGGACCGATAAAAAAGTACTTGTTTTTATTTTAGTATGATGTTTTTTAGGGTTCCGCACCCAAACAACAACATGTATAACAACTATGTACTTAAACGCAGTATTTCGCGACCGACACAACAATTTACCGGATTTTGCTTACAACGATATACAACTACTTTGTACAATTGTGACGTCATACTTGTGTGTGTATCAGTATGAAGCTTTTTGCGCTGCCACCAGCGACGTCAATCTTTGTCTCAAACTTTTGGTTATTTATGTTCTTTAATTGTAGTTGCTCCCATACAAACATTTGTTCCTCTCCAAAAACTGGTTCGAATGACGTCACAAAAAAATCTTAGTCATGCATGATGCCTATTCTTGTGTTTTTATTTGTCTTGCCGACCAGGCATTCAATCCATGTAAGAAGGATTAATATAAAATACTTGTGCATTAAGACATGACTAACATCTTCGTCCATTCATATATTTCTTCTAAGAAGCCAGATAACACGAAAAAATCGTAATAATAAACATTAATAAACACAAGATCAAAGAGATATTTACCGTTAGCTTTTCGGTGAAGGAAAACATCGTGAGGAAACCGGTCTAATCCCAATAAGGTCTAGTTTTCCCTCTGGGTTGGAAGGTCAGATGGCAGTCGCTTTCGTAAAACTAGCGCCTATGCCAAATCTTGGGATTAGGTGTCAAAGCGGACCCCGAGCTCCTTTAGGGGCATAACCGGGAACAACGCTAGGAGAATGATGATGATGACAAGATCAAAGAGATAACCGCTAATGCATTAAAGTGGCTTTAGCTGAATCACATCTTATTCCCATACCGCATTACCAGAGTAAATAAACCAAGTATTTTTTTTATATGCAGAAGCACTACTTATTGCTATAGCATTAAAGGCTAGTATGGTGTGGATATTCAGATGGACTCAGTTCACTTTGGTTCTCTTTAACAGTTGTAAGTAATCTTGTCGTTTGGGATTTGTTATAAAATAAACGAGTATAATTATATTATATTTAAGTATGTAGGTATACCAAGCATTATGTGGTTTTACAAGTTGGTAAAATAGGAATACGTTAGGACAAGAAAACAGAACTGTCATTTTTCCATACATAAATTGACATGTGATCTACCTGACGCGCGTACAATGCGTTACCGCGTATGCGTTTAGAAAAGGGATGAAAGGGGGGGTGAGATGGGATTTTAAGGCTACTGCTATAGTAATACTCATTAAAAAAAAATCGATCCAACAATCTTCCAAAATAACCTGTGTATGAAATCCCATCTCACCCCAATTACGAGGGACTATGGGGTCAGGTGGGATTTCCTGTTTATCGTCAAAGTTATGAAATGGACATGTTTATATAGGACCTAAAATTAAATTAAATTTAAAATACAAACATCCGGAACACTTATTATATACACCATTCAGTTTGTATATGTAAAAATAAAATGTTATCGAGGTTTGAATTGAATGTCAGTTTTGCCCCTACTCACCCCATTTTACGGTACGTATTCGACCAGCAGAACGCACTGGGTTCTCAGCACGAATAGTTAAACAGCTCTTTTTCCCGCTAGCGGGGTAAGTAAGAGTACAAGTAAAGGGCCTAGTAAAGGCGTGGCGTACCAGACCCCATTCATTCCTATACTTTAAAAACCGGCCAAGAGCGTGTCGGGCCACGCTCAGTGTAGGGTTCCGTAGTTTTTCGTCCAGAAATTATTTTGTAATTTTTTTCAAAAACTATTCAACCTATCAAGTTCAAAATAATCTTCCTAGAAAGTTTTAATAAAGTTCAACTTTTGAGATTTTTTTCATGTTTTTAAAACTTATGGTTCAAAAGTTAGAGGGGTGGGGGGACACATTTTTTTTTACTTCTGGAGCGATTATCTCCGAAAATATTAACATTATTAAAAACATATTTTAGCAACCCCCTATTCATTTGTAAATACCTATCTAACAATATATCACACGTTAGGGTTGAAATGAAAAAAAAAATCACTCCCCACGTTACGTATAGGAGAGGTACCCTACTAAAATAAAAAAAACGTTTTTTATTTTACCACTTTGTCAGCGTGATTGATATACATATTAGTACCAAATTTCAGCTTTCTAGTGCTAACGGTTACTGAGATTATCCGCGGACGGACGGACAGACCAAGCAAAACTATAAGGGTTCCTAGTCGACTACGGAACCCTAAAAATACGTTAACTTCTCAAAATACAAAAGGGCATAGAAGCCTTCTTGGTGAATATTGTTACGCCGTTTCTCGTGTACTATCGACAACACAGCTAACTGACCATCGGTGCACCTTATGTGCAATGTAATAAGGTTCTATATAAACACAGGATGGTCAGTTAACAGTGTTGGCGTTTGTACAAGACGTAGGTAACTACATCTTTTCCGCATCTTTCAAGTCTCAATTAGGTTTTCATATGCTCGTTCTACGAGAAGGCTTAGTATGAGTGCTAACTGTGCAATGCGTATTTCCTTTGACTACTTATGCGGCGTTTTGCCGCTGTGAAGAACTTTTTCATTTCGTTAATTTCTTGTATTACATCGAAGTTGTCCATTAAAAAGGCAACTCTATCATCCACGATAGAAGATTCAAATCAAATTACCGTTTTACAAAATTCGGCCAGCGGTTCAATACAACAAAAAAGTCCAATATCGATAAATTAGAAGCCATACAGATTCGATTTTTAAAATTACTTGTTAACGAAAAAATTTAAAATCCGTAGAATATTACCGGTAAGCATGAAACATAAGTATCTACTTGCTACTAATAACCACGGCTGCCTGGAACATAACTCTGAGTATTCTTCATTAAAACCCATTGATCATACCTATTATACCGAGGCCATGGCGACTGGTAAACTATTCGTTCCTAGGATTAATGATTACTATGGGGACAGAAGTCTCAAAAAGCGTATCCCATACCAACTGAATAGTTTGCCTGATACCATTAGACTTTAAATAAATAAGAAAAAAATCAAGAGACTACTAAAAGAAGAATTACCTAGATATACTTATGTAACGCCAAGTAAGTTTAGTTTGTATAACTGATATATGGACAGTAGATTAGGTACACTGTTATTTATATTTATGAATGTCTAACCTAGAGACCGTTCCTACAGTCAAACTGTTACTACAGTGTTGTGGGGCTCTGTTTAATTTTTTTGTATTAATAAACTGTACTTATTAAATAAATAAATAAATAAAAATAAATCTCAACTATATCTTGTGTAAGAAACGCGTTAATGCGTTCCGCGCACGTGAAACTGAGATGTAACACTCTTTGGGGCTTTATCGGACTAATTATACAATTGCTTCTGAGGCATTTTTGATGTATTAATACACTCAGAGGCAATGAAAACGGGTCACTTCCCATGGATTACTTTACAAAGTGACCCGTTTTCATTGCCTCTGAGGTAGCGTACCTTCATAGTTCACATTGGGAATTACACTCAGAGGCAATGAAAACGGGTCACTTTGTAAAGTAATCCATGGGAAGTGACCCGTTTTCATTGCCTCTGAGTGTATATTATAATTTTAACTTAGTCATGTCTTTCAATAATGAATTATTTAAGTTGGTTGAAGTAAATAGGAAAATAAAGACCCAATTTTGGATTTTACTATTACTATTGAGAAAAATGTCTGTCTTTGAAAAATCTCATAATTATCAAAAGCATGCCCTTAATAGCACACATTACTTACCTAGGGCGGTAAAACAAAGAATGTCTCAGATCGCAGGTAGTTCACACCCGAGTCAATATGTGATCTTAGGCTTTCTTTATTACCGCCCGTGGTGAGTATAGGACGTGGGATTTTCCGCACGCAGAGCGTGTGGTAATTCCTACCTTATGGCCAGGTATGACATAAAGAATATTACGATAATAACACTGATAACACCCATTAGTTTGACCATTTTACAACATTAAGAATTACGTTCAAAACTCTGTGCCTGATAAGTTGCTGTAATTTCCGAGCACAATCTAGCTGCGCTAATAATGCTTCACTAATTCACAGTTCACACCAAGCCGAGCTGGCATTAAATTTAACGTACGTTAAGGCATAGGTCGATTGCATAATCACAGAATATATTACGTAATTATTTGAAGCTGCCTAGACCTGGGGAAGTCCTCCCTCCACCTGAGAGAAGACCGCAGCCATAGTAACGCTACTATACTTGCTGTGTAGGTATGTGGTGTTGTTTTCCACTGCTGGACACAGGTCTCCCCCAAAGAGCGCCACCCGCATGAAGCGGTTTCCCGCGAACTTTATCAAGTCATTAGTCCACCTTGAGGGGAGACTTGCTGTGTCTGCCGGTATTACGTGACACATGGAGAACTTTTCCGCCATCGAGTCTACGAGCAATGTGCCCCGCCAATTGCCACTTAAGTTTAGCGATTCAGAGGGCTCTCGGTTACCTTGGTTCTGCTGCGTATTTATATTAGCTATACAGAATCGAATATACGAAAATCCCATTCAGATATCTCAAAAAATTACGAAGCTACAACCGTTTTAAAAATAATCATAATGTTGCGTGCTAAACGTCACGATCCTCGAGCGTCATAGTAAATGACAATCGTTCCATATGAAGGTGGCGGAAAAGGGACAGAACATACCCCCTCTTAAAACTTTGGACATTTCTTATAACTTTGTAATAATTTAACCTATTGCGTTGCTTTTTTCTCCATTTGACTACATTTTTAATCCGTTTGCGAGAAAATACGACATTATTGTTTATTTTATGCACACCCCTATTAGACTGCGTTCGCACCAACGAATCCATCCTACACGAGCTCAATACAGTGACAAAGGTTTCCACTATGCAGAAATACTGCATACTGCTGGTGTTTTAAGAGGGGGTATGTTCTGTCCCTTTTCCGCCACCTTCATATGGAACGATTGTCTATTCGCGAGGAATCCTGGATTTTTTTGGTCACATTGCAAAAGAGGGGAACATTTCGGAGTAGTGGATGGTTACCGGCACGGTGGATGGCAAACGACCAAGAGGGGGTCCAAACAGATGGGCCGATCAAAAACGCTCGACACTGGATTCCAACTTGCATGAAGCACTCCACGCTGCTAAGGACGGGAACCAGCGAACGAAGAAAACCATAGAAGTCTGCGTAGTGCCGCAAAATGACCCCACAGAATGGGTGTCATTGCCATTATGCGGGGTTGGAGGCGGGGTGTCAAAACGATGCCAGGCAGCCGTTTAGTTCGAACACGCGCATACCAGGTTTTAGGCACGTGTTTGGGTAGAAATTTGTAAGGAGCTCTCATTCAATGGTTTTTTCCTTCGCTGACCGGAACACATGGAGAGACATAGTGCGGAAAACACTTATTTCACATCAGGGAGTTCACAACCCTCGGCAATGAGGAACACAACGCAAACAGGAGGATAAAGAATTAGAACTAGGATCAGTTTCAGCACACAATCTATTATATAACACGGCATCATTACGTCAAATTAAAACATTTTAATTATATGTACAATCCAACAGTGGAATAAGGCAGCACTAATTACAAAGCATCTGGTTAACAAGGCTTGGTTGTATGGAATTTTTAATTTCCGTCTAGCCGGACCGTCTCGAATGAGCTAAGATTTAATTTAAATTGTTAATCTCTAGGCTTTTCTCTGGGATGTTTTGAATATTGATAAGGTTATTTACGACTAAGCTTTGTTGGCGTAAATACTTTTTCACTTCTCATGCTCTAAAAGTTCGTCTTTATGTCGTGCGTAGGCGACATAAAGTCGCTTTTTATGCTCTAGAGCATAAAGTAAAATCTTCGTCGAAGACCAAGGCAACCGCTGCAACAGCCACACAAACATCTTTAACTTCATACAACAACCTCTTTATTTTATTTCGTTTCGTTCGTATTCTAAGACCAAGGCAAAGATATCAACAGCCAAAGTACACAATAAAACTTCATGAAATAAACTTATAATTTGTATTTCGTCTCATTTATTATTTTTTATATTTGTTTATTTTTCAATTTAGTAGATCAGTATAGTATTTAAGCCATAACAACAACTTATCATAGTTATAAAAAGAAAATGTTTTTATAACTGAGCAGTATGTAACGACCTTAAGTCAGGTGTCACGTCCCTACAGAAAAAAAAAGAAAAAAAAGTTAATTGGCGGGAACCATAATTATTTTTTCATTGTAATATTTGTGTTACAACTTGAAATTGTTTTTTGATTAACGATAAATAATGTCGTCAAGCGAAGAGGAAATAACACTCACTCCTAACACTTTAATGGAGCGGCACGCGGAAAACGTCGTTGAACAGATATTGCCGTCGAAATCTAAGCGAATTTATCTTACCGCTTATGAAAATTTCATGCGTTGGAGGGCGGAAAAACAAGTGAATAGTTTCTCAGAGAGCGTTTTCTTAACGTATTTCAACGAATTATCTAAGAAGTTTAAGCCGTCTACACTATGGAGTGTGTATTCTATGCTCAAGACTACGCTGCAGATGAAAAACGACGTGCATATAAAAACCTACGTGAAGCTCACATGTTACCTGAAAAGGCTTTCCACTGGGCACAAAAGTGTAAAATCCAGGGTTTTCAATGCGAATCAAATCGAAACATTCTTAAAGACCGCTCCGGATGTAAGATATTTGGCTGCAAAAGTACGTAAAACTCTACATTGTTAAACAGCAATTTAATATTGTACAATAATTCATTACCTAGTACTTATATTAGTGTGCAACGTTGTAATAATGATTACTATTTTAATTGTAGGTGGCGCTCATATGAATCAGTGGTGCATGTCGAGGTATAGAACTTATCAACATTACTGTGGATGACGTGAAAACGGACACTCAGTTGCAGGCTATAAACTTACCTGACACAAAAACAAATAAAGAAAGAACATTCGTCGTCAAAGGCGAATACTTAAATATAGTTAGAAAGTATCAAGCCCTACGTCCAGAAAATGTGGCAACGAAACGGTTTTTCCTTAATTATCAAAACGGGAAATGTACACGGCAACCCATAGGACGCAATAAATTCGCTGCAATGCCAAAGGAGATAGCAGCCTTTCTCAAATTAGAAAACCCTGA
Source organism: Epinotia ramella (assembly GCA_947578815.1). NCBI lineage: Eukaryota > Metazoa > Arthropoda > Insecta > Lepidoptera > Tortricidae > Epinotia > Epinotia ramella. The sequence goes on along the minus strand of OX388211.1, from coordinate 4,132,746 downwards.
AAAGTACACAGGCCATTGCTTTCGACGAACTTCAGCTACGCTGTTAGCCGATTCTGGAGCAAATCTCACAACATTAAAGCGACATGGCGGCTGGAAGTCTGACCAAGTGGCAGAGGGCTATATTGAGGAATCCATAGAACAAAAAGCTAAAATTACCGACTTGATTACCGAAGGAATCGACATAGTCCCAAATGAACCAGGCCCATCTAGTGCTAACTTACCATTGGAACAGAGCTTAAATGGTAATCCCGTTCCTTCAAAAGAACCTGAAGTTGACAATATGCCAAATATCGCATCACAAATACAATCTAATACAACATTAAATATGCCAGGAAAAACGATTACTTTAAATATTTCTCATTGCTCTAATGTAACTTTCAATTTTAATTAAATTAGCATTTACTATATTTACATGTTGCTGTTTCATTTCCTCGCAATCGAAGTGAAAAGTAGAGTGTACAACTCGTCCATAAAACCCATTTTACACTCGACTTTATATCTATCCTCGCTCGCAAGCTCGCTCGGATGGATAAACGTCTCGAGTAAAATGGTGCGTTTTATGCACTTGTTGTACAATCTACTATTTCATGTAGTGTATCTAGGTATGTGTTTATTTATGTACTTATTTATTTCAATAATAATAATAGCTAAGTCAATAATATGGTGTCAACAAATAAGATATTGTCAACAAATAAACAAAAAGCTTATTTGCCATCTCGAGCTTAAAACATCAAAATTCATGATTCAAAACCCTCGCTCCCTCATCCATACATCACTTAGTAATCTACTTATAAGCTTTCTGGCATTCCGTGTACCTACTTAAGTAGCTTCCGACTTTTGTTACGAAATCCCTGTATGATTGGCAGCTGGCAGGCTTTTATCTTCACTTCTTAATGCCATGAGTTTGGCTAAAAACGTCGGGCCTACATACGAAAAAAAAAAATTATGAGGGCCGATAATATTCGAGGTCCGTCGTCTTCTCAAGGAACTCAGAATCACTTTTGGTCTTTTCACTTCATTAGAATCTATGACGTACTTTGGTAGTTTTAAGTACATCATTGAGTAGTTCCATAAGTCATCTGAGGTGTAAATCCACGAGTTATAATAGAAAATTAGGAAATTACGAGACGCTTGCCTAATATATTTTAGGAGCAGGCAAGTCGTCATGGCTCCCATCACTCTTTAGGAGTTTTGACAACATGCGACCAATATGCATATACTTTCAAATAAATTAAAACTGTACGAAACGGTTCATAAATGACGGAGTTCTGTGAAAACATTTTTTTTTTGGAGTCGGTTAAAAAGAAGATATAATTATTATTTCGACTCGACAATAATTTTATTAGAACAGCTTCTACCCTCTAAATGAATAAAACTTAATGATAGTATGTGACGTCGAGACACACCCTGGTTTGATCCAAGGACTCAGAATTGTTCATCAGGGCTTATACCCACTTCCAGCCTATCCATACTAATGTTATAAATGCGAAAGCGTGTCTGTCTTTCTGTCTGTTACCTCTTCATGCTCAAACCACTGAACCGATTTAGATGAAATTTGGTATAGAGATAGTTTGAATCCGCTAGATGTGGGTGGCGCAGGACCGCGGTCACTTTGGCACTCTTTTGGGAGGCCTATGTCCAGCAGTGGACGTCTTTAGGCTGATATGATGATGATAGTTTAAGTCCCAAGAAAGGATACAGGATAGTTTTTTCCTAGAAATCATCCCCTAAGAGAGTGAAAAGAGGGGTGAAAATTTATATGGAGCTACGACGACGACGACGACGAAACGAGTTTCACGCGGACTGAGTCGCGGGCAGAAGCTAGTAAAATATAAGTTCGTATGAACTCACACTGTATACGTTAGCACTAAAATGCACGAGTTTCTGGGTTAAGCCTTTGTTACTTCCAGTGCGGCTAAGCCGTTCCTTCAGCGTTCATAACACTGGCCTTATAACAGATCCGTAATGCGGGGCACGCATCGCTCAGCCACAGCCAATGTGGACAGCTGACTTAGGAAGTAAGTTAATTCGTAAGTCGTGACACTAGACTCTTTACATGTCTTTATGATGGACCGAAATGCGCACATTTTTGCCAGAAACATGTGCCCTGGTATTTCTCTATTATTTCACTGTTGCTGTATATTAATTATGTATTTGTAAGCTCTACAATGTAAAACCACAATTAAATACTTACTACATTCGAACATGAATTAACTGTAAACCGACTATAAAAAACGATTCACAATATTGAAAGGGATACCTTTCAATTATGCTGCATAAAGCTGCAGTTATATCTAACTGCATAACGAATTCTATTTGAGAACATTTTTTTTATATTAACTCGCACTGTTGGAATGTAATAGTACATTATTGCAGAGATCGGGAAATAGTAATTTGTGGATGAGTTTATTTTGTCCCCCTGCCCCATATCAAAACCTAGTATCGGCTTCAGACCAAATACAGGAGAGCGTTAAAACATAAACTGCGTCAACCTCAAAAAAGTTCGTACGACAAACAAAAAAGTATACATAAATAAGTAGAATACTAAACAAAGTATCTATATACACTCGAATATTATAACATAATGTGTATAATTACGTATTATACCGCTTACTTTGCTTAAAACTCCCTCACTGCTTAATAGTTTATATGGTAACTTCGTGTCATACCCCGCCCCATAACACGACGATTCTCAATTCAAAAACCTACACTCAGAGGCAATGAAAACGGGTCACTTCCCATGGATTACTTTACAAAGTGACCCGATTTCATTGCCTCTGAGGTAGCGTACCTTCATAGTTCACATTGGGAATTACACTCAGAGGCAATGAAAACGGGTCACTTTGTAAAGTAATCCATGGGAAGTGACCCGCTTTCATTGCCTCTGAGTGTATTAACGCTTTTTGACCACTCCAAAGCCTCTGACACATGCTAGATATTGAAATGGTAAAGGGGATTTACTTAGTTTTAACCCTTCGGATGCTTTAACGCTGACATTGCTGAAGGATAATACAATTTGCGCTTCTGTCATAGAGTCAATTTTCAATAGCACTGATCAGTGCTAAGACATACGAAGGGTTAAGCTGGTAAAGTGTAGCTGTTGTACCTACTGGTAAATGTAGTTGTAATCGCACTGACTGGGTTTCGAAGTATTAATATCTGCAGAATTATGACGATTTGCTGGTGTCTTTGTAAACCGGTGAGGACAACTAGGTAGGCACGAATATGTTAAAATCGATTTTCAAAAAAAAAAACACTTCCCTTACTAAAGAAATAAAGAAAGAAAAACATTTATTTACGACAAACACAGATAACAGAGAGAAATAGTAAATAAAAATAGGACGAACACTGTTTGTCACAAAAGAGCCACAGCTCAGCATGAAGCTGGCAAAGCCAGCGCTGTTCTCCTAGTACCAAGCTGTAGTTACTAGGTCTTGATATGGGGCAGCCGAAGAAGTGTTTAGGTTCATTGGCACACTCAACGAGTTAATGATGGATGACTGTGCAAAGTAGATATTCGGAAAAAGACTCGTACGAGGGGTGATCCAAAAGTAATGATAATCAGCATGATTTGGTCTCGTGATGATAATTTGTGATTGTCATTCCTATTGTGCAATTATTCAATAATACACTAAAAACTTTAAAAAAAGATTTCATTCATTTGTTTTTTTTGAATAGCTAAATAAATATGATGGTATGGAATATATTCTGCCGTCAGTAAAATCGGAGGATATTTTGTTACATGTTTGGGGCGGTGTTGGCAAAATTCTGGTGTGGTAATAAAAATAAAAATAAATACAATTTAAAGTTTATTTATTTTGATGCCACGAAATTAATAAATTAAACTCATGTCATCGTTTTTTTTAAGCACAGCTCACGTAAGAAAGTTCAAGGTAGGTTTTTCTGGCCATCAATATATAGTTTTTATTTTTATTAAACAGGGTGAACCTAGGTTACAAATATATGAATATAAATACGAAGGGAGAGTGATACATCATAATTCTATAGCAATTAAGTGGGGCCGTCTCAGAAAAAACCAAAGAAAAAAAGTACCAAATGTATGAGTTTTTTTCTTGGCCGAGCTTGCCGAGTACCAGGACTGTTTTTCAGGCTTGTGAATTCTATAAAACTAGTTACCTACAGTGTAATCTAGACCAACTCTTTTACTATTACTTCTTATTCTTAGATATTGAAAACTCGTCAATAAAATCCGTGCAATTGCGTCGATGTAAAAACTAGTCTTAATTTCGTCTATCCAAAGTTTTTTTTTATACGTAGCAAAATTAAAACATTTTTAATATATTATGTAGGTAAGTAAACTAGTAAAGAGTGTATTTAATAATTAAAAATGATATATAACGGATAACTTCTGTTTTTTATGCCGATTATCATTACTTTTGGATCACCCCTCGTATTTACCAAAAACTAAGTTTTTGACAGCAGCTTATTATTTTTGAGGCAGCCATTTCGAACCTGCGCCAGCCCAACATCTCACTAAGGTAGCATAATGTAATATCGCTTATGTTGGTACGTGATGCATAAACCCACTTTTATATTCCGAAGGGCGTCATGTAAAAGCGTTTTAGTGAAGTGCTAAAATTTTATGTTGGCAGCATATGTCGGCAGATTGAGTAAGGCGGGGATGATCTTACTTAGGCGCTGTGGGTCTTAATCTAGCCGTTTGCAGCTCTTGGATATTGTTAATAGATTTTATTAGATGATGTAGACTTCATCATCATCATCATCATCATCAACATCATATCAGTCGAAAGACGTCCACTGCTGGTCACAGGCTTCCCATATATGACACAGAGAGAAAGAATATAATGGAAAAATAAACCATCTTCATCTGTAGCCCGTGACAGGATTCGAACCTGCGACCTTTCTATCAACGCTTGACTGCTCTACCAACTGAGCTACGAGGACAGTGACGGAAGTTGCATATTTTTCAATTACATTCCCGCTAAGACTAGCGCCCTCTCTGTGTCCCCTTGAAAGACTTATTCACAGCCTTGCCACCACCTTAGCGGTCCTTCTTGGAGCGGGCGCATAGCTTGCCCATTAGAGTGATGCCAAGAATGGGTGCCATTGCCATTATGCGCGGTTGGGGGCGGGGTGTCAAAACGATGCCAGGAGGCCGTTTAGTTCGAACATGCGCATGCCGGGTTTTAGGCACGTGTTTGGGTAGAAATTTGTACGGAGCACGCATTCTATCGTTCGCTAGTTCATTATTATACACGTAACTCATAGAACAAATGGTCTCCACGGCTTTTCTAGGCCGTACGCAATCATATGTCGAAATTTTTCATGACCACGTTTCATACAAGTTTCTGAACTTTTGAAGCTCGCCCACACGCCGCCCGCGCCCCGTTATCGTCCTACCCCCGCAGCCGTGCTACGCGCAGGCGTGGACTGAGTTAAGCAGTCTACCTATACCTACAAATCATTTTCTTAATCAAGTAGGCACTACTGTGGATTTTCGGGACACAAACCTTACCCTAAAAAAATCTTGCTTATAAAATACATTTCTTAAACCTCTCTGAATAAAATCCCGAATATCAACGATCGCGTTTTACAGAGGCCTGCATGCGTAAACATTTTTATGTCAAGCTTCATAAAAAGGAGATGTTTATGAAGTTGAAGGATTCACCCATGGACTTTTTATAAGTTTCGACTTTATTTGTTTAACTTCCGCCGAGATTGAAAAGCCGATACTCGTAATAAAGACAAGATTTTTATTAAGCCTTTTCTGGTTATGACTTTTCTATGATTATGGTCGTATATTTAATGCGCAGGTACCAACTCTGTCCGGATTCAACCAACACCGAAAATAGACTGCAAATGCTCTGGGCTGTTATTCGCTACGCGCTTATGCGGCTCACCCCGCTGGTCACCGGTCACGAAACTAGACCTCTACCTACGCTTAGTTACTACGCATTGCGGTGTCAAGACATATTCGTGGGTGAGCGTTGAGGTGAGCTTAAAACAAGTTACAGAATAGGGGGGCTGGAATCTACACAGGGCCGGCTCACTCTGTGATTTCGTGGCGCCGCTACAAGTACATGCCCTACCGGCCCCAGGGGGTACCCTGCTACGTATGTAATAGAAAGGGATGGCCACGTTAAGGCTCTTCCGGCGCACTTAAACAGGAGATTAGCGAACCGATAACCTTCTGTACGTAGTACTAATATTTAGTTTGTGTCTGTAGTTAAACATCAAAATTGTACGGATTAGACTTTCAGAATAAACTGTATTCCAAATTAGTCGAATTAACACTTACAGTTATAAGATAAGATAAGATAAATAAGAGGCGGCTAATCGATATGATGTAAAACTATCCTCATCCCCTAGTGTTAAATATTCCCGGTTGTGCACTAAGGGAGCCTGGGGTTCGCTTTGACACCTAATCCCAAGATTTGACGTTACATGACACTACCTGGTTTTACGAAAGTGACTGCCCTGCACCTTCCAACCTAGATGGAAATCTAGACCTTATTGGGATTAAGACCGGTTTCCTCACGATGATTTTCTTCACTGAAAAGCTAACGATAAATATTCCGTGCACAAGTTCCGAAAAAGTCATTGGTACGAATCCGGTCGAACGCACGACCGCCGCTTGACAGCCGCATGCCTGAACCGTAGCTTATTATGTAAAATGGATTTTGAATTTTACAAATCAGGCTCATTTTTGTTTTGAATGAAAGTATTTAAAGTTTTAAGATATTTTAAGATCATATTTTGGCGCTGGACCATTTGTGGCCCTAATCATAGACGATAATTTAAGTATATAAGTAGTTGACATTTCTGTAACTTCAAATAAACCATGAATTCATCAGAAGTTTATTCAAATTGATATCAGATCTGATACGTTTGAAGCCTTTCTACCCTTTGTTCTAAAAATATACCTACATTGAACGAAATGTCGCCTTAAGGGGCTACCCGAGGTTTTCATCGAATTTTGACGAGTTTTGAATCGTATCTCCTACTTTTGCACTACAGATAGAATTATAAGTCAAACGGCTATCGGTTCTTCAATCTTTTATCTCCATTTTCGTCGACCGGATTTTGAAAGAAATGAATACTTAATTTGTGTATGCTTTTTTTAAACATTGTCTAAAAAACACTTATTTCGTATCTCTATTGACGTGAAAGATCTAACATATTATACGAAATCTACATATTTGGGTTCGTCTTTGACGTCTCGAAACACAAAAGTTATGAACAGAAAACCAGTTTTTTGGCCTAAAATTGTTCAACTATGATGCCAAATATCTCGAAAACTATGAACTTAGAAGTAAATATGGGATACTATATTGCTAAAAGCTGTTGTTCTTAATATTATGAGCTATAAAAAACGTTAGGAAACTAAGGGAGTCGAAGGTCATTGGCGTATGGAAGCCCCTTAAATAGAGAAGTCCCAAACGAATATATTTTTATTTCGCTACAAGGGCTGACTTTCTCCGAAAAATAATATTATTATGTGTTTAATAATGAAGTCAAAGGCGTGCGCGGGTATTATGTCACGGTCGGTTTTTCTTAGATCAGTGGATAATTACTTATTTTTTCGAACTATGTTAGGCACGGAACTGATCATTGTTTAAGTTTTTGAAGTGCTCTTTAGTTGGGGACAAATGAGAGGCAGGTCTGCCAAAATCCTAAAGCCTCTCACAGACTGTCGCGGCCTGCGGTGGCGGTCAATAGTTAAATTTACAATAGTTGTTGAATTTACTATGGACCGCCACCGCAGGGTTTTTCTGCTGGCAGCTGACAGCCTAATCACACCGTACATACGATTGCTTCAGGGGACCATCGCGTGCGCTGACTTCTGGCCTAGACATGTGCGCCGCGCCGCCGCGCCGCCGCCGCCGACGATTTTTCCACGCCGCCGCCGCCGATCAAATTGACCGGCGTGAAATCGGCGTGGCGTAATTTCGCTTTTGTTGGAACAGTGTTAATTATTATTGCAATTTATTTAACTCATTTTAATTCTAACGCCGAACAAGGACTCTTTACAGCACATGTCAACTCTGTAATGTTCTACATTGAAGAGTTTGATTTAATTCGCTTCGCAATAAAATAAAAATCGGCAATTCTGCAGCGCGGGACACGTTCAAACGAAATGAATGCCCTCACGTGGTTTACATTCGTGCTATATACATGCATAATTATAATATTAGTGCGAACATTCTAAGAGTCTAGTCACAAACCTAATTCCATTTTTCAAATCATGCTTTGACTCTTTTATATTTACAACTCAAAAGTCAATGTCATCAAAAAAATTGAAAATAAAAAACAAGACATGCTACTTATTTAAAAAATTAAAAGCGTATTTTTTAAGCGGATATGATGACTTTTTTAGGTACAGTCAGCGTCACATAGATAGTAGCAGCCAAAGTAGCCAAATATATCGGAACACGTCTTTATTACTATAGGAGTAAGGATGTGTTACGATATATTTGGCTACTTTGGCTGCTACTATCTATGTGACGCTGACTGTACTACTACTGCAAATCTTACTTTTTTCGTATTTTTTGTGTTTGATGTAACCGTGAATACTAGTTTTTGGACATCCTGTAAAATTGGCTCAGATTGAATAATAATAATAAATAATAAATATTAGGGGACAATCTTACACAAATCGACCTAGTCCCATAGTAAGCTCATTAAGGCTTGTGTTATGGGTACTAGACGACGATATATTTAATAGATAGAAATACTTAAATACATAGAAAACATCCATGACTCAGAAACAAATATACATGCTCATCACACAAATAATTGCCCTTACCGGGATTCGAACCCAGGACCTTCAGCTTCGTAGGCAGGGTCACTACCCACTAGACAACCGGTCGTCGATTGAGTGAAAAGGTTTGCGACTTTAGCCGACGATAAGTAAATGTGAATTCCTTTCTCTAGCACGTCCATCCTTGAGCACGTGACCTAATTTTATAATCGACTGGGTCTAATTCCGGTAACAAAATATTTTTAACTCATTACATGAAGAAATTCTGTTTCCTAATTCCTCTGGGTATACAACAAAGGGCAGATTCCACTGTTGTCCCACTCCATAAGAAAGACTCTTCCCGTAAATATGACAACTATCGAACTATCTCTTTTATATCCCATGCTGGTGAAGTTCTATTGCACATTCTGAACAAACATTTGGAGTACTACATAAGCAAAAAAATCACAATAGAGCAAGCATGCAGTTAAGGGTAGTGGCAGAATAGAGCAGACCCTAAATATCAGGCAGTTCATTCAGAAGAGCAGAGAATTTAACATACACATGGCCTTATGCTTCATCGATTACACGAAAGCGTTTGACTACATAAATTGGCGAAAAATGTTTGAAGTGCTTGAGGAAATGGGTATACCTGAACATCTGTCCTTTTAAGTGCAAAACCCCTACCGTCCAAATCTCGTGTCCGGCTAGAAGACATGGCTCAATAACACACACGACCATAATAGGAGTCAATGAGGCTAAGCTAGCTACACTTCTAAAGAAAGTCAAATTTATCAGTGCACAATATTGCCCCTCCATATCAACAGGAAAAAACGAAGCTGATGTTTATAGGTAGAAATGGGTTGATGCAGAGGGCATGGGAACTGCGAGACCTGAGGGGTAAATACGTAACGTTTTGAACGAGCTTTAGGACAATTCAACTGTAATTTTCCAACACAAAAGTTGACATTTAGATCTGACGCGCGTGCTTTACGTAATCAACCAGCTGGACTTGGTACAAGACTTTATGTTACTTGGGCTCACAGATCTTCAACGACGGAAACTGTATGAAAAAGGTCATCAGAAGATCGCAAATTGCTTAAACAGCAGTTAAGCGCTTGGAAAAGATATGAAGGAACAGCAATATCCACCGCAACACCAAAGACTGACTTCGTGCACCCTTATCTTCTCTATTTTTCTCTATGCCTCTGAAACATGGACATGGAAGCCGCGCGTGAAATCAAAAATAGATGCATTTGTCACATTTTAAATGCATCTATGTGCTGGCCTTACAATATCCTGCGCATCTGACCGCTCCCGTTAATGGACTAACGCTAGATAGGAGTCGGAGTGGTCGCCAAGGCCGAAAAAGGTCGGACAGATCATCATCATCATCATGTGCTGGCGTAGAATGTCGGGCATCTCATGTATACAACGCCGATACTCAAGGAGCCTTCGTATTAACACCCAGCTTTCAAATACATGCTTCCAGAGAATGATGACATTCATGGACTACGTGGCTCGCCGAGACCAGTCCAGCTTGGAGAAGATGATAATGGTTGGCTGCGTCAAAGGAAAGAGAAATAGAGGCAGAGCTCAAGAAAACAAAGAAGATTATCAAGATTCCTGCTTGATATTTCTTTTTAGTATTTTTGGTACAATTACATTTCAGAAAATGTGTCATAAATGAGATATTACGCTATATATAGTTATTTTTCGATACTCCGGGAAAAAAAATCCACGCCGATTTCACGCCGATCACGCCGCCGCCGCCGATCAAAATCCCACCGGACGCCGCCGCCGATGATTTTGCCATCGGCGCACACCTCTATTCTGGCCAAAGGGTGACGTGTTTCGGTAGGTTCCGCTCTTCAGCGATGCCGCCTGTTGTCTACCTCTTCCTACATGTTATTGTATTGTTTCTCTTTCTAACTGCTTTGTTTGTGTGAGGTGTGCAATAAAGAGTATTTGTATTGTATTGTATTGTTCCGGGGCAACCTACCGAATTCTCCACCGGACTTGAGGACACAACGGAGCCACATTGTCTCGTCGCCTACATAATTAGTTTAGTTTTTTATTTTATTTTATAATTATATGTATTGTATGTATGTTAGGCTTCAAGTTATTTGTTACTTTATTTATTTAATCGTATGGTATACATTATTTTTGGCCTTTTAAGTTTATGACTCTTTAGTACCACCCAGGGGACACGTGCAGGGTTGTGGTAGGTAGCTCCTGCGGACGCGAGTAACAGTTGTCCCCCCTTTGTCAAGTGAGTGGGCAATTCGACTGTTAGAAGTTCTTAAGCCGCCCGAAGGCCTCTAACTCGGATCAACTGCTTACCGTGCCTTCCAAAGCACGGAAGCGCTCATTTATATTATAACCACTCAAACATCAGGCGGTCACCCATCCAAAGACTGACCGCTGCCATCTTTGCTTAGCCTGCGTTATCGTTTCCGACTCGCAGGCGCCGCTATGAGCGCTTCAATTTGCGCTATTGGTTACTATGGCCCTTAGATATTGTCATTATAATTCCGGGAGTGGCCTAACTCCTGTCTTTTTTTTAAGCATAAAATTATTTCTCACAGAACAAAGAATCCTAGATCAGAGTTGTCACCGTAACAAAGGAACAAGTGAGTATTGAGTTCACACGCTGCTCCCGTTTGATTGGCTCAGCACACAAGTGGAGTGACACTCCCCTGCTGTGCGATTTACGAATGGTCTCGACGTAGTTCAATCATCGCTAGTATAACTTGATCTATACCATTATAGCGCCTTTTTATTTACCGACTAAAAAAGGAGGCTCTCAATTCGTCGGTTGTTTTTTTTATGTATACCTAGATACTCCCGATTGTTGGGATGTTGGGAGTTTCTCTGCGTGATCGCATCAGAAATGAGGCTATCCGCAGCAGAACCAAGGTAACCGATATCTTAGCCCTCTGAATCGCTAAACTTAAGTGGCAGTGGACAGGGCACATAGCACGTAGAACCGATGGCCGTTGGGGTGGAAAGGTTCTCGAGTGGCGACCACGTACCGGAAGGCGTGGTTTGGGTAGGCCCCCAACAAGGTGGACTGATGACCTGGTAAAGGTTGCGGGAGTCCGCTGGATGCGGGTGGTGCGGGACCGGTCACTTGGCACTCTTTGGGGGAGGCCTTTGTCCAGCAGTGGACGTCTTTCGGCTGATATGATGATGATGATGCTCATCAAGAAGATACAACAGATAGTGTATTAAAATAATAAAAAATGTATGAAAAGTTATTCAGAAATGTTGTCTGGATTTCAGACTAAAGTAAATTACAAGCTCGCAACAGATTTCTTATACATCAACAAAAAAAAAATGTTAATGTTAATTTTTCCATTGTATTCTTTTTCTCTGTATCAAATCGTTTAAAAAATGATCTGGGTATCTTCCTCGTTAAAAATAACACGAACCAAAATATATTTAATTAAATAATTTGTTTCATTATAAAGGTACCTATAATAATGGCCTCCCAACTAGAACAACGTATAATTGATACTAAAAAGAACTCATAGATGGCGACACAGGTACCGAGCGAAACATTTGAACCAGTAATCGTGAAGATAGAATGATTTTTACACCTTTAAAATTCAACGTATTACCTTAATTATATCACAAACATACTTCCGCACATACAATAAAGGTATATTTTATAAGTTTAGTAAATGCAATAAAATTGATACTAAATCCATGTAACTCGTACTATACGAGTGAGCTTTCAAGCTTGCTACGTATTATTGGGTACTGTCACTGGATGGCGCTATCACGGGTCGCGAAAGTTATATGGAACCACAGGCTCTAAGCATTTGGTTATGTATATTTTTGTGTGATGTGTAATATTGTCTCTAAAATACTACTTTTATATCGAAAAAATCAAAAATACTCTATTTGTTGCCCGGGAAGTCAACGCCATCTGGTGATATCTCAATGTATTACTAAAGGCTGACAGCGTCATAGCCGTGGTAGCTCGGATACTGCATCTACTGGTGTAGCTACGGGACTAAAATTGTATACAGAATTGCCTACATTAGGACGGTACGCTTTTGCTCTATGAGATTGGGTATCTGTACTTGTATTCTTTAATCTGTGCTATAATGTACAACAGCGATCCGCAATGCCCTGGAGTATACAACAATACTATTTATTATGTCGAAATATAATGCTACAGTTAGGAATTACTAAAATTACTAAAAGAGTTTACGTCTCACTTACGTACACAACTTATGACATCAACCAATATTTCGAAGCCGATAACTTGCGAAAAACTGAGTGTAGAGGAAAGCGCCCACTTGCGAAGGGGCTCTTGGCACTGAAAGCGTTGTTACAGGTCATATTTATTTTCATTTCATTTATTTATTGTAAAGTCATGTACATTTTATGATTAAGGTGTTACATATGTACGTATTTACACTTGTTCGTGAGGGTTGTCAGTTTTGTGACGTTCTGAATAGCTGCGATACAGTTCGTTACGCGCACTAATTGAATAAGCGGTCGGGAACATTGATAGTGACGCCTAAAGTGACACAACGGAATGCTGCAGGTCGATCACGTCACGCATTGTACCTACGCGCGTCAGTTACATCTAAATGTCACTTTTTATATGAAAAAATGACGGTAAATTGTCCCAACGCGCGTTCGAAACGTTAAGCCCGTCAGAGACGTAGCTGTAATATATATTAAAATACCTTAAGATACCGAAATATATATTATATTATAGCTAAGCACCGCACACGACAAAGATACCAAAATATATATTTTTGACATCATGACACTCCTTGCTGTCATAGCGAGCGTATTTATAGCAAGGTATCTTAAGATGCCTTGCTATAAGATATATTAATATACCAAAATATATAGTATATCTGCGTGTGTGGACTCTGTTAACTAGTACGTAAAATATATCGTAAGATGCCGTGCTATAATATATATTTTGGTATATATTATAGCTACGTCTGTGATGGGCTTTACGTGGCTACCCCGCTGATGACAAACGTAGCTTTCAAGCTGACTACGTTTATTAACCCCCGATACAAAAAAACGTAGAACTATGGGTCAACCGCTCAACTCCTCTCCTGTGCGGCGTGCGGGTGCAAGGGTATGACGATAACGGGGCGTAGGCGAGGACTGGGTTCAAGGGTCTACCTATATTAACTTCCGTTTTTGGAATTAGGATATTTGTCTAGTGATTGGCAACTTGACTGCTAGACGTTCTGATGCCACCCAAGACCTCTAACTAAGCTTGACAACAACTTTCCTATGGAAGTCTATTCAACAACGGGAATCAATGGCTTAACGTGCCACTCAAAATTGTCCCCAATGTCACCATACAGGAACTGACCGGGTAGGTAACGGAACGGTAAGTAACGTAGTATAATCAGCATCATAAACATGTATGCACTTCTCGACCTTATTTCTGAGCAATGACGTCCTAATACTACCTGGCATGTATAAATGCTTAAGGTGCTGACTGTACTACGTAACCTTCTTCACCGCCCCGTATGATGGTCGGTCTTATCACGCGATAAATGACAAGATAGAGTCTCGTTCTATCGAACGGTGTCAGCCAGTGACACTGGTTCTCCCTTGTACTGGTTGGTACGCGCGCCGCTAACCCTAGTAGACACTAAATAAAATTAGAAAAAAAAGCAACGCAAGTGGTTAAATAATCACAAAGTTAGAAGTGCCCGAAATTTTAAGAAGGGGTACGTTCTGTTCCTTTTCCGCAAAACACAACTTCATATGAAACGATTGTCATTTACTATGACGCTCGCTGATTGTGAGTAATGTGACGACACTATCCGCGAGCGTTTTCTCTCTCACACTAAGCAATATTAAAACGGTTGTGGCTTCGTAGTTCTTTGAGATATTTGAATGGGATTTTCGTCGTTAGGCATACTTTTTTGCCTTCTTTCTTTTGGAGTAATAATAATTTTTGAGTCCACACCCGTATTGAGGCCGCGACACGAAACAAGAAAAATCAACCCTCCTCTTTCTTATTTGCACAGTACGAGTGAGACAGGACCGCGCGACTCAACTTGGCAGCAAGTTATGCAAGCCCTCCAGGAAAGATTGAGATTTTCAGACTGAGATGAAACACGTCAATCACATCGTGTTTACAGGTAGGTACATCCATTTAATCCTTACACAAGAACTACTCGACACAACCGTATCCGGAGAACCTTAAGCTGGCCATTCATGACCGTTGCGAATGTTGCAACAAACCAAAAAGAGCCGGCGCAGCGTCAAAATTGATCCACGAATGTCAAAACTACAGCTTTAAAAATAGTCGGCGCGGGCCGTTGGATATCCAAACGGGGAGCGATTTGCAACGCGTCAACTCGCTATCTGAATGGAATGATCGTTAGTGACAAAGTTTAACGTCAACGCCAATGTCCATCCATTTGGACACATCCATTTATCGCTAAGACTAATGGTGCGCTATTAAATATCGAAACAACATACACGACGAAGAGGAAGTGACGCTCGTGAATATAGTCAAAAAATAACGGCCATGCATCCATTTAGCGTCCAGACAAAAGACGCGCCGCATAGTTGAATACCTGGTTTTAGAGCCCCGAGCAATATGACACCCGCAGTATTCTTGTGTTGCGTGACGCTCGAGTCAAGTGACCAGGCCCCTGTTTCACTAAATTGACAATTGTAACCTGACAACGACAATTCTCCGTACATTGCTGATTCCATAAGTAACCTAGCAACCAGCTTAACTTCTAGAACAAGCAATGTATGGCGAATTGTCAGTGTTAGGTGACAATTGTCAAGTTGGTGAAATAGGGGCCTGGAGGGCTAGCACAACAGACGCCGCACCGCGACTCGAGTCGAGAAAGATCTACCCTCCTCTTTCTAATTGGCACGGCGTGAGTGAGACAGGAGACGCTCAGTCGCGCGCGAAGCGACTTGTCATCAAGTTGTGCTAGACGTAGAACAAATTAAACCCTTCCACTCAAACTAGTACTGAACACAGAAGCACTAAATCAGAGGAGGTGCGGCATAATCGCATCAACGCCTCGCACCGACCGATTTCCGAACGCGCCATGTCTGATTTATTCGCGTGATTTCCGGTTGGGTTTAGGCTTTTGAATTCCCTATTGGATTTATCAGCGACATGTTACTGGAATTTTCCTCTAGATTTACTTGGACTCTCTGTGCATACAATAAGATAGCGCGCTAACACATAAAACAAAACAAAGATATTGTTTCCGGCTTTTCGATTAAAACTTCTTTCACGCCATATTCACATGAAAAATATGGGCTACTTAATTAAATTATACTGTCGCCAAATACAGCCGAATTGAGAGCCTACTCCTTTTTTTTGAAGTCGGATATTGATATTGACAAATAAAGATATTGTTTTACCGACAAACATTACGCCGAATATTAATTTCATGGAAAACCTTATTTTTTCAGTAACATTAAACTTTTCACGATTATTGTGAAACAAACCGAACCTTATCTAACTTGTTTTACACAAATAAATACCTTTTAGCTATACCTACCCAAAAATTTTACGGATTCTGATAATAAAAATCGATGAAATGAAAATTCGGCGAAACAATGCATTCGGCGAAACTTTTCTCGGTAAAATAAGGACTCCCTTCAAAATACCTCTCACAATTCTATTTCTAGAGCAGTCAGGACTTTTTAGATATTTGTATGCTGCTTGCGATTACGCTGTGACATACATGCATACATTCACGCCTTTATCCCTAAAAGGGGTAGGCAGAGTACATGAAACTTGTGTTCCAGTGCCACTTTCAGCATAAATACGGGTATAAAAGATATACAAAATTTGATATCGCAGTGATAGGTCTCTAGCCCGTCGCCCAAAACTCACTTCAACCCTGTTCCCTTACAACACCCACGGGAAGAAAGGGGGTGGCGCTATTCTAACACAACCCCACACATGCATGACAGATATTAATACAGATGAGTGTACCCACTATGTTTTCAGCTCTATTGAATAATAATTACAAATTTAACACTCGACTAAGGATCATAAATTCATTCGACTCCCGCCAGTGGATCAATGGATGTCACAACAAATCAACGCGGTGGATCATACTTGTTAAACGGGCAACGAACCGATTCAAACGGCTCTGATTATCGGATATCCGGCAATTCCTGTGATAATAACGTTTTAATAAGGATTGGAGCTTAGTGGCGGGATTATTATGTCTAATATGGAATTATGAGTTTAATTAATAATTAAATAACTCAGATACTCAGAATCATCTGCTTAGATGATCTCACATTAACGCTCGTACCCTGTGCACGGGAATGTTTAGTACTATACTATAATTTGCCCGCGTCTTCGTCCACGGTAGTTTGTTGGAGTATAACGCTGGCCATTTTTTTATGAAGACTAGACTTTGTATTTA
The DNA here is from genome assembly GCA_947578815.1 of Epinotia ramella. Classification (NCBI taxonomy): domain Eukaryota; kingdom Metazoa; phylum Arthropoda; class Insecta; order Lepidoptera; family Tortricidae; genus Epinotia; species Epinotia ramella. The sequence continues at coordinate 4,115,607 of OX388211.1, read as the reverse complement.
GAATTAAGTTGAGTCTGTCAGCGCGTTTTGTCAATCAGCTTATGTATTGAGAAGATGTCATAAAATGGTTTTAAAATAATATATATATCTCAATGTTTACATTGTTTCCACTGCGCCCGTGTTGGTTATTTTTAACTCTAATATAGTTCCTTACACTAAGAGTCCCCAGGACGGTCTACTCAAGTTGACTCTCCATACAAAGTGGTCGTGGCGTCTCTAGTTTGGTTCTCATCTCTCTCTCTCTTTAAAACGGTATATATACCGAAGTAACATCAATTACTTACTTTCCCCCAGGCGCAGCATCAATACGAGTGTAGACTCGAAAATGATTATAACTCCAAAAGAAAGAAGGCAAAAAAATATGCCTTAGTGACGAAAATCCCATTCAGATATCTCAAATAATAACGAAGCTACAACCATTTTAATATTGCTTGTTAGAGTGAGAAAACGCAAACAGTGTGTGACGTCACAATATGCGAGGCTGCCGCGGAGCGCGCCGCGCGCGCGGTGGGCCGCGTCGACGACGGCGCCGAACACGATGGAGCACGGCACGTTGCCGTCTATTAGTGACGTCACAAACTACAAAGCGTCATCGTTTCATATGAAGTTGTGTTTTGCAAAAAAGGGACAGAACATACCGCGTCTTAAAACTTTGGACACATAACTTCGTGATTATTTAACCTCTTGCGTGGTTTTCTCTCCATTTGACTACATTTTTAATAATATGACATTTCATTATTTTATTTAGTGTCTACACCCATTATCTACTTTAAGGTATACTTTTTGGGATATAAACTGTTCTTTGTCCTTTCCGGCATCTCAGACTATCTCCACACCAAATTTCATCCATATCGGGTCAGCGGTTTAAGCGTGAAATTGCCATGGACCTCAAGTACTCAGGACAAGCTAGACGTGTTGCCACATTGCGGCCAATGCGCGACGGAAAGGCTCCTGTGCAACTAAATTAAGAACTCGTCTTAAAATGGCTGATGGCTTACGATAAACTACCTACTTCATCTGGGCGGCTAATGGTTTATTTCCCGCAACCTCATACTAAATCAGTTCCTTAAAGTGGAACTATGACAAGGACAACGAATTATATTTCCCTTTCTGACACACTTATTGAGATTTGTATGCTACCATCTCGCTCGGACTGAGTATGATAAAAAGCAGAAATAACTGTGTGTTTACTTTCTCTACTACTTTTTTTAATATTTGGGGGCAATTTTACACAAACCGACCACGTTCCATTCTAAGCAAAGCTTGTACTATGGGTACTAAGCGACGATATACTTATATGGATAAATAAATGCTTATAGACAGAAAATAACCATGAATCAGTAACAATTTAGTGCCTGTGTGGTAGTCAGAGACTTTGGCAAAAACATAAGATTATCTCGGAAAAAAGGGGTGAAAATAGTGCAGTGGAAGTTACTATGGGACCATCACGATAATTGCTGCTGCGCCTCTGGAATGTCCAATAGCACATTTGTTTTTAAATAATGTACAGGCGTTTGACATGTGCATACTACCGATTCTCACCTACGGTGCACAGACTTGGTCTTTGACGTTATATCAGAAGTCCAAACTTGGGGTTTGCCAGCGGGCCATGAAGCGCAGCATATTAGGTGCAAAATTAATGGACCGTATCCGGAACACCACGCTGTGCTCTAAGACGCAAATATTCGACGTAGCTCAGAAAGCGTGGCTAAGTTGAAGTGGGACTGGGCTGGTCTAGTCTGCTGCATGCCAGGTGAGCTGTGGGCCAAGATTGCCAATGGATGGCAGCGCAACAACTCAAAATGGAGAAGCGGCAGACGTCGCCAGCGATGGCAGGACGAGATAGACTCCTTTTTAAAGGATTGGCTAGAAGCAGCTCGGGATCGGGATGCCTTAAAACGGAGGGGGATACCTTTACCCAGCAGTGGGACACCATAGGCTCCAAATAATTTTATAATAATAAGGGCAGGGCAGTTTGTGCCGAGCTGTTGGGGAGTAACGACCCCACAGACTCGAGTGCTCCCGAGAGTCGGTCGGGCCTCCGTCTCCGGCGTGTCTTGGTCAGCAGTCGAAGTGGAACCCCAAGGGGGCCCGCAGGACTCTCAGCTCTGGCTTGCCTTCATTGGCCGTTTAGAAAGGAGTCGTCAAAGCTATATGCTTCAGGGGTGGAAGTGTTTAAGGGCATAACGCCGCGAGTAACTTCGGAGTAAGCGCAGTGCAACCTCTTGGCACCCCTGAGCCGCTCACCCCGGTGTTGCTCCTGGCCGTCTTTACGACGGCAATTTTAGGGGCTCATCTAATGAGCGGCTAGTCACCGCCTGCGTCGATAACTTTGTGCGCAACAATGTTATGGCAGGTGTCCGGACCTCTTTGCAATAGGCCAGTTTCATAATCCACTCATATCTCAACACCATAGACCCAGTTCTCAATCCATTTTAACCACGACAGCCCCAACGCTTGTTGGAACCGGTTCACGGGTATCTATCGATGTACCCGTGAATGGGTTCTAGCAGGTATTATACATTAAATTCAGAGCCCGTCATTTTCATGCCGATGACATCATTTTGACATTTCAATAATTACGTAGAAAACTGAATTCCTTCAAGTAGGTTTTGAAGTAATTTGTACATGATTAAAATGATTGACGACTAATGATTAATAATTACAATAAAACTATTTGGGATCATCCTATAGGCAGCGTGACGTCAAACTGATGTCATCGGCATGAAAATTACGGGCTCTGTAACATCATACATATTAAACTTTGTCTCCAAAGGGCCTCTACGTGTTGGATCTATATCCCCACGCACGCCTTCCAAATGACCGGAGTTCGCCCCGTGAATTTCAATCGGAGATAATAATAAAACAGGCGTTTATTCCCTTGAGGAAATTAACGAGTACATGCGTACAAAAGTCACTAGCAAAAGCCAGTTAAAAATAAACCTTTGCTCCCTTGGTAAATAAAAGGGCGAAAACCTGCCAGGTTAATTAAAAAAGACGTATAAGTGAGAGCTAACTATGCTCGTCGTCGGGGAGCAAGCATCTCTATTAACGCATTTTGATACTGAAGCGTGTGGAATAAGATTCAAGTTTGTAGACGCTTTAAAACTTGAGTCGCTGAGTTATTGATCAAATTAACTGAAGAAACGTTTTTTAGATCTTATTCCTCTTCCATTTTAATTTCCTTTGCTGGTACAGAAAAGGAGTTTTTGTGCATCTTTTAATTTGATGCCTTGCGTTTGGATTCAAGCAGTTGAGCTTAGATGTCTGGATTAAATCTACTCTGAATTGGATGGCTGGCTATATTCAAGAAAAAGATCCGATATCAGGTCCCATTCTCAATTAATCTGGCGAGTATATATCTGTTTTTTTTGTCGGGATTATTTAATAGGTTCTTTCTTTATTGATACTTCATTGACTATGTGATAACTTACGTTTCAATATGAACTTTTCACTGCAAAACATTCGTTTTTTATGTGTAGGTATAGGTATATCAATACCCAATCGTTTTTTCATTTTTGTTTGTACGTTTACATTCAATATTGTGAGCCTATAACCTATTTAACTTAATATCAGCCAAAATTAAACATTAGTCTCACCCCAGCACACTATAATGTACTGGTAACTTGCGTAAAGCGCAATTTACACATGCAAGATATTGCTTGAAAGTTTCATTACATTGCAGGTTAGCGAGGTACTTATACTGAGACCTATCAAACCCCGCAATGTAGTTAAACTTGCATGCAACTCCTTGCATATGTAATTTGTGCTTTACATGAAACGGACACGTTTTGAGACTTTGCCCGTACCGCCTTCGAACGTCAACACATGTTGCTACTAAAACTGTTTTTAACTTTCTAATTCTCTTAAATCACATTGTGGCATTAACACAGTTCTTTCGAAAAAATATTAGTACTTAGCTAATTTATATGAAATCTTAAGGTTTGATATTCCGGAAAAACCATTCGTTTACCATGATTTTTATTTAAACAAAAGTTGGTAAAAGGCGTAAAAAAAACCATAAAATATAAATGAAATTACCATAAAATATTAAAAAAGTCAGACTCGCACTTGACCGGTTTTTTTTTCAGGTTGAATCGGGAATTATTAATGGAGCAAGCACCAGTAAGTTAGACCAAATGTTGAATGACGAAATGCCCTATAAGGGTTTCATTATTTGATCTGATACATTATAAGTAGTAGGGATGCCGCGGCGGCGATTTTTTTGACATCCGCGGATGCGGAATTGGATGCGGAGGCGGATGCGGATATTTGGTGGCACACATCCGCAGATGCGGATGCGGATGCGGATTTTGTGGTCAAACACTCAAAAACGTACCTAAATAAACAACATTCATTTTATGGTATCACGCAATCATCAAACACGTTGTAACGATATACGTACATTTTTTGTAATTTAACATAATTTCATTACAATAACAACAACTTAAATATAATGTTTACACTTTTAAAATCATCTATTTACAATAAAAATACATTATTAATATAAATTAAAACTATGTTCAACAAAATGAACACAACTATTAAAAATGCATGTATAAATTCATCAGCGCAATCTGAGTGGCCCAGGCGGTGTTTTGCGGATGCAACATTTTAGCGCTCCTCGTACCAGTCCTTGTTGTTATCTCGTTGCGCGGCGCAGGCGCATCATTCATTCCCGCTGAGAACACTCCTGGTGATCGATCGAATTCGGACGCACGTCACATTTAGTCTGCGGTCCTTAATACGTAGTCATTTTGAAAAAGTATTTAAATAGTACGTAACCGAGACGTTATTTGTGTTCGTCACTAAGCGTTCCTCAAGTCGACATGTAAATGAGATTGTACAAGTGCTGTTAACCCCAGATATTGGGGTCCAAAGTCCGGGCAGGTGACCCGGCTGTTTTTATGAGCCCGATTTATACGTGGCAAGCACACCACCTTCGGCCTGTCGCTGATCTCCAGCTCCTGAGGGCGCGCACCACCAACCGCCCACTGTCCAGTAGAGTACCGGACTGTTAAAAACCGTTAGGTCTACCTAGTGCGAGTAAAACAATGAACCACGCCCTTTTGCTCGTAATCCGACCTTAAATAAATATTTTTATGCACGGATTCCTGCCTTCTTTATTTATCTCTTTTAATACCAAGATAGGAGTGCAGGGATTTACCCCGTGACAACGTTGAGAGTAAATTACAATCGTTGCGAACAAATCAAAAACGTCTGTCTTGGTTGGCAGAAACGCCAAGACGTTTTTTTTTTACTAATGGCGAAACTACTAATACTCGCGCAGTAAGTGCCGCGTGGGCTCCTTTCTTGTCGTGAATTACACTACATCCGCACCCGCAAAAACTCCGCATCGCTTCATTATAGGCCCAATAAATGTATATCACCTAAAGCGGTATCTAAACTAGCATCACTTTAAACCATTCTACAACCCGCGCTGCTTTTAAAACCAGTTCTACGCGGAGTGATGAACCGTCGACAACCCCGACTTGCACTCACGACGTCTACTGTGTGAGAGCGTCGCATCAGACGTTTGTATGGTTTTTTTTTTATATTTGGGGGCAATCTTACACAAATCAATCTAGTCCCAAACTAAGCAAAGCTTGTACTATGGGTACTAGACGACGATATACATACTTATATAGATAAATAAATACTTACATACATAGAAAACATCCATGACTCAGGAACAAATGTTCATGATCATCACACAAATAAATGCCCTTACCGGGAGTCTAACCCCGGACTCCGGCTTCGTAGGCAGGGTCACTACCACTAAGCGACGCCTCCTTGTTATAATATTATGATGTATCTAACCTTTTTGGTGCTGGCGGGATGCGGCCCCTGGATGGTAACAAATAAAAAACAAAAGAAGTGGCATTTTGCTGTCACAATTTGGATTGATATTTTCTAAATTTTTCAGCCTGCAATTTTGTCATTATTTAAGTTTTTCGTGTATACAGAAGATGTAGGTAATTGTTGTTATGTTATAAATATACCTGTCTGATAAATCTGTGATCAAGTAATTTACCCTTCGCACCGTATACAACGATGATGATGTGTTCCTGTTATCCTTCAGTAGGGGCTCGCAGAAGAGTTCTCAGTTTTACACGATTTTTGTCTGTTTATACTCGTAGGCACAGTATACGTACGTAATCCCAATGCAGGTTCCGAGACACTCAATAAGATCAAACAGAGGCGCATTTCCGCGAACGATATAAAAAAGGGAAACATCAAAGTAAATAATAAAGCCAATGCCCAAAGGATACCCGCCGTAATAACTAGAAGGAAGAGTAATATGAAGATACAAGATAAAGATAGCTGACCGACCGCTTTGATCTAAAGAGTGGACTTGTAGACTCCCGTGGAAGCCCTTTGAATTGAGTGGTTTTGTATGTGAATCAAAAAATTACAGTGATGAGTTCAGGGTTTCAATCAGATGCCTCTGATGCGCTGCCGCGGGGAATACATTTTCGGTTTACTTTTTGTTGGAATTTAAATCATTATGTATTGCAGCGACAACTTTTGTTTACCTGAGGTTCCTAACCTGGTGTTCAATAGAGGTGATGTGACGTCTTGGTAAAGCTGTCCATTGTTTAGATGTAAGTAAGTATAATATCTTTAAAAGCCCATTGAGATTTTTTCTCATTTTTTCTAATGTTCTTTTGTGTATTTTTAGGTTTTTTGTATACCTACCTAAAATCTCTGTAGCAATTTAAGCATCCACCATATTGTAAACTGGTTGTCACTAGGAACCACTGAACTGAAAACCAGCGCTGTGTGCAGCTAGTCTGTGCCGCAGCAAATGCTGAGTTCACTCCTATTCGCACAGATATACTAGATTTAGTTTATATTTCTCTGTTTGGTATGTTTTATGTTTTTTTTCTGTATCTGGTATGTTGTGTGGCAATAAACTACTATTATATTCTATTCTATTCTTTTGTATTGGAAAAATGAAAGAGTTGTCCGAACGATCGTTCGAAAACGTATGCAATCACCCCTCCCCCACCCCAGCAGGCAACGGTTTACAAATATAACTATAATATCATATTATAAAAGCATCCTCGAAATTCGGGATGTAAAAACAAACTTTGTATGGATAGCAAGATGGAAGAGATTCAACAGATTTCTAAAAAGTTTTTCTAGAAATTATAGCCAGCTATTAACTCTAATGGCCGCTCCACACGATGGGCCATCCTGATCCATCACACAGGACGCGGCTATGCGGTAGAACGAGACATAAATATGTCTTACTCCCTTTAACGCATAGTCGCGTCCTGTATAATGGGTCAGGATGGCCCATCGTGTGGAGCGGCCATAACACTGGTGTAATTCGACATAAGCTAGTACCTGTCTATACTGGGAGTGATATAAATTAGTCCTCAGTTTCTCAGTGAAACAGTTTTCTAGTGAACCTGGTGAGTGTTTCAGTGAACTGGCTAGTTTATCTAGATGGATCAACTTCCTGACATAACATGACTGCCAGGCTCTAGTTGAGAACAGGCTAGTAATATATTTGATGACATAGTACCTGTTTGTAAATCCGTTCAAAAATCTGTCAATGAATCAATTATTAACACAGCACGGTTATCACGAGAGGGCGCGCGAGCTCTCTCGAACTTTCTCGCACTATCCGTCTCTCTCTTACTAGAACACTTAGAACAAGAGGTATAGTGCGAGAAAAATCGAGAGCATGTCGCGGCTGTCATGATAGACGTGCTGATTTCTTATTGTAGAATATTGCTCGGTTGATTTTAGAACCTGTTTTAGAGGTCCATAATCAGACATTTCCTACCCCACTTGACATACCTATACCCTGAGATATAGTCCTTCTTTTGCACTTTCCAAGTAGGTATCCCTATTTTCCGGTAGATTTACTTCCTACCGGACACCTCACGTATTCGAGTATCCGAACACACACACTTCAAAGGCTACATAAAAAAAAAGCGACAAATGTACGAAAGTAATAATTCATCGGGTCGAATTGGCGCGGGGCCAGTCGCTGCTAAAATGTAAATTCAATACGGCAGCTACTTCTCTGATATACTGGGAATGTGTTTGGCGTTGCTTGGGCATTGAAAGTATACGGTATTGGTTGGGAGAGCCTGGAAATGTTAAATAGAAGAAAATGTTATTTTATTAAGTAAAGCCTCTTTTGCAATTGTTTGTGCAGGCTCGGTGTGGTATCTGTATGATGTCAGCATTATTCAACTGTCAGTCGAGTTAGTAAAGATTTTTTGCTGCGCGCCTACATTTAAATATGTGCTTCCTGATTGGCTCAGCAGGTGCCGAGGTGGTGCGGTACGAAAAAGGTACTGCATGCGTACCGCGTCCAATCCATGCAACATAATAATACTGTACATATAACTCATCATTCACCTCTAAAATGAAATGAGAGGGAACTAACTGGTTGAAAAATTCGTTGAACTGAGCCCGATTTCAGTAGCTAGCTTGTTCGAATCCGGATCGGAGCAACAATTTTTTATTTAATACGGATTGGGTATGTGTGAGGAACAACATTCCTAGCGTTTTAGCCTGGGGTCCGCTTCGGCATAAAATCCCAACATTTGGCGTAGGCACTAGTTTTATAAAAGTGACTGCCATCTGACCTTCCAACCCAGAGGGAAAACCTAGACCTTGTTGAGATTAGACTGGGTTCCTCACGATGTTTTCCTTCACCGATTGAGTATAAAGAAACGATAATCAGAAATCGTTTCATGTACCTACTGTATATGTATGTAAAGCATTGTACGCGCATCAGAGGGTTCATCACGTAACGTTTCGAACGCGCGTTAGGACAACCTTACTGTAATTTTCCTATATTAAAAGTGATATTTAGATCTACCTGACGCGCTTTCGAAACGTAACGTGATCAAACCCTGTTGACAGAATCCAATTACATGGCTGTATTAATATGGGTGGCAGCGATAGTTCATTGTTGCAAAACAATAGATAATTAGTGATTCTGTCAAGCGGTGAATTAACAAATCTACGTATAACACTGATTGTGCATGTGAATGTTCAAGTCAAAAGCTGTAATAGTTTCGGAAATACAGCTCCTAAGTGAATACACAAGATCCGGTGATCCTCTCATCAAAACATGCCCGAATTGAGTAGTGTCTTCTTGCCTTTAAGGCGCCGTAGGTTCATGGTCTTCTCTCCCTCTCACTGAGCATAAGCGTGAGCGAGATGGAAGTGCGTGCTCGGAAGCGCGGCTATCATGTTTTTTAATTTTAATTTTTTGTCCGTTTAAATAAATAAAAATGTAAACACTGATTTCCCTCAAACATGATATTGCCAATTTTAAGAAGTAATTTTAATATTTATAGCTTTTGTGCATAATTTGTTACGAATATTTTAAGTGTATTTTTGTGTGTTAGACCGTGGTTCGTGTTTTTTTTCTATCGAGCGAAATTTACTTAATGTTTCGAAGCACTGATTTCCCTGCAGAAAAGCCTCATGATTACTATTCGTATATTTTTGAAACCATATTATTGTAAACAGAAGCATTATATTGTTTCAAAAACTCTGTTCGCTTAACTTCGCTGAACCTACGGCGCCTTTAGGGTAGGCTCAGCGAAGTTAAGCGAACAGAGTTTTTGAAACAATATAAAAATGCGTCTGTTTATAATAATATGGTTTTTTTTTTAAATACGAATAGTAATCTTAACGCCTTTCTGCAGCGAGATCAGTGATTCGAAACATGATTAAGCAATTTTCGCCCGATAGAAAAAAATTACGAACACACTAAAATACACTTAAAATATTCGTAACAAATTATGCACAATACCTAAAAAGATTAAAATTGCTTCCAAAAATCGGCAATAGCATGTTTGAGACAACTCAGTGATTACTTTTTAACCGATGTCACATATATAGCTGTCACTGTAAAATATCTACCATGAATATTAATAACTTAACCTTAAATGAACAAAATATTATTACAATAACTTAAAAATAAAATAATTACATACAGAAGTAATTTATAGAAAATCTTATAACTTAACTTATAATTAAAACTAAATCTTAGTTATAAAATAAAAACCTCTAACAAACAAATTGGTATCTATCATAAATATAAAAAATAATATTTTACGTACATGCAAACTATTTTATTAGTAGTGAATTGAGTGAACTGCGCGAGCGCTTGGTGACCGGTCATCAGTGACCCGCTCTGTTACGTCACTGCTCATTCGCCGCGCCGATGCAAGTATGCACGGCCGCTGTTGTTTGCGAATTCCTCATTCAATTATTACGCTGGTTCTAAACATTGTACATATCTACTATTTGTCTTGTAAAAGGACACCGAGCTTTTGTGTTAAATACTGGTGAATTGGTGCTATTCCTCGTTCCCGTACTGGGTAAGTTGTGCAAATCATAATATACCTATGTGTTTAGTGACTGTTAACGTCAAACGTAATGTAATAAACCCTAGCTGCTAAGTGTTTAGAAATGTTTTCTTATAAATTGTTAGTATAGGATTTGCAAGTACTGATGTTCCAAAATACAAGTTGACTAAGTACGCGCTTAATTGTAGTCTACCCACTTGTTAGTTTAACTCATTAGTGTTTTATATTTTAATGTATCATAGTAAATCGTTTCACTTGACGATAGCGCAGTAGGTGGCCAAATGTAAATACTTTTTGTTTTATGTCCTTCCTGTTTATCTCAGGAACTACCTCGGGAGTTGGCGCCCCCTAGCAACTGGCTGCACAAAGAAGGCCTCCAGGCGGCATATACATACCGCGGCCCAATTGTTGTTACCAACTACATAGCAGATAAGTTGTTTTAGTTAGTTTTAAGCACCTCGGTGATAGGCAGATCTATGGCCGGCATCGGATTTACGCCCTAATTTTAATAAACTGCCTTGTTATTTATTTGGAGCGTTTTATTTCAATAAAAAACGTGACACCGACTTCATAAAAAAGGAGGAGGTTCTCAAATCGGTTGTATATATATATTTTTTTTTTTTTTCAATGTTTGTTACCTCAGAACTCCAAACTGTATCACAGATTCTGATAAGATTCCGTTGAAATAGCAACTAATGAAGTGCCAAAGGTGATCCTTGTGGAATCGACGGAAGTCCTCAAATATTATCAGCCCACATACAGCGATTCGGTTTTTTTCTCTAATAATCAACTCATTTGCTCTCGGAAATCAGTTCATGTGGTAAATTGGAAAATAAATGCGGTGTTCTCGTGGCTTGGCGGAGTGCTAAATTGAAGTCGGTTAAAACTTTGTTTTTGAAGTAAGTTATTTATTTATTTAAAAGCCAAAAAAATAAGATTAAAAACATGATATCCGCGCTTCCGAGCACGCACTTCCATCTAGCTCACACTTATGCTCAGTGAGAGGGAGAGAAGACCATGAACCTACGGCGCCTTAAAGTCCTCAAAGGTAAAGGGTTCACAACCCTGGCTCCAGTATGTCTCGAACCTACAGACATTCCAATACACAGTTGATGTGCCTATTCAAATGTTCCGGAATTCACTTCAAAGTGCTGACGACGGATTGCCTCTGCCTTTGATGTTTTGATTGAGAGTGGTACTACACAACTATCGTGATTATCTTGAGATTTACATGTAGGGTTGATGTCAAAGACATGTGCACACTTTTGCACCTTATGCCGTTGTAATAAGATGAATAATGCGATGTATACCTATCCTTGTCGTCAACTTTACCTAGCCGCAATTGTTTTGTTGATTGTGTACTGCGTATTCTGCTGCTTTAATGAATTCGTTTCAACATCATCATATCTGCTGGTCTTAGGCCTCCCCCAAAGACTGCCACAATGACCGGTTCTGTTCCACCCGCATCCAGCGGACTCCCGCGACCTTTATCAGGTCATCAGTCTACCTTGGGTCTACCCACGCCGCGCCTTCCGGTACATGGTCGCCCCTCAAGAACCTTTCCGCCCCAACGGCCATCGGTTCTACGTGCAATGTACCTCGCCCGCTGCCACTTAAGTTTAGCGATTCGGAGGGCTATATCGGATACCTTAGTTATATGAACGTAAACTAGTTAAAAGAACCAAGGTAACCGAAATACCTACTACTGTGCCTCTTACTTCAATTGCTGCCCACGTGGCTTCAACGTATTGCACAGAATGCAGGCTAAAATGTAGCCTATTAGAAGTTACCCAAAAAGTCAATTCCAAGCAATTCCCGCAATTTCCGCAGTGGATAGAATCGGAAATCGGATTAGTGGTTTCAGAGATTACCCGGTAAATACAAACTTACAAAACTACAATCTCAAAGACACTTCCTCTTCATAATATTGATATAGATCGTATTAGATTATCATTTTCGTCCTGTTACAATACACGTCACATAATATTGCGTATCAGATCTGGAGACCGATTTTTGACTTTCGAGCGCTCGACTCTTTCACTCGAAAACTGGCAAAAATTATGAAATGCTATTTTGAAATAGCGATAGAAATATTAAAAACGAGCGGTATTAACACCTCGTAATTAATTCTATTGGTAGAAAGAAAGTGCCTGCCATTTTGACACTACAAACGTATTTACTTTTATTTGATTATCGAGCGCTCGAAAGTCAAAAGTCGGTCCGCTGACGTAAGCTACTGTAGGCAGAACGGTTAACTCAGCGGCGGCTTTGCTTCCCGCACCTAGCCCGCGCCCCGTTACCGATGTACCGTAAAATGGGGTAAGTAGGGTTCGCGGGGAGAGTTGGGTTAGGAATGGGGAGAGAAGGGGTGAAAGGGGGGTGAGATGGGATTTTAAGGCTACTGCTACAAAAATAATGTATTCCAATTTAAAATGGAGCTATAGTACCTAATACCCAAAATAAAAAAAAACGATCCAACAATCTTCCAAAATCACCTTTGTATGAAATCCCATCTCACCTCAATTACGAGGGACTACGGGGTGAGGTGGGATTTCCTGTTTATCGTCAAAGTTATGAAATGGAACTACCCAAAATAAAATAAAAACTGAAGTACAAACATCCGGAACACTTATTATACATATAAGTACACCATTCAGTTTGCATATGTAAAAATAAAATGTTATCGAGGTTTGAATGTCAGTTTTGCCCCTACTCACCCCATTTTACGGTACCCCTGCACCCAATCAATCAATCAATCAATCAATCAATCAAGCGTTTATTGCACCATGGTAAAACAAATACAGTTCTTACATGTAAATAGCACAAAAGTATCTCATGGACCCTGAAAGGGTGTTGCAAAACCTTAAAACTAAGCTTTATGAAAATAGTACTCTAAAATGTAGATTTGTTAGTTTACAAACTAATGATAGGAAACACATGATTTTAAACAATAGAATAACAACAACAGGTAAGATATTGCTAAAGCTTGTCATCAAAAAACTCGTTCATTGTATAATAACACTTTAGTGCAAGAAATGATTTCAGTTTCTTGGCATATAAACAGTTTTTTTGTTCCTGCTTAATATAGTCACCCACGCGCCACGCAGGCGAGGACTGAGTCAAGCGGACTGAGTCAAGCGGACTGAGTCAAACGGACTGAGTCAAGCGGACTGAGTCAAGCGTCGACACCTTTGTAACGCTGCTATACAGAGCAGCGGTTGCAAAGGTGTCAGAGGCGTTCAACGGGTGTGCGGGAGGCGACTAGAGGCTAACTTCACACAAAGAGAATATAACCACTACGTTTTAAGAGGCGGAACTTCATACATTGTTTTAAGATTCTCTTGTGTGTACTACCAACGTAAAGAAAATATTGCCAATATAATATATTCTGTATTAGAGTATATGTTAGGACCATGTATTCTGTGTTCTGTTAGGTTGGCTGCAATGGGACTTCGTCCCCGTACATTTTTTCATTATAAGCGAGTTTCCAAAGGCTGACTTCACAGACGCCTAATGTATCGCGTGTAAGTATTGAAAGGTTGTCGCGTGTTGTGTGTCACTGGTAGTGACGACGCCGGCGGCGTTGGATGAATTCACACCTCGGAGGTGTGCAGCGGAGTTTAGCCGGAGTGGCAAAAGGGCCCTGGCCCCACATCCACCAGAGATATGTTAACCTACTAGAACTCGGTTACAATATCTGGACCTCGCTGGAATGTGAAGCCCCTCCCCCTTCTCTTTTACCTACCCGCGCTCGCCCCGCACCGTACCAGAGCGCCGACGTGACGTCATCGACGCCAGGTCCACAGATATTGTAACCGGGTTATAGGTTTTTGAACTAGGGAGCGAAGCTATGTTCTCTGTTTCCACTTTTAGCTTGGGCTAAAATGCTTTCGTAATATCGGATGGCCGTAATATGGTGGCCATTTTATCACTTACGAGTATCGCTGTGGATAAGACCTACGTCACATTTTGACAAGTAGGCGAGTGTGTTAGTGACGGATATCTTATCCATAACGGTAAATGATACAACCTAGAAAAGTTGAAATGTCGGGGCATTTTAATTTCAAAGTCCAATATCTCAAAAACGGCAAAACAGATTTTCATGAAACATAGCACAGAACACTCGAGATAAAATCATCTAAGTATAGCACAAAAAAAACCGCATTCAAATCAGTCCTTCAGTTTGGGAGTTACGATACCACAGACAGATACACAAATACACAGACATGTTAAACTAATAACACCCCTCTCTTTGCGTCGGGGGTTAAAAATAGCATTAGCTGGTCGCATTTTTTTTATATTGATAGAAAACGGTCAATTCAGTTTTTTCGAAATTTTATAAAAATGTCAGTCTCGCGAGTTTGACAGCTCACGGAGCTACTAACTAGTCATACAAGTGACAATTATAGCTGACTTCGAAGATATATTTTATCGGATGCGAAGCCTAATCAAGCAATAGTTTCTACCCAATACGCTACACTTCCCTTCCATACATAATTATTTAAGACGAATCATATATAATAACAAAACGACACAAGCCCAACCATTTGCGAAAGCACTTCCGACTTAATCTTCTTTTGCATAGGGTTACTAATCAGGTACACGTCTATTGAGAGGATGTCACAGTGCTTTGTAACAAGGATGAAGGGACAGTGTATCGGTGAGTGTATCGTTCTGGTTGATTTCATATTCAATGAGTAGAGAAAGTGATTAGTGCAAAGTGATAGGAGGAGCGGGTAGCGTTTATTGTAAAATCAACCGAAGACATTTCATCAAGAATAAGACGTGTTTTATATGAGTACTGAACGCGCAACATCATCTGTATAGAAATTACTTTACACAAAATTACATGTGATTTGATGGATTATTTTTGTAGTGCGTAAATACCTAGTGAAGTAGTTGTGTAGTTTTTTTTTTTATACAACGACGGTGGCAAACAAGCGTACGGCCCGCCTGATCGTAAGCGGACACCGCAGCCTATAGACGCATGCAACTCCAAAGGAGTAACATGGGCGTTGCCGACCCTTGATATGTTTGAGGATTCGCCGTGTTGACAGCTGAAGGAACAAATTCCCTCGCTCTCAACACAACGCATCCTCGGGAACTCTGCGGCGACTTTGCTCACCTCCAGGCACACAACACTACTACAGAGAAAGTAGTAGTGATATTATGGCTGTGGTCTTCTGCAAGGCGGAGGTACTTCCCCAGTTGGGCTGCTCCAAATTCGAGCGGGATGACATTTCGCTGTGCCCTACCTCACCTCAAACGAGCCTTACGACGACTTAACTGTCATATTTCCATACAAAAAATGACATTTATATCCACCGATTGCGTAGTGTTTCGTACGTAAGTCAGGTAAATCTAAAAGTCATTATTTGTATGAAAAAATGACACACTTACTCCTCTGGCCCCCGTAACTTCCGCACAGGTCAGAGGGGAGATCACGTAACTTTTTGAATCTCTCCTGTACAAAAAGTGACATTTAGATTGTGACGTTACGTGATGGTTTGCTGACGTGTGTGCTAATTGTCTCTTTTGACCATTAGTGATTCCATTGAACTCTTATCGTCATCATCGTCCACTGCCGGACATAGGCCTCCCCCAAAGAGTGCCACAATGACCGGTCCCGCGCCACCCGCAACCAGCGGACTCCTTTATCAGGTAATCAGTGCACCTTGAGGGGGTCTACCCACGCTGCGCCTCCCGGAAACTCGTGGAACTTCGTGAGCTCTCATACCTAATATTATTAGGTAACTACAAAGGATACTCGCTCCTCTCAACACTGTCGTCTCAACATTACTTCGGATACAAACTGAAATCGAAGGAACCCGATAATCAGAACAGTTTGATCATTCGTGACCCGATCTATCCGTAATATCAGCGCTGCTCTTGGGTTGTACTTATATGGAACATGGAACACAGGAACCACCATACCTACCCCGCCTACCCTACCCTACCTACTTTGAAGGATAAGGGTATGGAGACAAGTATCCTTCCATATTAAAGAGGCCCTTTTAGATCCCCTTATCCCCTTATCCCCTTTTAGAGGCCCAACTGCGACCTTGTATGCTGAATCACATGTTTTAACCGTACGTCAACTTTACATCCTTAAAATTTCCTTATTTAGACACAAAACCTCTAAATCTATGACTTGCTATGACACACTACTTAAAAAATGCGCCTTTAGGTTACCGGTTCCTAGAGTTCTTTCCAGCTTTGGTATACGTTTTGGTGATTACATTAGGGTAGCAATCTATAACACCTTACTGAAATATTGTAACCTAACGAGCTGCACTATAATGGCCTGCGCAAACCGGCGGAGATCACTTTAAATTTATCAATGTATATTATTTTCTATTTTCATTACATTAAGGTGTAAATTTGAATGCTCTGAGAAATCCCCCGTGATGCTCCGAGGTCGGTCTCAGAGCATTCAAATTTACACCTTAACGTAATGAAAATAGAAAAGAATATGCGTTGATAAATTTAAAGTGATCTCCGCCGGTTTGCGCAGGCCTTTAATGAAGCTAAAAATAGATATACATAGATCACGCAAATGCATGTACTTCGCGTGTCAGAATTCAGACTTCGAGTTGGCACTCCGACCTATGAGAAAACTCTTAGTTACTTCGCCCGACCGTTTAAGAATTGGCGTCAACAAAGATAATGCGGGGGGGGATACATTTATATTTAATTACGTACTCTGTAGTGCAAGTTGCTGTGTTCTCGCGGTCCGCACAAAACGGGTCGGCGGTCCGGATGCGGACCGCGGTCCGCCATTTGGTGACCCCTGCATTAGACTATGGTGAGACTAAAGCAATTTTTGATATTTAAGTTAGTTTTTAAGTATAAACTTTTCAACTTGTAATAAAGTTACTTACTCCTCCGAATGTAATAAATATTTAAGGTAACTTATTTCTGATGTTTAATAATTAACTGGTTTTCCAAGATACAGGCGTAGCCTAAGTGTGGGGACCCCTGGTAACTATGTAACAGAATTTGTTTAAATAAATGACTATTACTATTACTGTAAGAACTAGTAAGGCATCATGTACCTACTAACCACTAACCATTATTATAAGACCACAAACATTGAATCCCTGGTCAGCTGACATGAAATCAATGACTGAACGACGCGTCGACGCTTCAGACCCCGTATCATGATCGACCTTATCACGCGATAAGTGACAGGATAGAGCGTCCGTCACTGGCTGACACCGTTCGATAGAACGAGCCGACGCTCTTATCTTGTCACTTATCGCGTGATAAGGCCGACCATGATACGGGGCCGGAGGACCATAGGGCTGGCTTACCTCTCGCAACGTATTTCTTAAGCAATAAAGAGAGGTAACGCCGCCAGCCTTATGGGCTCCATGCTGCAGACGGAACTGCTGGAAGGAGTCTTCTTTCTATGACTGGGTTAGGTTTGTTAGGTTAATTTATTTTGTTATGAATTTTTAAGTATTTGTAACTTCGTTGATTTTGTTTATTATGTTGTCATGTTGTTTTAAGATTAATGTATCTCAAGATAAAAAAATACACAAATGAAGAGGACAATGTAATGATAAATATGATTGAAAAGGAAATAAATAAAAATAAAGTAAATGAATTACCTAACTGGTTTTTTTTTGTTGACAACAGAGACTAAGTAGATATAGATACTCGTAAAGCTGCCCGTACCACTACACCCGCCTGGCTGGATGCTGGCCTGCTGGTATTCTTTAAAATTAGATAATTACATTTTGGATTACAGTGTGCCTATACAGTGTGCTTATGACCTCGGGGCTATAGCTATTCAAGATTTAGATTCTAAATAAATAAATAAATGACGTACATTGAAATTTTATTAAAGAACATAGTTTTGAAAAGTAGTATAACAAAAGCTTTGAAGTTTTAGGAGCATAATTGATATTTTATTTATTTATTTATTAAAATCTTAAAGACTAACATACATACAATATAAACTTATTAATAACTACAAAACACATAATTACTGCGACGTGTTGCGCCATTTCGTGGTGTCAGGTAACCGACCGCGAAAACGTCGGAACTTGACTCCCTTCGGCCAAAATTTTTCCTTAGTGAAGGTCGATAGATGGTCCGTTGGAACTCTGACCACAAAGGAATTAAAATTCACGTCATGGCGAGACTCCAACCTCACGACCCTCAGGATGAATCCGGTCTTCACGCGAACATACTCCACAACTTCCTCTGCCTTCGTAGTGTAGTGCACCCGAACATACAAACACAAACATTCAAATTTTGTATTTACATTCAAAGCCCCAAGCTCACTGGTAACAGTGGCAACCAGCAAACAACGGCTACAAACTTTATATTTCACGTCATCATCATATCAGCCCAGTAACTTCCACTGCTGGACATACCTTCCGCCAAATAGTGCCATGACCGGTCCTGTGCCACCCGCATCCAGCGGACTCCCGCGACCTTTACCAGGTCATCAGTCCACCTGTGTGGACGGTCTAACCTAGCTACGCCTGACGGTACGGGCTTATAAATGTACACATTAACCTATTATAACCCCCTGGATCCTGGAGATATCGATTGTCCCAAAACTGATAAGTACATCTCTTGATGTCGGAAAATTAGTAAAAAAAATCATGGAGTTTTCCCCTCGCAAAACTGATCGCTGATTGGCGATTTGTGACTCGTTGTTTATTTTTCAGGTTGACAGTTTCGTCTGGAAACGTTCTGACGTCTGCAGATTTTTTTTAATGTTATGTTCTCAAGTGAGGACCGGGGGATCCAGGAGGATAAAAGTGCACTATTTAATTGCAAAATAAACCTTTAATTAGGGTACGTCATAGTGCACTCTTATTGAGACACCCTTTACTATACAAAGAAGACGATTAAACATGTAGTTTTCCTTGGCAAAATAGTACGCGCGGTACAATCGACATTAAAGACTCGTGTATACATTTTTCGCCGTATTACAATTTGCAAAAATGAAAACATATACTTGTCATCGACCGTACCTCTCTCCATCACCTATCGTATTTGTAGAATTGTCACAGACTCAACAGTCACCACCTTTGTCTATCTGTGAAAACAATTGCTTGCTCAATTTCGTCCATTAATTGAGCATACAGCACGTGAGCTCAGTTCTAAAGCCTTCCTACAAAAACGACTTACCTTCGCAGTAAAACTATGTCGCTTCCGTCATTCTGGTGCAAAGAATCGCTTTTCCAAACGGCATATGTTTGTTTCAGTGCCTTTAAAAGTGGACCTTATAGGGCAAGTCTTTTGGTTGAATTTTGAAGAACAGTGCTTTAAGATAGATCTTTTGTAGTATTGGAATCGACAGTGAGGAAATCTAACAGACGGAGTAGGATTTGTCGCAGACAATAAATGTTTTGATTACGCTCGCTTGAATCTGCAATTAGTGATAGTGAATTCGACATTTGCATAGAGTATGCGTGTTATTTTCAATACTTACGGCGGTTGCACCAACTTACTATTACCGACCGATCAACGTTACACCCCGTCCACACTGCGTCCGTTTCCGTGTCCGGGAGGCATCCCTCTTTTTCTCGCTTGCGATGTTTCGCCCGAATGCGAAAGAGACGGATGCCTCCCGGACACGGAAACGGACGCAGTGTGAACGGGGTGTTACGGTGGTCATCACACTACCGCCGTATCCCGCTGCGTTGTGCGGAGCGACGGTTCGCAGCGTTGTATTAAGAGTCCCAAGTAACCTCAATTCTCCATACAAACGTAGTTACGCTCTCATTTTAAAACTACGTGTTGGATTGTGACGAAACTTTACATGTACCTACAATGACATGAGGTATATCCAGGTCTGTAATTAGTTTATGTAGCTTCAGTAAAAACAATACTTACAGCGAATTTAGGTTTTTCATACAAAACTTGTTTTAGCTGTATTTCGTTTTTTTTATAAACTGAAACCATATAAACTAATTACAGACATAGATATACCTCATGTCATTGTACATGCAAGATTTCGTTACAATCAAACACGTAGTTTTAAAATGAGAGCGTAACTACGTTTGTATGGGAAAGTGAAATTCGGCCGAGCTTACTGCGGACTCTTAAATAAGCCAGTACCTCAGTTCACTCAATTTGTACGCAGCTCCGCACGCCGCAACATGAATAGAATTATGTGGAAAACTTAAAAGATTATTAAAGGGATTTGCACCGTAGAATGCAGTTAACATGCTCGCGTTTATGTCGGGTATCTCGCACGTAAGTGTAAGTATGTAAATACTTGCTAGTATTGCACGAATAATGTATGTATGTATGTATGTATGTTAGCACTTTATTGTACACAATGTATGTATGTAAATACTTTATTGTACACAAGACACAGGTAAAAATACAGACAAAAAAAAGTTAATTCGGTACAAAGGCGAACTTATCCCTGTAATGGATCTCTTCCAGTTAACCTTTGAGCAATTGAGTTGAGATCAGGAACAACAAGATAGACAAACTAACACGTGTACAGACGTATTTACCTTTACCACAATAACAGGTTAAAGAATATACATGTCACACAATAGAACAAAGTACAAAGGCGAACTTATCCCTATAAGGGATCTCTTCCAGCTAACCTTTGAGCAATTGAGAGGAAGGTAGGTAGAACGAGATAGGCAAACTTATACCGTGTACAAAAACAGAGAAAATGAAAACAAAACCTAATAGGTATTAATCCTAGACAAATAAAAACATGCCAATACATATATAAATATACAATATAAAATATAATACACACTATCATATGTAATATAATATATATCGCAAATATATTCATTCATTTATTTTCATTTATTCATTGCTTTTGTGTGTACAATTAAAGGTCTTAATAAATAGCAGCAAGTTCTAACACAACCCTGTGAGGGCATACAATAAATCAATAAATACTATATTCAACCAATTCACAAATTATTGGAAAGCCACAACTTCTTCAAATTCATCTTAAGTGACGCAACAGACCGCGGCTGTCTCAGCGACAAAGGCAACTCATTCCACAACTTAACACTGTATGTCTAGGAAAAAATTGTGTGTTTGCGTATACCTATAGCGATACAGCTGTCTTAAGGGCCTTATACATGGTGCAACAACTAGCATGCGAGTTTTATTAAATTGTCAGGGTTTGATATACATCGTATTTCGGTAGCCCACAGCTCCCCAATGTAATGAAAGCCGTAGGGTTTGCTCCCGGGACTGTATTTCGTATGGTCAGTCCCGAAATTCCCGGGAGCAAACCCTAGAGAATCGCAACGGAGTTGTTGCACCGTGTAAATATCCCCAGGATAAGTGGCTAAAATCTCAAGTTAAAAAACCGCATAAATTGCCTACCGGCAGTCAGTGTATCGCAAAGTTGCCGGAAACATCATTGTTGTTGCCGGCGACGTAGGCGGAAATTTTCCAATTGTTTTCCCGTAATCACTAGTTCGAATTTTGTTCTAGTGATAAAAAAATTGTAAAGTAATCTTGTTTAAAAATCGTGTTAAATGCATCGGGTAGGGATTATCGTGGGTTAAGCATAAAAAAAACAATCAATATTGTATTTTAAATTGTATTAGAAAGGGATCGATGTCGAAGTACCTATGTCGTAGAGAAGTAGGTAAAAAACTTTTCTCAAACATGCAATGAAATATCGTCGTTACGTGCGTCATAACTGGCTTCAAAGTATCACATTTCGGGCGGAACAATTCGAGAGAACTGTAAAGGAATTTCATACAAAATTTAAGGCCTAAGCTATTCAATGTGTTGATGAATAAATTTAAAATATTGTCTATTCGTAAGTCACCAGAGACCATAGACAATATTTAAAATCCTCTGCATTTATTTTATTTATATATCCTTTGCATTTATTTTATTTATTATAAGACATCTTGCATGTTTATAAAAAAACATATACTTACCTACCAAGTTTTTTACCCTGATATATTAATTTTTAATCTTTTCATGATAATTATACAAGTGGACAGGATTAATCGAACTTCTTAGCTAAGCATCTGACAAACAAGTTTGCAAACCGTACGTTAAATATAAATATTAAACTGCTTTTATTTTTCTATTATCAAAGCAGCCCATACTTCGATTGGCAACCATAGTTGCCACCATCAGTTTAGGAGTCTGCAAAATTGGCAACTGTGCAATGGCAATGTGTGGTGTTGGCAGTTGTGGCAATTGCCACAAGCAAGCGAGTGGCACTTACATTTTCGTGCAGTGGCTTTTCTTTTAATTAACCTAACATGTTTCTTCGTACAACTTTGTCCGAAACGTTAGATCGTCGTGTTTAACTGTCAGCATTTAACGAGTTCTTGGAGAGTATTCCAATGGCTTTATTGGGACATAACACGTTAATGTTAGTACCGGACAAATACGGTACAATTAACGACATAAATATGTTTACCATATTTAAAAAAAAACAGGTATCTTTGACAATGACTGTGGGCGAATTCGATAACCGACCTCGCAACACAAGTAACATATTATAATAACAAGATAACATTTTATGGAAACAATGATCAACATTAAACGGCTGTATTATTAAACG
The DNA here is from genome assembly GCA_947578815.1 of Epinotia ramella. Lineage (NCBI taxonomy): Eukaryota > Metazoa > Arthropoda > Insecta > Lepidoptera > Tortricidae > Epinotia > Epinotia ramella. Next base: position 4,092,714 of record OX388211.1, on the reverse strand, counting down.
TTCTACGAGCCTATTTGAACTAAAATGGCGTTATTAGTACATTACTACAAAGGCCGGGAAGTAAGGGGTTGCCGGTCGAGTACATATAGACAGCACGGATAGTTATGAGACTGGCAAACCCTTTTCACTCCGAGGTATGTATAGTGCTTTTTTCAAACATGCAATGAAATAAATAAAAACTCCAAAATATCAAATATTAATTTTCATGGTTGAATGCCGTGATCCTGTGCCACAAATAAATAAAAAAAATACTTTACGGCCTAGACCTTAAAATTTGTATCAAAATCCTTTACAAGTCTCTTGAGTTGTTCCGCCCGAAACGTGATACTTTGAAGCCTGTTATAAGGCACGTACTTAATGACGACATTTCATTGCATGTTTGAGAAAAGTTATTTATCTGTCACTTTGACATTTGTGTTCGTAAAAAAGGGACAAAGCACATTTTATTTAGCAGAGGCATTTTAGGTTTTATAAATAGAGGGTAAAGTTACTCTACCACAAAAAGTTTTTTACCTAAAGATTTTTTTCTCGTGCCTACAGGGTTGCAATCTACATGTCCAAAAACCCTAAACAAACATCATCACGCCGATATCTTCGTCTTCCTCGGCATCGTCGAGTTGCTGAGCAGTGGTCACGTCTCCTGTAATAAATTCAATTTGTATACCTCGTTGCTTTCACTCTGTATGAGGCAAAACTTGACACCGGTGACGTATTCTGGAGAAATTACAATGTAAAAGCATATTACCATTTTCACTACCAGGCCCCTTTTTCACCAAATTGACAACTGTCGCCTAACAATGACAATTCAACTTAAATGGCTGCGTCGACAGTTTAAGTTGGTTGCTGGACATCTTATTAACCCAGCAATGTACGTGGAATTGTCATTGTCAGGTGACAATTGTCAAGATGGTGAAATAGGGCCGAATCCGCCTAGCGGCTGCCTACGAGTATGCCACTTTCCGCTACGTACGAGGAAAACCACGGGATCGGCTACGAGCGTAGCGCGTAGCGATTCGTGGCAGTGAATGTGTTAAGAACACAAAAAAGGAATTTATATACACTAATATAAATATACTGTTGTGAGATTTAATACGTGAGTTTAACGGTGGATTAATTAGTAACAAAAAAAAATGTTGGTACTAAAACATAATTCCCTTCCTCTTCGTACCAAGTTGAACCTTACTCAATCTCTTTTGCTTCCACTTCTGGACTATGGCGATATTGCGTTCCTGGACCTCAGCCTGGACCTGGAGCTACTAAGCTAGATAAGCTGGAGCGCCTACAAAATGTATGTGTCAGATATATATTTTGTCTACGCAAGTATGATCATATCTCTGAATTCCGTTCTAAGCTTCGATGGTTACCGATTGGCCGGCGCAGGGAGGTGCATATCCTGTCATTACTTTTCAACGCACTGTTCAGCCTACTTCCCATCCTTAACTTTCTGAGCGGTTTAGTTATATGGCAGACGGCAGTGGCCACCGCTTGCGGTCGAGTGCTAACCTTACTCTTGCTGTACCGTCTAAAAAGACGCGAACATACTCTAGATATTTTACCGCGCGCGCTGTTAAGTTGTGGAATGAGTTGCCTTTGTCGCTGAGACAATCGCGGTCTGTTGCGTCACTTAAGATGAATTTGAAGAAGTTGTGGCTTTCCAATGACTTGTGAATTGGTTGAATATAGTATTTATTTTATATTTGCGATATATATATTACATATGATAGGATGTATTATATTTTATATTGTATATTTATATATGTATTGGCATGTTTTTATAAGTCTAGGATTAATACCTATTAGGTTTTGTTTTCATTTTCTCTGTGTTTTTGTACACGGTATAAGTTTGCCTATCTCGTTCTACCTACCTTCCTCTCAATTGAAGGGATAAGTTCGCCTTTGTACTTTGATCTATTGTGTAACATGAATATTCTTTAACCTGTTCTTGTGTACAATAAAGTGCTTACATACATACATACAAAACAGAAATTTAATAAATTGTCCTGTGGGCTGGCGACCTGTCACTACAATATAACAGTTTTCCGTTTGTTTAGTTTAGTTTAGTTTATTTAATCTCATTATATAAATTTTACATAAGTACAGGTTATCTTATATTAGTTTTCATATAGCGATCGTTTAAAAAAATACGCAATTTACTATTTGATTAGATTATACACAATGGAAAACATGTCGATTTAAGATTAAGTTTGTCCCTCAAATGGCACTAAGAATTGATTTGTATGTGCTCTGTCTACCCGTTTTGACAACACTAACCTAAAAAAAGTCTAATTTATATGAAGGTGTTATGAAAAAATATGAATTATAAAATGATTTGCCCTTACCGTGATTGAACCCACGATCTAAAAATATGTGTATAAATGTGTTACAATGGCCAACTTCAGTGTTCATGAATTAAAAATCCCTCAGAATAATCCCGCTATAGGCTGAGAGCCGACCGGAGAAGCGGCCTAATACATGTCAAGTACGTCCAGACGTCACTGCAAATTACTAGGGAATATAATAGGTAGCTCCATTATTATTTCGTCCTACGCAGGGCCTTTTAGATTGTAGCTATATAGTATTATGTGACAAATATACTTGAACAATAAACATAACTTTAATTTTATTTTAAATTTATTTTTAACTTACGAAAATACGCGGATGACTTCAAGCTTCACTTAATTTTTGCTGTAGGTACCTACCTAATAAAGTTTAAAAATATTTTATTAAGATGAAATAATTGTAAAGTGGGCTGGTAAGGCTCATGGGCATCAATATTGTATTCACTCAAAGTTGCATAAATATGTATACAACCTTATTGTTGCAGAAGGTCTGCCTAAATATTTTTGAGACTGTAGTGTCATACATATTGGTGCCCTTGACTGTACCTATTTGACTGTACAGGAAAAAAATTGTGAATGTGGACTGGGGACCGATTTTTGACTTTCGAGCGCTCGACTCTTTCACTCGAAAACTGACAAAAATGATGAAATGCTATTTTGAAATGACAATAGAAAATTTAAAAACGAGCGGTATTGACCATTCGTATTCAATTCTATCGGTAGAAAGTAAGTGCCTGTGATTATGACACTACAATAGCATTTACTTTTATTTAATTTTCGAGCGCTCGAAAGTCAAAAATCGGTCCCCTGTACTTCTTTACAAACTTCATAGACAGTTTTGTAATTTTATGAAAAGTTGCTGGTTCTATCAGTCAAATATCGTATTGAGGCAATGTGTAGTTTGGTCACATTTATGCTAGGTTTACACGTGTTTAGTAGTTATCATTAGTAAGAGTGCTCAGGTACTTTTTGGCGTAGAGGCAAGTGACAAGTAGCTATTTATACATTCGAATTCTATTATTTTACCACCGCCGCTTTGTTCATAGCAAAAAAATGCCATTGTTCGACACAATATTTGAACGATTTTAAAATTCGATCTATGCCTATTATTAAAAATTTGTAGTAAAAATACATAAGAACCAATTATCACCTAAAAAACCTTTCCCTTTTTTATGCAACTGACGTAACTGTCCACTCAACTTGTGATGGTTATAACTTAGTAGAATTTTGATGCGTGACAAATACTTCTCGTGTAGTAAACCTCTAATCACTTGTAGTTGAAAAGATGAGTTCGCCTTTCTACAAATGAAAATTATTTATATACTCTGTCATGTACTTGTTTTATGCAATAATGTGTTTACTACTTCTACTAGTACAAGTAAAATTACAGATAAACAAGTACTAAGCACTTGTAAACCCAGCATTAGAGGGACATAACCGAAAGGCTACTACAGCACCAGATACATAGCAGTTGATACACACAAACGACCGAGGCTTTTATGATATCTCTTTCATACTCGCATAGCTTTAGCAAGGATAAAAGAGAAAGCAAAGTAACGGTGATCATGTCTACCATGGAAAATATACTCATTATACTCATAATGAGATATAAAGATAAAGTCCTTTAAGCTATCACCACAACTCCTCACATATCGACGGTCCCTATTAAAAGAGTCGGATCTGCAAAACAGCTACTTTTTAGGAGAAGCTGTCAAAGTTGTTGGAAAAAAAAATTGTATGGGGGAAATTGTTAATTAATGGAATATCGTTATCAAACTTTGAATGTTTGCTTATTAGTAGGTTGTTTATTACTAGCCGTTGAGCATACATGTATTTTATCAGCCATTTTTCCAAAAAAATACAAAAACCTCCAATATTACTTTTTTAACCGGAATAGCTTAAGCATCATTTGTCGGAAGTGCCACATACGACATTTTTGTCTGGAAATTGTATACATAATTATGTCGGATGTACCACATCCGACAAAAAAGTTACTCCAAAAAATGTCGTAACTGGCAGAACTGACATTGTTGCACGGAAACTCTTATGTAACAATTTAATACAGAGAAACTTTACTTGACAACTTAACAGGCTGTAAATTACATAAAAAATACACAACAAAAAACACACTTTACTTTTCCGTGTAAAATAGTAGAATGTCTTATATCCGACACTTTTTCCTCACTGTGTGTCCCGTAAAAATGTCGTAACTGTCACAACCGACGTTTTTAAATGTCATCTGTTCTTAGATCCAACATTATTATCTTGGTTTTTACGAAAAGTATCGAAAAGAACTAAAATCTGTGAATGTGGTTTTAAAATTTAGAGTTTTTTACGACCTAAGCCGCTGAAAAGCAAAAATCTCAATTTTTGCAGTTCCGACTCTTTTAATTGGGACCGTCGATATCTTGACAGGGTCGGGAACGCGCATTATACACCCTAGAGTAGCAAGTATACCTTACAGCCACAGACCACTTAACCTATAGACTCCGCTTACTAAGGCGCCCGCGTGAGCCAAGCTTAAGCATAAAAAGCACCAAGCAGCTACCACGCCCCCAAACATTCTTTTAGTACGCGGTCGACCGTTCACGAAGTAACATGCAATATTCAACTGCTTTCTTGGCTATAAAGTATACAAAATATGCCTTATTATATGGTGAAACTGTGTGGAAAGTGTAGCATGACATCTAGTCGTCAAAAGGATGAGATTTCATTTCACAGGTAAGCAGGTTTTTTCTTTTTACAACGAAAAAACAATAATAATTTAAAATTTCAATTTATGAAGTAAAAGTTTCTTAACGTGGCGACGCGTTGATGTCTTTCAACGGCTGTCTTTTTCTTTCGCTTACAATTTTGTGTAATTCCGTCTTTGTCGCACCATTGCAGTGTCTTAATTAGTGATGTGACTGATCGATTACTTACGTCACCGATATCTGTAAAACAATATTGAAGTGTTAATACCTAGCGTACAGAACGAACTTGTATTATTGAAATAAATACTACTAATATTGTATATATTTATGAGAGGTTTATTGTATTTGTAAATAATCGTTTGTTTTGTTTTTTAGTATATTGTTTTACAAAACTCTAATAGTGATATTTATTTCTATACATGCATTGAAGATGTTTAAAAGAAAATCGACCGCTTTAGCCTAGTTGGTAGTGACCCTGCCTACGAAGCGAGAGGTCCTGGGTTCGAATCCCGGCATTTATTTGTGTGATGAGCACGAATATTTGTTCCTGAGTCATGGATGTTTTCTATGTATTTAAGTATGTATTCATCTATATGTAAGTATGTTTGTCGTCGTCTAGTACCCATAGTACCTACAAGCTTTGCTTAGTTTGGGACTAGGTCAAGTTGTGTAAGATTGTCCCTTAATATTTATTTATTATTTTAAAATGGAAAAGTCGCGGATTCAAAAACCAATTTTGAATAATAATGAATAATAAGTTGTTTTTTTCTAGTAATAAAGGTGCAACAGATGATGCGATGATATTTTTAACGTTTTTCAGATTTCCAAAATGTTTTACACAAAACCAAATTTGGATAGACGCCACAAAACAGTCACAAAAATGGATTCCTGCTACAAGCAGCGTAATTTGTTCGCGGCACTTCAAAACAGTGTTTCAAATACACGAATAACAACAGACGCTTGTTGTTCAAATTCGAAACCAATAAAATATGATATTCTCTTTAATGTTAAGTTTCATTCCAATTAAAAATATTTACATTTATATTCTGTAGTATTATTTTCGAGTGTGTCCCATCACTAACCAAAATGGTGCGCGTCACGTGTCAATCGTGTGATTGCTCGTTGACCTTGAGCTAGCCAATCACAGTTCACTTGTCGCCCCCCGCGCCCCGCCAATTTGGCATAATGAGATACTAGACAAAGTTTTATGAAGTGGAGTCTATAGGTTAAGTGGTCTGTGCTTACAGCGGTCGACAACAGACGGCCCGCGACCTTCCCTGGCTGTTTTGGTATATGGTCACAAATTACTAACAAATATTGCCCGCGCCAATTTCATTAGTTATTAATAGCCCTTGGCTGCTAAAAGGTAGCCGACCGCTAGACCAAGCTGTTCACTTACCATAAAAATCATTGTCCTTAGTAATAGGAAACGTTTTCATTCCCCTCTCCCTATCTTTGGCCCCCGGGTTGAACCTTCCTTTTCGGTAGAAGAAACCTTGGTATGGTTTCTGGATGTCAAGCCAATCGTCCCTCGTCTTCCATTGGGGTATCTTGATGATCGGCAAAAGCACCTGTGGTGAGATGACTATACGTTTATCGTGCGACAACCACGAGGTAAAGCATCCGACGCTTTCTAACGCTGCTTGATAGGAGCCGACGGACGACCATAATACAGACTTTATTGAACAAGTCAAGTTCCTGTCAGAATTCAGAACAAGCTTCTATTGGTTTCATAAACCAGGAGCTGGAGTATGGAGCGAACGAAGTTGTACATTTCATGGGCCAAAATTCTGTCGTCCAGGGCTGTTATTCGCTACGTGCTAATGCGGCTCACCCGGCCGGACACCCGTCATGAAACTAGACCTCTACCTACGCTTAGTTACTACGCATCGCGGTGTCAAGATATATTTGTGGGTGAGCGTCTAGGTGAGCTTAAAACAAGTTACAGAATAGGGGGGCTGATGTTCGGATGTCCAACTGTTCTTCTCTACAGGTCGCATTTCTCAGCCGACTCTTGTGAAATGAGAGCAGGTTCGATAATTATATAGATTTTTTCAGAACAGTTCTTGGAAAAAATACCGTTTTGTTTTAATCTAGATCGCGAATTACACGTTTACAGAGGATCTAGTTTTATTTTATGCGCATTCGTAGCCCAGCCCGCCCAGTGTTTTTATGTATCAGAATTGTAGCCAATATTTTGTCTTACTCGTTCGTTAATGTTGTCTCGATACGCATTTCGCGAAAATCAGAAACAAGGATTTGGTCAAAATGGATCATTATTAAAAAAAAACAATAAAACCGAGGTATTGTTAATTATTACTGGTATGAAATAAATATCCCCCTACTTACATACAAATAAAGTTGAAGAATAGGGCTTTAGAAATTATATCCCTAATATGGTTTGTGATGAAAACTACGTTACTTTTCACGTCTGGCAGATTATAGGCGTAATATTTTTTTCTGATATTCAAATTGAAAAACGCAACGGTTACATACTCGTAGTTACTCATTGTACGATGATTCACGGAAGACCAAGCCTTATCTGACGGGCGTCTTAGGCACCGCACCGGTGGGTTAACAAAGTACGTAACGAAGGCGCGCGAGCTGGACGGATAGACTATCCGTCTTCTTCTAACCCCTGGGCCACACTTCGCCCGAATGTTGTTGCCGTCCTTGTCAAACGTATACTGTATGTTAGACAAGGACGGCAACAACATTCGGGCGAAGTGTGGCCGTAGCGTAAGTGGGATGCCAAGATCCAGTTCGGGTCGTTGCGCCACAGCAGTAAGTAAGTACTTAAGCAATAAGTCTTATGCTGGGTTTACACGTATTCAGTTGTTAAGTAGTTAACTAAGTGCTTAATTTTAAATGTGTTAATTTTCATTAAGTGTTAACATGAGCAAGGGGAGTCTGATATGGCTTTGATAGTTGCTTGCTCTTACAATGGCCCCAACCAGAGCCCAAAATAGCTTAATAATTCATATAGCTTATTCGGACATGTGTTCTTGTAGAACAACGCATTATGATGATTTTTTTTCTTTGTAATTATATTCAGTTTGACTTATTTTAAGTAGGTTAAGAACTGTCATTGTAATAAGCTTTTTTTGGCAAAAAATGACTGACTGTTGAGTTTGTTTCGCCGTTTCTTCTTTTCAATCTTCTTTTTCAAAAAAGCTGGTAGAATGTTGACTTGTAAAAGTGTCATTACGGCCTACTTGCAGAATCAAATTCTTTTATTTATTAATGGGACTAAGAAGAACATAATACATAATTATTAGTAACAAGTTGACTCACCTGCTTGTGTCTAGGTCGCTGAAAGTAATACATCATGTCCGGTGCCATAGTGTACTTCTTGGTGGGGAATCCGGTCGTCGTTGCCGTGGTAACCATATCTGCCCATCCTAGCCTGTCTATTATATCTCCATCTCTATTCAGTAGGATTGGTGGCGAGGGTGATTCGGCTGAAAAATAAGTGAATATAGGAATATATTAAGATCTTTTAATAATCCAGTTAGAGGCTGGGAGTCACAATTTAAGGATGATTCTCACACAGTATATGGACCCGACTAAATAAAAAGTTCGTCGCAGTTTTTTTTTTGTTTTTTAAACAACGCGATTTTGACGGGTATCACATTGACCAACCAATGTTTCAACGCGTGAATGGGGCAATTAATTTTCCAGACCTCGAGAAAACTCGATATACATGTTTATATACTATCGCCATCTTATTTATGTACGTCATTCTGATGTTGGAGGACGGAGATACGAAAGTAAGAGAAAATATTGAGTATGAAAAATTATTCAAAAAACCGAATTTTACTACGCAGTAACCTTCATTAAAAAGAAGATTTGAGGAAGGATATTGAGTTATAATGATTTAACGCATTACAAAAACTGCATCCATGATTATTATACCCCCCCCCACACTTGCTCTAAAGGTATGAGCTGTTGTGTTACTGGTGATGAGTAATGGTGACAAAGTACATGGGGATGGGTAATGTAATGTGTTGCGTTGAGAGTGACGGACCTGCATTTATTTGTCTCTATCTGATCGACACGCCAATCCTTATAAACCTTATCATTCTCCTAATTTTGAATCAAGAAAGGGTTAGAGTCGCTCTAGTGACACTCTGGGTTGTTATTCGCTCCGCGCTAATGTGGTTCACCCCGCCGATTACCCGTCACGAAACTAGACCTCTGCCTACGCTTAGCTTCTCGCATCGCGGTGTCAAGATATATTTGTGGGTGAGCGTTGAGGTGAGCTTAAAACAAGTTACAGAATAGGCTGGAGTCCCGATCGACCATATTATGGACTACGGTGTCCGCTTTTACTAGTAAACTCAGTAGTAAGTTAAGTAACAACGTATTTTCCCCATAGATTCAAATGTTCTTCTTATTATTAGTATTTTGTTTTTGTTCTACGTCTACCCGCAATAGCAGTCAATGTGGTAAGAGTGCAAAGGAGGCGAAGTAAAAACCAGCGCAGTAAAACTGCAATGACTGTATAATAATATGCCGAGTTCTTTCCTTTTGTCACACAAATAATCTTATCTTTTTATCTGCATATGTGTTTTGTTTTTATATCAATTTGTATGATAATAAACATTTTCTGTCCCTCTTTCTTTTTAGGGTTCCGTATTCAACAAGGAACCCTTATAGTTTCGCCATGTCCGTCTGTCCGTCTGCGGCTTAGCTCAGTGACCCTTTACTACTAGAAAGTTTGAATTCGGCATGGGTATATTCAATCACGCCGACAAAATGGTAGAATAACAACTTGTTTTTTTTTTAGGGTTCCTCCGCTCACTTACAGCTTGTTCAAATAGTTATTTACGATACAAGTGCCGAAAATAGGAAATTCGCAACGAGTGGTGATAAATTAAAACACGACCGAAGGGAGTGTTTTAAACCGACACGAATTGCGAATTACCTATTCGCACGTGTATCGTACAACGTTTTACTGTAAATATGGCTCTTTAAAGTTTCGACATATGCACGAAAAGTGCTCTTTTCCGCACTAGTGCGGGAAAGTAGCACCATATGTACTGTAAAATATTATGCGTTTTAAAAAACCGGTTAAACGGCTGCTACTGGGAAAAAATAGTGGCAGTAGTACATATAATGAATTTAAAAGGAACAATTTGGCGGACGCAACCGCACCATTTACTTGACGCGTGTCGATGTAACAAATAGAGACAGGCAACTACGGAACCCTACACTGCGCGTGGCTCGACACGCGCTTGGCCGCAACAAAAACAGGTACACAAACAAATACTTCTTACCGTTCTCTTGGCGTATTTGTTTGAATCTGGGAGGTCTTTTGACAAATTCTTTCATAGCACTCCAGACGTTCTGAAATGGAATTCTCTTTTTAGCTGCATAACATTTTAACAAGTTTTTATAGGTAAGTTTTGCATACATATTGATATAATCTTGTGGTAATCGATTCGAAATTATGTTCGGTTTGGGTTAGGTTAGGTTAGACATAAGCCCATCTCGCAAAAGGAGGCTGCGGAGAGGGAGCGCCTAGACAGTGCAGTGCGGACGCGGTCCCGCTCCGGCGCAGACGGCGGGGTAGAGCGCGCGCGCGGTTTGCGGCCGCTGATCCTGCCTCAGTAGGGCCAGAGGGTACACCCATATTGCACGGCCCTACATGTCTGGGGGGAGGGTCAAGCGTCCTGACCTTCCCCTTCTTTGGTGCGGGTGTCCTGGCGCGGGTATAGCCAGGACCGCCGGGGGGCGTCGTGGTGGAATGTTCGCGATCCCATGGCGCCCCCCTTAACGGCAATGCGGGTGTCGCCGGTGTGTTTCTAGTGGGTATGCTCCTCCAGTCACCATCACTCGGATGGCGGCGGGAGGAGAGAGTCCCAAATAGCCTTCCCCCGGGCCGGGGGTATGCGTAAAGCATTTTCACACAGTCAAAAAAAAGGTTAGACATAAGCCGCCATTTGTTTAAAAAAAATGTATTTTTCAGTTTGTTTTCCGTAGTTAGGACCTTTTTATGCTTATTTTAATTAAAAGGTAAAGGTTCCAGCAATGTGGATTTTTTTCGCTTCGACAATAAAATTGTTCTATCGAATGTATGTTTCGCAGAAATTGTTCTGTTCATTGTTGTTTTGTTATTTTTTTTTCAGAATCAGTTAACTTTTCAGGGATGTTATAAAACAAACCTAACCTAACCTAATGGGTTCTACAAAATGGCGTTTTACTGTAGGTACCTAAAAAGTTAACGGTTTCCGAGTAACAGACATTCGATGAAACGAAAATTCGGCGAAACAATGCATTCGGTGGAACGTTTGTCGGTGAAATAAGGGGACACCAATTATATCCTGTATGAATAGGCATTCGTTTTTTGTTGGAATTTCAAAATTGTTGAACACATCCCAACTACATAAAGAGGCCGGGAACGTGTAGCGGTATTCTTTTCATGCAGCAATTCCGGTAATATACCAGTACATAGGTACTGGTATATGTACACACTTACTAATTTTTTTTTCAAGTAAATAATGCAGTTTTATTTGCTGAATAAGTTGCAAAATATAACTACTTACAATATTTACAATGACAATAATATAAGAATCTAAAGCTAACTTAAACAATCTCTAAAAAGGGCCCCCGTGGCATCGTACCAAAGATGCTGGCAGCATTACCTCGCTGAATTGCAATACTAATCCGCTGTGCGAGGAAGCTGCTGGCTCTTTGGTCACCTGTAGTGTCGACAAGCCTTTTGCTAAGCTCTTTGTATAATTTTCGAGCACTTGGACCCCAGGGCCCAAGGGTCTCGACTCCGAATGCCATAATATTGAGAGCCGAGACCCCCGTATTTTGTGGCCTTTTTTGTTTCAGCCACCTCTGCTGCGCCGCCCGCCTTAGAAGTAATTCGTGGAAGATGGGACGGTGCCAGCATGTCAACACATGTAGCGTCCCACACTAACACTCGCCCCATCCTCCACGGGACCAGGGTCATGCCGTCCGGCCTCTTGCCATCGTCTCTTGACGCACCGTTTGTATTGGTTCAAGAATCGATGGTGTGTTGACAGTGGCAAGAGTACGGCGGATAATGTCGTTTAAGGCGGCATGTCTAGAGAGGCTTACTATTTTATATTTTGTGTTCTGACCGACTCATCTAATCGAATTTAGAGTTCCGTGAGACATGTTGATATAATGCTAATAATTACACGTTTCTACTCAGGTATTTAATGTCACGACGGGTGACATGTTTCTTCGTGAGTTCTTCTTCAGGATGAGTGGTTGTAATTCAAGCGACACAGCCGCGAAAACACTCCCGTAGTGACATTTAATGCGTGAGTTGATCCGTGTAATTATGAGCATTATTTAGACTCATCTAATATTTCAGCATTATATATATTTACTTAAAACAAGTTTTAACTGAACGGGTACAGGTCGCATTTTGCAACCGATTCTCGTGAAATTTTGTGAGCATGTTCAATAATTATATAGTCTTTTTTGTCGATTCAGTTTTCAGGAATAAAAAAAAAGATGTTTTCGCAAGTTCTACTGCTCACAGAGCTCCTATAAGAATATATTGGAACTTTTTAATATTACCTTGTATAAATAGAGATAAATTGAACTTTAATACAGCTGCATTCCAAATAAAAAAATACTATTTTGGAAAATATCGCGCATTGATGAAGATATTTTTTTAAGAAGTCCCATTTTACCTAATTACAATAAACTAGGTTCTCGAGTGGCGACCACGTACCGGAAGGCGCGGCGTGGGTAGGCCCCCCACAAGGTGGACTGATGACCTGGTAAAGTTGCGGGAGTCCGCTGGATGCGGCGCGGGACCGGTCACTTTGGCACTCTTTGAGGGAGGCAGTGGAAGTCTTTTGGCTGATATGATGATGATGATGAATAAACTAGTTAAAACTTACTGCAAGTCCATCGGTCAGCATAGAAAAGAACGTATAAATATTCGAATCCACACCCACTAAACACAAAAGCACGACTAGCAGCACTACCTTCATAATGTGCTACGTTCACAAAAACCTAAAGGACAATGGCTCGTTTGATTTTTTTTGTTTTTATTAAGTGCGTTACTCACGAACGTGTTTATATAATAACGTTTATATATCAGGCGGTTGCGCATTCATACTTGAATGGACACGTGTCCCTAATGCCGATGAGTACTAGAATAAGTCATGCTTATGTAAACCGTGCCAATTAATAATAGAATAGATAAACTGGCAGCTTACATATACAGTCCATCGAGTCATCATCAGTTATCGTCGGACCATCTCTAATGCCAGGCTAGGGAAGTTCACTGGCCAAAATCGTATTGGCAAGGTGATGCGCCTGAGAAAGCGGTGGATAGGACATGTGCTGCGAAAGTCGGACAACCACCTGTCCAGGCGAAGTTTGATTTGGCAAGGTTCCGGTAAAAGGAAACCAGACCCCGTATCATGGTCAGCCTTTTCACGCGATAAGTGATAGGATAGAGCGTCCGTCACTGGCTGACACTTGGAGACGCACAGTCGACAAAGACGCCTCTACAGCAGGCTTTGGCTGGAACGAGATCGGTGTTGCCGCCCAGGACAGAAATAGATGGAAAACCCTTCTAAGAGCCCTATGTCCCTAATGACGATAAGAGGATACTATCATCATCATAATCATCATCATACACAGATACATATACAGCTTACCACTATGGTGTAAGCGCCATTTAAGATTATATTCTTTATTGGCGCCGCTCATACGAACGCTTGTCGCTACATACGGAATCTGAATAAGCCGTGCAAATGTTGAGATTGCTTGTTGGGACTAATTTCCGAAACTATACTCACCCGATTCCAAAAATTCTTTCACCAGTATAGAATGGACCGGTATATATGGCCAGATGCTATGCTTCGCTTGTGTTACAATACAAATACACCTTATTGCACACCTCAAAATATAACTTAAAGTCGAGGTAAACATCAGGTGGTCCTTTCACTAATGAGCGATCTCTTTCAGACAAGTAGCGTAGATAATGCACCAATTCATCCGTTTGGGTCATTATTTGTAATGCGGGCGGAGTCTCACTGTTAGAAACTCAGTTTAAAAAAAAGACCGGGTTGCACTCAGTGCCGGCAGAAGTCAAAACTCAATAACATTGTAACAGTTTTTCGATCAGGTCACGTGACATCTTACGGTGTCACCCTAAAAATGAATTTGATGCAAATGTATAAACAATTATCAATTATTTAGGCGGACGGGCCGCGGGCGCGTTGGGTGCGACGGGCCGCCGGCTCGCCCATCGGCGCGCCGACGGGCGGCGGCAAACTCAATACCAATTTGTTTTTGCCACTGCCAAATATTTTTCAAAGCTTTATCTCTTTAGGAATAACGTCTAAATTCGAACTATTCGAATTTGCAAGAACAGCAGACGGCGGTGGCGACCAAAATATCAATTTGTTTTTGCCGTTGGTGAATATTTTTCTAAGCTTTATCTCTTTAGGAATAACGCCCAAATTCGAACTATTCGAATTTTCTCAATAGCAAAACGGTGAAGGACGCGTTGGTATTATTACAAATTTATTTGCAGAATATACTATTGCAAAAAGTGTTTAACGGCTTTATACTCTTACGAATAGCGTTCAGTTTTGAATGAAGTCGAATCGGCTAGCAGCAAAAAGTGACCTCCTACACATCTGACGTCACTAAACTACCGCGTATTTAACAATTTTTCCCCATCCCTAACAGTGCTCAGCGCCGATAAAGAAGTTTTCACTTCAAAAACTTAAACATTTTTCTATAGACAGAACAGCAGCGTTCCATAGCTCTTGTAAGGCTGGTGTGACAGACAGCTGGAGTCGGGAATCGCAGCGTGTCACCTACAGCTCCAAGATGACTTTTGCTGAATCACACACCGGATACACTGGGAGCAGTCTGTAGAACTTAAACGACGAAAACAAAACCTTACAAACTAAGCGTGCATCCAATCACGAGTCGCGCATGTGCCGTGTAGATCTTGATTTTTAATGGAGCGCAAGTCTAAAAAGTCCTGAGACTAGTTGAGATACTGCTGCTAGAATTTACTTCGGCATTTGGCGAGGCGGTATCAGCCGAGACCTATGCGGTTTTTTTTTTACCTTTTATCGAGTCACTAGATTTCTTTACTTGTCGGTATACTGTCAGTATTACGTTTGCGCAGTATCAAAATATGGTATAACCTAGGACAAAATAAAAGTAGGTATTTTTTGGGTGCTGGATGCGGGTGGCTCAGGATCGGTCATTGTGGCAGTCTTTCGGGGAGGTCTATGTCCAGCAGTAGACGTCTTTCGATATACATTTTATATTCAAACGTATATACAAGATCCATTCGTCCCAAACTCCACGGAACCAAAGACACACCGTTAGGTATTAAGCCATCATCTCTGACAATGCCAGTCGGCTCAAGAAGAGCAGGCACATAGATGGTGGCAAGAGAGACCGTCGGATTATTAAGTATCGCATGTCTAGAAAAGCAGCCTGCACTTTTTTGAAAAAATATTCCATTTGTAATATACTTTTGCTCCTGTTGTGTCTTCACCTTAAGCTGAAGTTGCACTAACCGCCCAGGAGGTGACTGGCATTTCCCACCACTCTCCGAAATGAATGAATGGCGCTTTTCCAATGAAAAGTAGGCAATAAGTGTTTCGCTTTTTTCCATAAACGAAACTCTTTTGTAGGATGACTTGCTCTTTCAGCCGCCTTTGTAAATTCCTATACAATTCGAAAACTGCAAGTCACGGGTAAACATTTTGCTCTTTTAAAATAAAATGCTGTTGTAATGCTGGAGCAGTTTGGTGTTGTGTTGTCATTGTGGTTGGCATTAGGTTTTTATTAAAGTATAATGATAAATGTTAAGTATTATTTCTTCTATGTTATTCATCATAATGGTGTCTCGTGACAAGCTAAAGTGGCCTATTGTTGGCACTCCTCCATTCATTGACACGTTCTAAACTATTTCAATGATTGTTTTAACTTACCATTCAACAGTAGTCTTCTGAGACCCAGGGTGTGCTTGAATGTTTTTGAATTAGGAACTTTTTGAAATTCAGTTTAAGCTCAAAATTCATATTGCAGTTTGTACAAAATTTTCTACGCGGGTTCTTAGGATGGTAGACATTATTAGTAAAGTCCTCTACATTTATTAGTAGATAATACATTATTAAGATGCCCAGACTGTATTTCGCGACTCAAGAGGACTTTTCCTCTAAAGTTACGACAAACACGCTGGCCGTCTTTGGGCACGAACAAGTAAAAATATATTTTTAGTGTTCTGTACCAAATTCGCTCCAACTGAATACTTATTTTACAAGCTTAAATTTAACATGCACCGTTCTTATGTCTGTAAAAAAGTTATCTTGTCAAATCAGTGCATTCGTTTACTACTTATAACATCCCTATTTTGCGTCTGGGTTTAATCATACGAACTCTAACTGCTTCCATCGCTTTTAAATAGGTATACAATGTGATAGACATAATTTATACCAGTCTTTCATCTTTTCATTGCTTATTAAGTTCAACTTCGTCCTCGTCCGTAATTCGTATCCTACACTACAGTTAAGTGAGTAAGCGCCCATAAATACAGTGAAAAGCTGCCAAGCCTCTCAAGCAGTCCACCTTCCTACGCCAAACGGTCGTAAGTGACAAAGTTTTGCTAGTATACGTCGTTTTGTAGAAGGTGTATTCGAACATCGAACATCGCCCCCGGCCGCAACAAACGCGTGTTCAATGCACAGTCTAAACCACGGTGCAGTATACCTAGAGATCGGTAACTAGATTTATTGAGAAAGGACATTCCCGAATATCCATAATTGCCGAACAGAGGTGGAGATGGGCGGGGCATGTTGCACGTATGGACAAAACGGCTTTTGGAATGGTAACCACGTATGAACACCAGATCCCATGCCCGTCCTCCCAAGAGATGGATGGACGATATCAGGCGACATGCAGAACGACGCATGGAGGGATATGGAAGGGCCTATGTTCAGGAATGGACTACAAACGGCTGAAGATGATGATGATTCCTGAATCCCATACCAACGTTATTTATGCCAACATGCTACATAAAACTTGATTTTATTTTATACCCAATCTGTCTTTGTTAATGCTTCATATGAACAGGGAAATGTGAGATCAAGTAAAAAAGTAATTTACTACAATGACAACTTCCGGCGCCGCCATTGCAAACAACGTCTCATGACCGATTTTTATTAATCTTCAAGCAACCTATTGACAGTCAATCATTGCAGCCTTTTCCAACACACCTCACCATTCAACCACTATGTATAACAATTCCGAGAATCAGATCAGATCATAACAACTATGCGTGTTCAGAGGTCAGACATTCACTGGTTTTGCCTTGATGTGAATTGTCGGTAAACGTAGTCAATATCAGCCCGACTTATGACAGAAAAGTTTGCCTGGAGTGACGCACACATTCACGCGAACTTCAGTCAGTTTCGCTGTCGAGAACATTCAATTGCATCTAATTCTGCATAACATAAAGAAATTTTGTTTGACACGCCATTATACTGCTTTTTGATGAATTAATAAGATCTTGATTAATATACAGCGTTTTTGTACAAAATAATATTGATCATTTTAATGAAACGCCGGTTGGCTCAGATTGATCGGCATTCCAAAATTTACTTACCCTACATAAGTATTAAAGTTTCTGTCAAAAATGTCATTTTTGGTACAAGCTTTTATTGCCGACTGTACTTTTCTGTATACCATCATCAACTACTCATTGAGACGATTCTAACGAACCCAAACTCAACGGGGTTACGTCGGTTAAGTACTGAATTCCCATGGCCACCTTCTGTCTCCATCATCAGATCAGCTCGATGATACATAATATTGAAGTCATCCAAACTACACTTATACCCAAAATTTCAGCTCGGTCGGTCACCAGGAAGTGGGTCAAATTTAACTTGCAAGATTTATCCCATACTAACATACCTACTAACAGGGCAAGTTAAATAAAAGTTTGTAAAACCGGCAAAGTGCGTGTCGGGCGACGCGCAGTGAAGGCTTCCGTAGTTGCCTGTCTGTCTTAGTTACATCGACGTGCGGTGCGGTTGCGTCGGCCGAATTTGTACGAAAATTGGTCTTTCCAAGTACACATTAAGTTGGTCGACTATTACTCGGTAACTACTTATGCCTACTTGTCCGTGATAGTTTTCCTTTTAAATACATTATATGTACTACTACCACATTTTTTTTCATATCCCCAGTAGTAGCAATTTAGCCGGCAGGGGGGAGGGGGGGGGAGGGGGGGGGGGCGGGACACATGACTCAATCAAAAATTAGGGATTTGAAGCTCAATATCTCGCAAACGAATCACTGATTTGAAAAGTAGATTTAGGAAACCCTGTTTTTAACGAGCTATCCAACGACACCCCACACTATGGGTTTAACGAGAAAAAAAATGTATCCCCGGATTAGATGTAGGGGAGGTACCCTAAAAAAATATTTTTTTCAAAATTTTATTGTAGTGTTCTGTCGCCGTGATTGATTTCAATATCCATGCCGAATAACAGTTTTCTAGTAGTAATGGTTACTGAGCTAAGCCGAAGACGGACAGACGGACTGACATGGCGAAACTATAAGGGTTCCTTGTTGACTACGGAACCCTAAAAATGAGAAAGTTAGACGCGGAATAACTCTTAAACATTAAAATTGAATAAAATATAATATACTCTACAACACCAAACCAGCATTCAACTGCTCTTGTAAGTACTTAGCCGCTATTCAGCCTACCCGATTATATGCATGTAATATTTTGCTACATAGGTTTTCCGCAATATCATGAAGTCTAATGCATTAATATTACTTTTCTCAAAAATGGCCCGCAAAGTGAACGTAACTCGCTACATATTGGAAGGTAATAGTTTAAGGTCAGATCTAAATTAAAAAATAAAAAACATTGCAGGCCGCCTGGAATGTTATATATAAATTCCTTTATTTGTCGAGTACCAAATTTTTTTTAAAGTAGAAACTGGCATATAAAAGACGGCACAGCTCGTTTTCAGCCAATTCAACTCGTATTTTTCTGTTGCAAACACGACGTTTTTGTATGTGTCTCAAATAGTTTGCGTTTTTTTGGTGGAAAAATACACTTGAGATTATATTTAAAAAAAAAAACGGCGGGATATCGTAAATATTTTCACGTTGTGCAACAATATTTAAAGTTTATAAACATTTAGTAGTATCTAATCTAATCTAATGTACTATACTGCGTCTACCATAACACTGTGTCTTACTTCTGTGTAACAACACACCTCCGAAACTAAAGTTCTGGCGTCGTGCACCGCATGCACGCTTTCAATCGCTCCAGTGTTTTACCGAGTTACTGCCGAACATTCTATCGATAACTAGCTCAAGGCTACAAAGGCTTGTGTCAGCCAAATGTGGTTTGCGTCGAGTGCTTATTAGTTTTTGATTGGCATCCGGGCGGTCTATTTTGAGAGAGCGGGCCGCATTTGGCCTGGAATACATTCATCCGGCCTACTTTCATTCTATCCTTCGCCTGCCTGGTCCTGATCTGATCTTTCCGGCTAATGGCTATTAAAAGATAAATTATTCCGCTGAATCTATTATCTTTTTTCCAGGATATAATTACTAATCTGTTTTTGCCTTCCAACAATAATTTACATCGAGCTTGCCTGCCTTCAAAAACGGTATTGTTAGTTATGCTTCGAACAAGTAACTTTTTTTTTCAAAGCATTATGCATCCAATCCGTTACAAAAAAGTCAGCCACATGCATACCAGAGATATTTTAATAACACGCTACTTACGAGTGTTATAATTTTAGTGATTTCAGCCCGTCCATACTAATAGTATAAATGCGAAAAGTGTGTATGTCTGTCTGTCTGTCACCTCTTCACGCTTAAACCACTCAACTGATCTAGATGAAATATGGTATAGATTTGGATTTATATCCCGGAAATCATCCCCTATAGGGGTGTTATGAAAGGGTGAAAGTTTCTATGGAGCTACGATATACATGAGTTCCACAGGACGGAGTCGCGGGTAGAAGCTAGGTTTGAATAAATGTCTATGCTATTCTGTTATATATCCTGCATATTACATATCCAAAACAAAAGGTGTATAATAAAAAAAAGAGCATTAATTGTTATTTAGTAGGCATGGATGATATAAAGTATCATATCAATACAATAATAATGTATAGTCACACTTCTGCCTGCGACTCCGTCCGCGTGGAACTCGTTTACTTTGTGGCTCCATACAAACGTTCACCCCCCCTTTCATCCCCTTAGGGCATAACTTCGGGATAAAAACCATCATCTGTCCTTCCCGGGGACTCAAACTATGAATCTACAAAATGTCATCTAATTTTGTTCAGCGGTTTAGGCGTGAAGAGGTAGCAGGCAAATAGACACTTTGGCATTTATAATATTAGTATGGAAGTATCGATTGCTGTGGCTAGACTTATCAAATATTCCGACTATTCAGACAACTGAATCCAAACAGTCCAAGTTGGTAGGTAAATGAAATCTGATTAAGGCGAACCGACTAAACTTGGCGTCTGACAATAACATAGGAACGCTTTTAAGCCCCTGAATATTTTATATCGTTCGCCGTCCGCCTTGCCTCCCGTGTTTTGACGGACAAGGGGGGGAGTCGGTATTTGTAGCTATTAGTCGGGTTTTGTGCACAGTTCAGATGAATATTTGCGCGTAGTGTAACAAGGATTATATTCAAATATATTTAGGCCTAGGTAGGAATACAGGGCGTCCCAATTTAAGCCTATGGGACGGGGAAAAGTATTTTGTTCTGGCATCTAAGGCTCATAGTTACAATACCTTGAAAACATACATACATACAATTATAAAATTAAAGAGTACTTATAGTTTACGAGAAATGCGACTGGTCTTTTGACACATCGCGACACCCATATAACTAAAAATAATAAAAAAGTAACAATTGCTTACGGGTTAAGAAACAAAGTTCAATCTCCATGCACACTCTTTTTGGCTCTTACAAAATGATTGTAATATTTTTTTATGGCTCGGTATGCGAACAATTACGTCCTACGACTTTTTTATTTTATTTAGAGTTACACTGCTTCAATCGATTGGAGTCTGTCAATTTAGAAATAAATCGGTATGAGTCAAATAATTGTGAATAGGAAAATAACAATGTATTATTTAATTACTGTCACGATTAATATGAAATAGAATCACGTCGATCCACGAATCGATAAATCCGACATATTTGATTGTGCAAAATGTTCTGTTTGAAAATATGGCATTGAGTTGACTTCATTTGCACTCGTAACGCCTTTACAGGACACTTTGTTAGCAGACGACTGTGTATAGGCTCTCTATTTGATTTCCTAAAAATAAATATTACACAGTAATCAATCGATTCCTTTTATTAGCCAACATCAATCGTAATCGGATGTTAAATGACAATCGACACAGATAATCTATTTATTGTTCTAAAATGAATCTTTATTCATGTAAATAAAATAAATACTTTGTATAGTTGTTAAGTTTTTTTTTTGCAAGTGTTTAAAATAGTTATACTGATATTTTCCTATGCCTGAAACACAGGGTATCCTAGTTCAGGCCCTCGTGAAATGTATCCCTTAATATATTATTTTAGCATTAAGACATAATTCTGTAAAATACGTTTTTAATAATAAATGAATGAATGATTTGCTCTAGCCACATCACTCTTTACGTCATAATGGAACTGTCAATAGACCAGTCGTATTTCTCGTAAGGTATTATTATTATTTAGGCGTCGAAAGTCTGTTGCGTAGTCGAGTTCGTTGCCTTCATTTGTTCATTCATTCATATCGTAGTAGGTACCTACCTAGTAACAAAAGAGTTACATATTCCAAACAATCGATGGCGGATATTTATAGTTAAGTCGAGTCATGCTTTCGCTGAACTATGAGTAATCTAGGTTGTGTTTTATCAATACCCCATTTAAAGATAAATATTAGAATAACCATCGATCCTTACTCATAGTAAATGTTTACTATTTAAGGCGCCGTAGGTTCAGCGAGGTTAAGCGAACAGAGTTTTTGAAACAATATAATGCGTCTGTTTATAATAATATGGAATAAAAAAACACATATAGTAATCTTGAGGCTTTTCTGCGGCGAGATCAGTGATTCAAAACATGACTAAGCAATTTTCGCTAAATAGAAAAAAACACGAACATAGGTCTAAAATACACTTAAAATATTCGTAACAAATTATGCACAAAAGCTAAAAATATTAAAATTGCATCTAAAAATCGGCAATATCATTTTTGAGAGAACTCAGTGGTTACTTTTTATATTTAAACGGCCAAAACATGATATCCGCGCTTCCGAGCATGTAACTTCCATCTCGCTCACGCTTATGCTCAGTGAGAGGGAGAGAAGGCCATGAAGCTACGGCGCCTTAAATCAGTTTTAAACTGAATAGTACCTACCCGTAATGTTATAATTACAGTACGGATACTTACTAAAGTACTGGCGTCAGTAGCGTCTCACTCCGTGATTTCGTCGCGCCGCTACAAGCACGTGCCGGCCTACGGGCCCCGGTCGGTATGTTAGCGCTGCTACGGCACGCACGCGTTCTATCGCAGCGTGTTGCATGCGATAGAAAGGGATGGCCACGTTTAGGCTCGTTCGGCATACTTAACACATTCACTGCCAAGAATCGCTGCGCGCTACGCTCGTAGCCGATTCTGTGGTTTTCCTCGTATGAAGCGGAAAGCGACTACGGCATAGGCGCCCGCTAGGCGGGGTCCTGGCAGTGAAAGTCTTAAACAGGGGATTGGTAACAGAGAACCTTATTATTATTATTTATTACCTACTATTATTTATTCTGTGCTTTAGTTTTATGAAAATGGCATTTACATAAAACTTTCGCAATTTTAATGGAAAACTCGAATCCAAGATGACTAAAACTCGAAGTGTGAAGCTTCATTCATTTTAAGGTTTAAAAATATTTATCTAGTACCTACCGAAGTGCTCACCTTTTCTACTCTTTACTTTTCAGCGTAGCTGTTTAATTCAAACTGAATCAACTAGTGTTTCGCCCCGAACTGTGAACTCGCAATGTACTCGTTTTATTAACCAGCCACTGTAATTCGGCAACCATACATTTGACTGATTAAGCGCATGTTGGAACTTAAATTAGTTATTTACGAAACGAAAACACGACCGAAGGGAGTGTTTTAAATCGACACGAGTTGCGAATTACCTATTCGCACGTGTATCGTACAACGTTTTACTGTTCATATGGCTCTTTAAAGTTTCGACATATGCACGGAAAGTGCACTTTCCACACTCGTGTAACATACATTTACGTCACTCCGGGTGGTAAGTGAGATTTACCGCCCAAGGACGCAACGGCAAATCTCCCTTCACACCCAGGAGAAGACGTAAAATTGTGTACGTACCACGGGCGGTAAT
The DNA here is from genome assembly GCA_947578815.1 of Epinotia ramella. NCBI lineage: Eukaryota > Metazoa > Arthropoda > Insecta > Lepidoptera > Tortricidae > Epinotia > Epinotia ramella. The sequence continues at coordinate 4,069,251 of OX388211.1, read as the reverse complement.
TCGTTAAGCCCCAGATCGCATATTTACCTGCGATCTGGGGCATTCACGAATTCACCGCCCGTGGTACGTAATGTACTATTTTGTCTCAGTAGAGGTCTAATTTCATAAGGCGTGACGGGTTAGGTGGGGCGCATGAGCCCCTTCGGCCGTGTAAGTAACCGGAGCTTCGTAACCAGTTGCAATCGAATACTTTTTCGTCCTTGTACGAAACCAGTTACGAATCTTTGTTTTTTTTTGTTTTTTACGAAAGTAGTTACCTACGATGGAAGATTTTTTATCGTCAAGTTTCGTACAAGTCTTCCATCGTAACTAGTCTCGTAAAAAAACAAAATACCCCTTGTTCGCAACTGATTTCGTACACGGACGAAAAAGTATTCGATCGCAACTCGTTACGAAGCTCTGGTTACGTACACGGCCGAAGGGGCATGAGCCGTAAAGAATACAGCCCTGTCCATAAACACGGTGTTTCCCGCCTCGCCGCCGCCGGTCATAGTCGCCACAACTCACGTCGCGTGTCACAAGTAAACGCAACCTTACACTGCAACAGTACCTTTACTTAGCTTTGGATTCAATCAACTCTGGCAAAAACTCAACAAATTGTCGTTAACGCATGCGTGGGGTAATTTGTAACCCCCCCAGTGAGATCGGCAACACAAAGGCCCCGAGCGATTTGTCCGTGTGACGTGTCAAAAGACACTGACAACCCGTGACGTATGGGGCTGTGCGACGGTGGGGCGCAGACTTGCGCCTTGTACCTGGGTCTTTGTCAGATTTAGGTTCGCGTCTTTTCGGTGGACATTGCCAAAGTTAAAGGCTTTTTGGTTGAACTCTGAATTCGCATAAACGGCGTCGCCTCTTCTATAATTCTATGCGATAAAAACATATTATATATTAACATAAGCTCTTAACTATTGCCCACTGAAAAGACGATTTTTGTTTTACTGACTGACAATGACCCACCTACGATTGATTAGGCGACATCTAACTTTTGCTTTAAATGACACTAAACCAAATGTTCGCATATAAGTATAGTTTGTTTTACTTAAAACGAAGAAAAGTACTTAAAGCCAACCATTACCGACATCTTTTGTTTAATTGTTACCTTCAAGTAGGGTTGTAAAACAATTACGAATAAACAATTCAACAAACAGTAGCAGAGCTACTCCACTCCAGTTTTATGAAGTCTCTTTGTTATCTTTACCTTTAATATTTAGCAACAAATTAAGTCGTTACATCCCACGTTAAGTGCATTTTCTTCATTTCGAGAATTTGAAAGAAAAAAAATGCTATAAAACCGTACGCATACCTACAAGCTACATAAAAATATTTCATCTTTGTTATTTGAGCTATCTTTGTACCTATACAAAACATCGGGAAACCTCAAATAGGTAAATCAATTAAAGTTAATTATAAGTAAATTAATTAAAGTTAATTAAGTGCCGTTAAGAAGGTTTAAATATATATAAATATCAGGGGACAATCTTACACAAATCGACCTAGTCCCATAGTAAGCTCATTAAGGCTTGTGTTATGGGTACCAGACGACGATATATATAATAGATATACTTAAATACATAGAAAACTTCCATGACTCAGAAACAAATATTCATGCTCATCACGCAAATATTTGCCCTTACCGGGATTCGAACCCAGGACCTCCAGCTTCGTAGGCAGCGTCACTACCCACTAGGCTAACCGGTCGTCGTCGGTTTGTTTATATAGGTTTAGAAATATCGGGTTATTATATGTTTCAACTACTTGTATTATCTTGAAAAATATATAACGTGTGCGTTTGTTTAAATTGCCACAGCAATCGGACGTGCGTTTCTCTCCCTTCGCACGTCAACACAATTGTTTCGAGCAAATAAATCGGCGGCAGGTGCGAGGGACAACATTGCTGCCTCTGTCTCATAGGCGCACGCTTTTTTGTTAGATCAACATTGTTTGAATAAGAAACGTATTCTTTTGTTATAACTACGTAAACGTTTAATAAATCGCATCATGATCCATGTGTACATTTTCAGTCCCTTTATAAATACCTAAGATATGTACAGGAATTTAATTTCCGACCCAGCTAAGGCTCAATATTGTATAGTAAACTGTCACCATAAGAGCTAGCTAGACACGACGTTCCTTTGACATATCGCATGCATTGTTATATGTTAGTAACTAGGCAACCAGATTAACTACGTTGACATGGTGAACTGAAATTTTAAATGCGTTATCTCCTCAATCCCCACTTCCTGGTGTAACTAGTAAATCTGCTATTACTAGCTCTTAATAGTTCACGGTTACCGGCAGGTATTTTATTTTTCAAATTAATAACGTAATTGAAAAATATTTTTCAGATTTCTCGATTGACACTGACACATGTTCGTAATTAGAAAAGCAAATGATAAATTTTCGCAGAGGTTATCTGTAATGTGAAGTGACAAATAAATATGTATTGACAATTTGACATTTCAATACTATTACTGAAATAGAAGTTTCGACCTTAATGCATTGCGAATGTCTAACGACATTTCAACGAAATGGGTAGGTATTTAAATTCCTTGACTGTACTTATTCTGGAATTCAGTCTGGAGGATAAACCTAAAATAAAATAAATATTTTAGTGATGATAATATATATTTAAGTTGTAAAAATTATATTCCATTCATATTAATCACTAATATATGATGATGGATTTGTTGAAGCTGACATTATTTTCTTTACAAATGTTTACCCCCTTATTCATAAAACTTTAAATGCCTCTAAATTAATTTTGTAATAAGCAGTTACGCTGCTAACGAAATTGTGGTCGCCGGTTCGAATCCGACTCGGAGCATTAAATTTTTCAATTTTTCCTTTATTTAAAAATGTATTTAAATGCCTCTGTTAAATTAAATGTGTTTTGTTCCTAAATTTCTTACGAACATAAATGTCAAAGTGACAAATAAAGACAAAGGCAGGCATTTAGCTAAAATCAAACGTTTGTGAACGACCATTATTATTTAGAAAAAGGTCTATTCAATTTAGGCTATAGTTCCTAGATAATAAGTAAGGCGTGCAGTCAAGTGCAAAAATATGGTAATTTGCTTATAAGCCAATGGGACATGGCTCTTACGAGTATGTCAGTGGATTAAGGTTTCGGAAAATAATTGTGAGAGGATTAAATCGATACATATTTTTGCACTTGACTATACCTAAGGCGTCTTCATTGATTTTTTTTTTTAATTCAACGACGGTGGCAAACAAGCGTACGGCCCACCTGATGGTAAGCGGACACCGCAGCCTATAGACGCATGCAACTCCCAAGGAGTAACATGGGCGTTGCCGACCCTTTATATGTTTAAGGATTCGCTGTGTAGTAGTGTTATTATGGCTATGGTCTTCTGCAAGGCGGAGGTACTTCCCCAGTTGGGCTGCTCCAAATTCGAGTGGGATGACATTTCGCTGTGCCCTACCTCACCTAAACATACTATCCTTCAATCTTTCAGTCATCCATTAGCTTAAACTTGACCTTGTCCTTTAACTTCATTGAAAAAGTCCCGTACTTCAGCAATGCAGTTGAATGTTTCTGCTCCCCCGCACCCGTTATGCTTCGTAAACCCGTGTCGCACCCGATCATAGCGATTACCGCACCCATGCGCTCACGACGACTGATAACCGGATTACGGACCGGTGATTGACGGCTGTGGGCCACGCCACCAGCTACTTTTAAAGCCTGTTGTTACACTGGACCAACGTTGGCGCGTGAGCAGAAGGCAGCTATGCGTTAGAGGGAGAGGGCTATAACTCGATCTCTTTCGTTTACATAGCTGCCTCCAGCTCACGCGCCAACGTTGGCCCAATGTGTACAGCCGGCATAACACATTCGCTGCCAAGAATCGCTACGCGCTACGCTCGTATCCGATCCCGTGGTTTTTCTCGTATGTAGCGGAAAGCGACTACTAGAAAACCCGCTAGGCGGGTTCCTCGCAGTTAAAGTGTTAAGAGCGTGAGCGGGAATTTTCGACTGAACGGGAGTTGGCGTTGTGACAAAATAAATACTTTCTTAGGTACGTGATTTTTGAGTTTGTGACTGCCTGATTAGAATTGATCGATTGAGGCATTGCTGCGCGCCCAGTATAATAATGGGTTCAGGATGCTGTTGGGACTCCCACGATATTGTAGCGCGTATGTTCGGCGAGGAGCAATTTCCCTTTAATCATACAATTTCCTTTGATATCCTAGACAAATGAAGAAACGTTAACAGCCCGATACTTCGAAGTAAAGTATTCGGGTTCGGACGCGTGAAATCGTTGATTTTAGCAATAGACAAATATAGACCCGATGCTGAATTAACCCGACGAACGCGCGTCGTCTGTAGTACAATGTGTAAAGGGCTTATGACCCATTATCCCTAATTAGGATGCTAAATTCAGTGTGTAAATTCAAGTGTCATGAGCCCTTTACTATTTTCCGTTAGTAACACACGTGTGTTACTAGCGCGCTCGACGGGTTAAGTACGTAGTAGACGAATTTGTCCGTTAAAATTATAATGTTGCATGAAAAAAAAAGGTATACTTAATAGTATCCGCTGTTTCTGTGGCCCATCTCGCAAGGATATCGCAAGCTGATTGCGCATTAGCATGTCAAGCGGGCGCGTATAACCGAATGTAACTGCACCACTAATGGCCGCTAGTGATTGATACCAAACATGCCTACATTACATATGATAGTACCTTTTGTTTGGTTGACAATAGTTTGCCAGAATTTCATATAATTGTTAGCGGCATTTCTGAACGTGTCTAATTAATATGGGCGTGTTGGAACACTGGAAGCATCATGGCTGCTCGCTTGTCTACGATAACGTCTAAGGGTCGATGGCTTGTAATCTATTAAGTGTAATATAATCGTAAACAGAGGAACCAGTGCTTTTATTGTTAAAATAATATAATAATTTCAATTGCCACAATTTAATTTGCCATAATTTTATATTCCAGAACGTTTCACTTTCCATAATATTAATGTGTCAAATTGTTATTTTCCATAATGTTGTATGCCAGAATCTATCATATGCCAGAAACTTTACTTGCTATAATCTTAAATGCAATAATTTTACTTGACAGAATATTCGTGTGCCATAAACTACCTACATTTTCACAGTAAAGTACAGAATGTTCATAAGTAATTGATTTTTATTCAGATTATGTATCGGATTATTGTAGCCGGTCACACAAAAGTGATTTGTGATTTCACATGTAATATGGCTTTTGAAAGGTATGGCAAATGATTATATTATTGCCAAGGATAGGACAAACGCCCGTCATTTTGAAAACTTAACCCTGTTCTGTACAGTAGAGACTTCCTTATATTAATAAAAAAAATTAGGTACTAAATAAGAATAAGAATAGTTTATTCGTGACAATACAAAACAAAGGACAAAAGTAATGTTTTATAAATTTATTTTAAGTACCATAATTTATATGTTTCCAGTAATAAATTATTCAAATGACGATGATTAAGGCGATAAATCACTTTCGCCAATGGAAAAGAATGACCACAATTTTTTCCAAATTTTAAAATAAAAATTAATTAATAATTATTTAATTTTAATTTTAAATATCATTAGGAAGTCTCTACTGTACAGAACAGGGTTAAGTTTTCAAAATGACGGGCGTTTGTACTATCCTTGATTATTGCATATTCTGGCTATTATGGATTTTAAAGTTTATGGTAAATGACATTATGGCATACGATATTATAGAAAATATCCATTCTGTCTAATGAGTATTACGGTAAATAACCGTTATGACACATGAAATTCTGGTAAACAAAATTATGGCCACTGACTATTAGGGCAACTGAAATTATGGCAAAAGAAATTCTGGCAAATGAAGGTACCAATACCTTTTTTTATGGGTTTATGGATTTGCACCACGGGGAAACTCGGAGGTTATGTCTTGATGGATACCCCGATGGTCCCCCTCGACACATTTTGGACGGCTATGGAATCTCCTACGGAACGCACCGCCCTAGCATCATGTCTCTGTTGGTCCTACCTTTTTTTTATCTTACGATTGCAGCCCCCAACTGTAACCTGTTACTTAATAAACAAAAAAAAAGAAACCTCGTACCCCCCCCCTTTTAGCCGCTTGTACGACAGGCAGGTATCCGGTATCCCGTAGCCGTATTCTGCCCGAGCTTGTAACCCAAATTGAATGACTTTGCTTCAATTTTTCAAAGACACACAGAACACGTTTTTTACAACGACGGTGGCAAACAAGCGTACGGCGCACCTGATGGTAAGCGGACAACGCAGCCTATAGACGCATGCAACTTTAAAGGAGTAATATGGGCGTTTGCGACCCTTGATATGTTTGAGGATTCGCCGTGTTGACAGCTGAAGGAACAAATTCGTTCGCTCTCAACACGCTCGCATCCTCGGGAGCTCTGGCAACCTTGCTCACCTCCAGGAACACAACACTACTACAGTGCAAGTAGTAGTGTTATTATGGCTTTGGTCATCTGCAAGGTGGAGGTACTTCCCCAGTTGGGCTGCTCCACATTCGAGCGGGATGACATTTCGCTGTGCCACCTCACCAACACGTGAACAGATATTAAAATTATCTACACACGTTTTTACTTCAAGCCAAAATGGTTGTGCAGATCTCTTTGAGCACTTCACCCGCGTAAAGTCGGACTTCTGCTGCTGATTGTATCATATTCTTCCTGGAAAAAAAAATGTAATTGGCGACATACCTTCCAAAATCATATTGTAAAGGGCTCTTTAATGGAATGTATGCTAATGTAAATAAGTAAGTAGCTACAGTGTTCCATTTGTTTTGTTTCGTACCATTTTAAAACAAAACATATTCTTCTCTATTGCCTTCTATAACACGTAATGCGTTTACGTTGTATTTTTTTCAGAGAACAGATTACTCAAAGTATGGAAATTCTCCCAATCATCATCATAAAAATCATAAACCTCTTCGTTTTGCCGCAATCGAGTAAAAAGCAACTTAGATCTTAAATCCCCAGCTATTTTTACAGAAAGAAAAACTTAAAATGTTCTACATTTGTTCAGCGCTTTAAGCTTCTGTATGCAGCACGCAATCGGCTATTTGCTTTGTCTGTGCAGAAAGCTCGTGTTTTGCATCCGAATACGAGCTTAAAAGCTTATCGAACTAAATTTCTAGTTCCGTTCGAATTTAGGTTACCACTTTTGTTTTATTTATTATTTACAATTAAATAAAAACACTTACTATACAGGGAGGAACATTTCCTTGGACTAAGCTGAAAGGACAGTGTTATATAAGTGACGTACAAACGATCTATTATAAATGTTAAGCTGGATTTAAAAGAAAAAAAAACATAAAAATCTAAATATTTTATCTTAGTGACAACCCTAATACTATACATAGTTATTATTTTCATTTGAAATTGACACATGTCACAAGTCACAAGAAAAGTTCACATCCGATGTTCACGTCATTGAATCTGCTGGATAGGGTTGAAACATACAGTTTTTTTCACCAAAGTTTAACAAGTTGTATCTCGGTAACCGTTAGAAATATTAATATGGTTACTAGGTGAGAAGTAAAGCACTAAACCTGATCTATATCCCATTTGCTTAAAAGTCCATCGATCTGTTCCACCCAGTATAATATACCTATTAGTTCTGATTGTCTCATAGTTAGGTGTTTAAGTATTGCACGATCTCATTGTACTGTGTGATGTCATTACACATTTAAGTTCAAGTTAATTACTATAAGTTAGACTCTTTCACAATTATCTTATTTCGATTTGTTATTAGTATGTTGTGCTTGGTAGGAGGTATAGGAATGTAAATTTAATATTATTTTCATAGAACTATGCTAAATATGTGTGTAATAATTATCATTTTGTTGCCTCGCCTAATTAATAAATTAATTCATTAGCAGAGAAAATTAGAGTTAGGTACCTACCTACTACCTACCGCAAACTTTCGCTATCTAATCTAGGTAGGTACATAGAAAAAAAACCAACTACACTGATCCATAAATCCATACTATATCCATCCATATCCATATTCATACTAATATTATAAATGCGAAAGTGTGTCTGTCTGTCTGTCTGTCTGTCTGTCTGTCTGTCTGTCTGTTACCTCTTCACGCTTAAACCGCTGAACCAATTGCGATGAAATTTGGTATGGAGATAGTTTGAGTCCCGGGGATACACATAGGATAGTTTTTATCCCCGAAATCATCCCCTAAGGGGGTGAAATGGGGGGGTGAAAGTTTGTATGGAGCTGCGTTATAAACGAGTTCCACGCGGACGGAGTCGCGGGCAGAAGCTAGTAATATTATAAATGCCAAAAAGGGTCTGTCTGTCTGTCTGTTACCTCTTCCCGCTTAAACCGCTAAACCGATTTAGATCAAATTTGGAATAGAGACAGCTTGAGACCCAGGGAAGGACATAGAATAGTTTTTAAACCCGCATCATCAGTCCCTAGGCTAGAGGGGTAAAAGTTTGTATGGAGCTACGATATAAACAAGTTCCACACGAACGGAGTCGCGGGCAGAAGCTAGTTAGGTATAAATAAAGCACTGCACTGCCGTGCTACCGATAGGTCGTAACTTCATACGAACTCTGTAGGGATTTGAGGCCTTTTGGCTGAGGCGGTAGTTTAGTTAGTGTTTTCGGTGTAACGTATACTTGTACCGCGTCAGTTATAATTTTGCTCGACTTGGCGGGGTCACTCCCGTACCCCCAGATTTTTAATTAAGTAAACCCATCGCCAACAAACTGCTTCGCAGTTGGGGAATCTTCAATTTAAGGTAACCTTACTTTGTTTTTTTAATACAAAGCAGCGGTGGTTTCGAATCCCAGCTTGTACGAATGAGTTCTTCTGCGACCCCTATGTCCCTAATTAGGGATAACAGGAATACATCATCATCATATTAAAAGTAAGTAAAATATAAAACTTACATACAAAACATAAACCATTATAAAAACCTAACCTAGTGTGCCGCCGACACTGAGGCGCCTTTTATTAATAATAAAAAAAATCGTCATTGTACCTGTGGACAACAGAACAGCAAGATCACGTCTAGAATTAACGAAACCATTGTATAGTGCGTAAGCATACAGATTGTCTAAGGTAAATAAAGAACTCCTTCAAAAATACCCCATTTTACATAACCTAAAGTATATAACAAGTTGTAAAATCGCAATAGGTAAACATAGCCAGATTGACGAATTAATATGAATACAAATTGTATGTATAAATAAATAAAGGTCATAATTAGCAAATAGCTTAATCATTCGTACCTATAGCTTATTCGGACATGTGTTCTTGTAGAACATTAGCATTATGATGTTTTTTTTTATCTTTGTATTCATATTCAGTTTGACTTATTTTAAGAAGGTTAAGAACTATCATTGTAATAAGCTTTTATTGTCAAAAAATTACTGACTGTTGAGTTTGTTTCGACGTTTCTTCTTAACAGTGGTCTTCTTTTTTAGAAACGCTGGTAGAATTTTGACTTGTAAAAGTGCCATCTTTGCAGAATATAATTTCATTTATTTCGTTTATTTCATTTACCTTCTTGCTCTTTTTAATGCCAAGCAAGTTTTAAAATTAACTAAAAAAATATTGGACGTATCCTTTAATTTAGGTATTGCAGCTTAAAAATGTGGGTGTAACCTAAACATACACCTCCGGCGCTCAAATAACAAGTTACCGTTAATCCTAAAATTACAATCAACCCTGTTTGTTTAGGTTTCATTTTAATCAGCTCTGCCGTTAAGCCAAAAGGACTTATCGACACAAAACATACATGTCTAAAGCAGTAACTTATCTTAACGTTACTCAGGTTGCATCCTGAGGGACCCCGAAGTCCATGTCTAGTTCTTAGAATTGGCGTAAGCACTAGTATCTTACAAAAGCATACGCTTGTAAACTTCCATGCTAGAAGTGAAATCAGACCAGGGGTGTAGGCGTTATCTCTTAGTCGGCTTAGTAACTACTTACAGGCTGATTGTTGCTTTTAATTGACATTTCGACGATAAAAAAGCATATTTTTATCAAATCTTTGAAGTCACAAACCTGTTTGTGATTTTGATTATTTTTGTAACTTACTGTGTCGAGTTGACAGATTTATTTTTATTAGCCGTATTTTTCATGTGACACGAATCGCTGGTCAGACTCTATTCGTAATAGTGACACCATTAATTTAATGTTCAACTACCCAATTGCGCGGTCAGTGAAAACATGCACAATAGTGCCGTTTTCAACGTCTGTATGGAGTCAGGCTACTGCTAATATAATTATGTTTTTTATTCAATGTGTATACCATAGCGAATTACGTTACATACGACTTTTATGGGCTGGACAAGGTGTTTAATAACAAAATCCGTTCAGAATTTTCGTTTGTAATTTTGCCTACTCGAAACTTTGTATTGATGTTGAATTTATAATTACTTTACACGTGTTTAGATCGCAAAACAATGCTTAATCGTTTTTTGAGTTCGAATAATCGACCTTCAAATGTGTTATAATCTTCAAATGTATTATGTGTTACTAGCTTCCACCCGCGGCTTCGCGGATAAAAACTATCCTTTATTTTAATCCAGGCTATAAACTATCTTTGTGCAAAATTGCATCCAAATCGGTCAAGCCGTTTAAGCGTGATTGAGTAACAAACATCCAAACTTTCGCATTTATAAAATTGTTAGGATTAGTAGGATAATCCTCCGACTTATTAGCGTTTTTAGTCAGCAGAAATACCATTATAGTGCCTGTATGAGATGTAGAACTCGCAAGCCTGTTTTAAAAAGATATTTTTTTCAGTGTGATTAGTTAAGTGACTCAACAAAAAAAACTATATAATTAACAAACCTGCTCACCAAATTTCACGAGAATCGGTTCAGGAATCCGACCTGTAGAGGATAGCAGCTGGACAGCAGACGGCGTAACAGATGCTGGAATACGAACGATTTTCGGCCCAAGCTGAAGCATAGAACTTCGTTCGCTACGCTCGCTCGTTCGATAACCCGGACTTCTCTCGAAAGCCTGGTTACCTACCAGGCTTGCAGGGTTTCTCTACGGCAAAAAAGATATTTCCATATGAATAACAAACTGAGCTACCTACAACGCAAACACGACAGTACATAATATATAACACTATAAACACTCGTCAGGGATTGTACACAGTGACAGTCATACCAGGATGTTGATTTGACGAAAATGGTTTCATCGCACGCACACATTCACGATTTGCCTTTCACCGGCATCGATGTGAAAGGCAAGTCGTGAATGTGTTCGATGAAAACATTTTCGTCAAGTATAACCAATCTAACGAAAAAACCTCTAAATCTGAACTTGCAGGTCTTTTGGGAAACGTTTAAAATCCGTATTAGAACATATATAAAGAAAGAAATAAATAAATAAAACATTTATTCACTACACAAAAGACACACAGAGACAAATGGAGTAGAGATACAATACAATTGACACTTAATGTGTGTGTATTCGCGGCAGTGAATCGGTCGCTGTCTCAGCATTATGCCGAGGTGTCAGACAGACACCTTCAGCGCTGATTTTCAGACAGCACCGTACGTGACCCACGGAACGCAACACAACATACTGCCGATACAAACGTATACAAATAATAAATAAATAATTAATATAATGAAGTTAAATATGTAACACAAGCACAATGGGACGAGAGACGCAATGTCAAACACGCGAACGGTTGGGACGTTTAAAAAAAATAAATAGAAGAAAAATTAAATAAAGTGCTCGGTTGGGATTTTTGGAGCGTCAACAAATAGCCCTTAAGCTGGCGCCTAAAGGTATACTTGCTAGACGCTCCTTGGATAGGTGGGGGGAGATCATTCCAACACTTGGACGCCGCGTACCAAAAACTACCTCGAAACGCCGCGGTCCGATGCTTTGGCACCAGAATCATCGCTTTAGGTACACCTCCGCGCACTCTTGGGCCATACAAGTCTACTCACAATCAGCAAATATGCTGGGACCCCAGATCGCACTATATGACCGGTATTGGTACTGGGTTTTGTGAATCCTGGATGTGTAACGACCGACCTGTCAAACAATGAAAAAAAAATTGACTTTCAGTTTTATGTATGGAGTGCACCCCTAAAAAAATTTTTTTTAGTAATTTAGTTACAAAACTATGTAGCGGTTAACAAAATACACCTATCCTGAAAATTTTATTCAAATACACCTTATAGTTTTAAGTAGTTAGAGTAAAATGCCTGTTACATACGGACGGACAGACAGACAGACAGACAGGCAGACAGATAGACAGACAGACATGACGAATCTATAAGGGTTCCGTTTTTTGCCATTTGGCTACGGAACCCTAAAAAAGGACCCGTTTGATTATCATCACTGGGTATGCACAGCACATGAGACTGGTGCCCATTGCCACCACAAAATCACATGCTTACCTAATATGTGCATGTTTTATATAATATTTTTCTTTTTTTTTCTTGTGTAATGAAGTGGATTGTGTATTTTTTTTTTCTCGTACAATTTTGTTTTCCTGGTAGTTGTGGCAATAAGCATTTTTTTTATAAGTAAACCAATTGTCGTTTTTGTGAAAAAAAACTTATCCGATATTCGACACTCAGTATGTGTCGTGTCCCTTGCATGTTATAAGGGTTTCCTAACTTTCACTGTCTTTCTTTGAGGTTACTATCACCCTTAAAATTTTCGTTCAAATTGATACTGAAATATTGTATAGAACAGAGCATATTTCTTCTCAAGGTACTTCCGAAACAATTTTCACCGTGCTCCACTCATATAAAAAATGTACGGTATAGCATTTTCGAGTGTCTTTTTACCTTCAAGCCCGAGCAAACATAGTGTCCCATACATCGCGTGAAAGGATTTACCGGGCCACCACAAACATCTATACGATTTCCCACCTTATATCGTTGAGATAGAGTTCAATGATTGTGAGATCCGTCGGATGGGTATCCCTGTCCTAAACAAATGCTGACTATCCGTTTGTCCGTACAATGTCCGTTTATTGCATTATAGTGGACAAACATGGACGAGGGTCCGCAAATATTGCGAGCGGGTCAGGTCGTTTTATTAGCGTTATAAACGTTTGTTCCCCCCATACTAATATCTTCAAAGTGAAACTGTAGGTACAGTACCTAGATAATATAGAAGACGTTCGAAGTTGGACATTATGTGTCATGATTTCGACTGTCTTGTCAACACATAATATATTAGGCTGTAGGAATGACAAAGTAAGTATACTTAGTAAAAACTCTATAATATAAGCACAAATGTGTCAACCCACATGGCACGAACATTTTAATTGAAGCTTGTGCATAGTGCATAAAATGTTTGATGTTCTTTTTCGAATTACTGTGGGTTGATTTTCTGTGATATACATGTCGCAGTGGAATAGTATAATACGCCGTTTTCCATAACATCTAGCTGTTTTACAAAACAGCGCTGTTTTGTAATACGGCGGCGGGTTGACGATCAGGCGAATTGAATACCGCTGAATGAAAATCCGCTGGAATGTGTTCGGCGCTTATCGTTCTTCAATACGACTAGCGGTAATGTAATACAGCGGGTCATTAGCCGCCGCTTTGGAAATTTTTAGTTCCCATTTTTAATACTCGAGGCGCTATCTGCACGGCTATCACGCGACGGCGCGCGAGCTCTCTCGATTTTTCTTAGAACACTTAGAACAAGAGGTATAGTGAGAGAAAAATCGAGACTATGTCGCGGCCGTCTCATGATAGACGTGCTGACATAGTAACAACAATGGCGTCGGGGAGTTTCAGAGGTTATAATGCAAATAAAAACGGCAAAAATGGCTATATGGACCCTGGTGTTCAGCGGAATCCAACACAGTATTAGCGGGATTGTCATTACGATTCGTTCTACAATATAGCGGCAATCCGCCGTATTACATTACAGCTAGCTGTATTACAATATAGCGCCAAACCACCGAACACATTCCAGCGGATTTTCATTCAGCGGTTTTCAATCCGCCTGATCGTCAACCCGTCGTATTACAAAACAGCGCCGTTTTGGGAAACAGCTAGCTGTAATGTAAAACGGCGGATTAAACAATATGCCTGCGACATATACATCAATAAAATAAGGGATCTTTACTCTGCAAATAGTCCGCAACGGCTTTTTTACAGGTCAAATATCTACCAGTGTTTTTAGGAACTTCCGCATGCGGTTTTCACCGATCGACAGAACGTTTAAAACAAGACAGCGTGCGAGCAGTGCCGCAGCGAGATGGACTATCCTTTTCTTTTGAAGTGTTCTAATTAGAAAAAGACGGATAGTCTATCTCGCTGCGACACAGGTCGCGCGCCGTCTTGTAATAATCGTGCTGATGACTTTAATTAGTTGCTACCCAACAATCGCAAGGAGAGCATGCTGTAGTTATATCGACCGACTTCACGAGCAATTAACATGTTACTAATACGGCTTTAGTTGTGTGACATACCGGATAATGAGGATTAATGTTATTCCCTTCTATTTGTTATTACGAAAACGTTGACTAAGACTTATCAAAATAGCCTGAATTATTAATGGAAATGAATTAAAATTAGTCTCGCACCAGCGATCCGTTTCAGACGACAGTACAAATTATACAATTGACTGCTACAGAGGAATGCTCTCAGCGAGAATAACGAAGTATTTATAGCCGCCATTTATATCAGGAGGCCTGTTTATGTGTGTCGCTTCCGATCCTAGTTGCATTTCAATTCGATTCGCACGCCTGCTCTCACGCGCGCTGGTGTAACGTGAAACAAAGAGCGCACGAAATATATTGGAAGGCGAATGGAATGTGACATGGATGAAGATAGTTGAGGCCTTTGCTTTGGGATTCACAAGCTACCTCAACTCAATTCACCATTAATTACTAGTCACATTCAGTAGCGCAATTTGTAGCGCTACGCTAGCAGCCGATGCCGTTGTTTTCCCGCTAAGCAGAGGAAAGCGCCTACGGACAGCGCCCGGCAAGCGGCTTTCTGTAAGTGGAAGCGTTAACTCGACTCCCCTGGGCTGTTATTCGGTAAGCTTTAATGCGTCACACCTCACCCATCACGCCTAACAGAACTAGATCTCTATCTACGCTAAGTTACTACTAATCGCGGCGTGAAGACATATTTGTGGATGAACGGTGAGATAATGTTTTAAAATGTTACAGAAGAGCGGGGCTGGATTCATAATATCTCTTGGCTGGATTCATAATATCTCTTGGCTGGATTCATAATATCTCTTGGCTGGATTCATAATATCTCTTGGCTGGATTCATAATATCTCTTGGCTGGATTCATAATATCTCTTGGCTGGATTCATAATATCTCTTCTTAATCAGAGCTTGGACTACACTGGTCCGCTTTAGGTGAACTAACGATGAATGCGAATACCCTATTTGTCTGTGGATGGAATTAGTTTAGCGTTTGCGGAAACATTGACTGCGTCTGCTCTACAGTTATATTCACGAATTACTCCAGGCAAATTACGGTTTTGAAAAACATTAATTTATAATAGCGTTTTTTTTCTTGATGTCATTTGAAAATGTTATTCTAAGATGATTTAGTCAAGAATCCGACAAACTTTCCACCCGGAAGTAATTATGTAGATTTAAATGAAGCATGCATTATCTTTTTTTGTACGATTTATCTTGAATATTATAGAGCAAATGTAAATGAACCAAAATAAAGACAAAAACATTTATTAATATTTTCTTCTACTTACTTCCATACTATCCATACTCCATACTAATATTATAAATGCGAAAGTGTGTCTGTCTGTCTGTCTGTCTGTCTGTATGTTACCTCTTCACGCTTAAACCGCTGAACCGATTTTAATGAAATTTGGTATAGAGATAGTTTGAGTCCTGGGGAAGGACATAGGATAGTTTTTATCCCGGAAACCATCCCCCAAAGGGGATGAAGTGGGGGGTGAAAGTTTGTATGGAGCTACGATATAAACGAGTTCCGCGGACGGAGTCGCGGGCTGAAGAAGGATATAGTATAGTTTTTATTCCGGAAACCATCCCCGGAGGGGGTTAAATTGGGGATGAGAGTTTGTATGGTGCTACGATATAAACGAGTTCCATGCGGACGGAGTCGCGGGCAGGAGAAGGATATAGTATAGTTTTTATTCCGGAAACCATCCCCGGAGGGGGTGAAATTGGGGATGAAAGTTTGTATGGTGCTACGATATAAACGAGTTCCACGCGGACGGAGTCGCGGGCAGAAGCTAGTACTATATATATTATATAATATTATAAATGCGAAAGTGTGTCTGTCTGTCTGTCTGTCGGTCTGTTACCTCTTCACGCTTAAACCGCTGAACCGATTTGGATGAAATTTGGTATAGAGATAATCTGAGACCTGGCGAAGAACTTAGGATAGTTTTTATCCCGGAAATCATTCCCCAAGGGGATGAAGTGGGGGGTCAAATTTTGTATGGAGCTATGATATAAACGAAGTTCCACGCGGACCGAGTCGCGGGCAGAAGCTAGTATAATTATATGATTTCGATAAGGATCATTATATAGTAGATTAGGTTAGGTCAGTTGGTGGCAATGGTATTATAAGTAAGTTAGGGTTAGCTTTGTTTCCCTTAGATCTGAAATAGGCACCCCGGGACGTTAATACGCGTTAGGTTAGGTTTAGGTTAGGTTAGGTAATGTTATGCCAATATATATTTCTGCGAGAATAGTGTTCGAGAAAAAAAAATATGCTCATATATTTTATGCGCGAACATGATTTGGAGCAACAAAATTATGCACATATAATATTTGGACTATTGAAATTCGGCGTAATCTATATGTAATATAACTCTTTGCTATAAAATGCATGTACATTATAGTACAGCAAAAAAGCATCACCTGATACCCCTTGTTAAGCGTCGTGAAATTGCTGATGGTGTAGCCATTTAGCCGGCAGAGGGGGGGACACATGACTCGAACAAAAATTAGGGCTTTAAAGCCCAATATCTCGCAAACTAATCACTGGTTTGAAAACTGGTTATCGAAAACCCATTATATTTTTTAACGAGCTATCCAACGATACCCCACACCATGGATTTAACGAGAAAAAAAAATTACGTCCCCGGTTTAGGTGTAGGGGAGGTATCCTAAAAAATTTTTTTTTTATGATTTTATTGTACTGTTTTGTCGGCGTGATTGATTTATATATCCATGCCGAATTACCGTTTTCTAGTAGTAATGGTTACTGAGCTAAGCCGAAGACGGACAGACAGACAGACGGACATGGCGAAACTATAAGGGTTCCTTGTTGACTACGGAACCCTAAAAAGGCCCTTAAGGTATTGTACCGAGGATGCTAGTGGCATTTCCTCGCTGAATTGCAATGCTGATGTGTTGCGCGAAACAGCCGCCAGCTCTTCGGTCACCAGTTATGTCAACCAGACGTTTCAATAACTTTAACATTTTAATTAGTTGTTATCGGTCCTTGCACCACGATATCATCCAATTCGATCTTGCATCTCAAACCATAAACATATTTTTTTTTCTCTGTTTCATTATTCTCCACGCAGCCAATGAAGTCGAACCGATCTCTGTCTATTTTCCACTCCAATTCCTAATGCTTTACCTCTAAATAAAGAATAAACCAAGTGAGACGTAGAGAAAAGGAAATAATAAATATCATTCAAAGGTAAAAGCATTTTTATGTCGTGAACACGATAGTCATAGAAATCTAAAGCTTTACCACAGATATACAAGTTGAAGAATGTTCACAATATCAAATAATATGTATATTTCCATTAAATTTTATAGAACTCATTTGAGTTAGTTAAATTATTGTTTTTATTCTTGATTATTTTTATCGACCATCACATTTTAGGTTCTTGTGAATTCACAATATTTACAATGTAGGAAAAAAACTAAATACTAACTTTAAAAAGTATAACGCCAATCTTACGACGTTTCTTTAAAGTTTTACCAGCAACCTCGTCATACTCGAGGGATTCCCTCAAAGAAAACGAAATGGGGGAAAAAAAATGACAAATTTTATGGTGCCAGGTGGTCACTCGAGGGACACAGCAATTAAACGAAAGGGTGTCATACATTTATTTATTTATTTATTCATTTAAACTTTATTGCACAAATATAAAAATAGAAGTACAATTGGCAGACTTAATGCCTTAAGGCATTCTCTACCAGTCAACCATTGGGCTAAACAGAAACTTTAGTGGTGCAGGATCCTAAGTACAGAGACTCGAATGGAAACACAAATCAATTAATTTAATTAATATACATACATATATAATGCATACAATATAAACTTGCATATACTTACATAAATACATACAATTAAATGTACCCGAACAAAGATATCATGAGGATCATCAATGTTTAATGGTTGATAAGAGATGCTTACGCAACTTGCATTTAAAGGTGAACTTGCTCTGAGCTTGCCTGACGTAAAGAGGGAGATCATTCCACAGACGAATAGCCTGAACAGCGAAGGAATTTGAGAGGAAACCAGTACGGTACATTCATTCACTTCAACTTATTACTACATCCCTGTAATATAAAACTGACATTGAGATCTACCTAAAATTACGTACGCAATCGACCAGTAGGACCCATATTCAACTTACATTTATTAATTATATAAAAACACACCATTACAGTTAAAAACTAAGTCACTGTGATATAGATATACCTACATTTATTTTTATATATGACAGAAGAATTACATCTATCCATCAACTCACAGTACTCAGCATTCATAAAACAATTCCCCAACTACTCCCAAAGACGTCCACTTAAGGCTGTGTACGAGTAGAGCTCTGACGAAAGGAGAGTTTTTGCGCGCTATGGTGCGCGCCTCTGGAAGAGATAGCAGTAGCCGGGCACGGGCGAAAATTGACCCTCGGCCGTGAGGGGACTAGCAGACGCACCGCCTGACCTACCAGCTCTGGGCAGTCTTGAACTACCTCGCAAGATTTTGCAAGCGCTCGTTGACTTGAGGTGAGGTGTAACTCGGTGCTACCACCGAGTTACACCTCACCTCAGCTCAATTAAAACCTAATGCGCCCAATAGATAGTTTGTGGGATATAAAAATAGATAATGTCCACATTTTTAGGGTTCCGTACCCAAAGGGTAAAAACGGGACCCTATTACTAAGACTTCGCTGTCCGTCTGTTTGTCTGTCACCAGGATGTATCTGAAGAACCGCGATAGCTAGACAGTTGAAATTTTCACAGATGATGTATTTCTGTTGCCGCTATAACAACAAATACTAAAAACAAAATATAATAAATATTTAAGGGGGGCTCCCATACAACAAACGTGTTTTTTTTGCCGTTTTGTCTGTCGCCAGGCTGCATCTCAAGAACCGCGATAGCTAGACAGTTGAAATTTTCACAGATGATGTATTTCGGTTGCCGTTATAACAGCAAATACTAAAAACAAAATAAAATAAATATTTAAGGGGGGCTCCCATACAACAAACGCGTTTTTTTTTTTTGCTGTTTTTATAGATAATGAAACAGAACCCTTCGTGCGCGTCTCCGACTCGCACTTGGCCGGTTTTTTTTTTTATGATGATGATAAATGTGTGGTTGATGCGACACGCCTTAAGTTAGGAAGGTGTGATGTTGAGACTCAGTACTCTGTGCGTCTACTCTACCTACATGTTATTGTTTTGTTTCTCTTTGCAACTGCTTCGTTTGTGTGCGGTTTGCAATATGTAATAATAGTACATTACTCACTCACCTGGGGCGGTAAAACAAAGAATATCTCAGATAGCAGGTACCACCCGTGGTGAGTACAATAGTTTACTTCACTCTCTGGCCAGGTCGTGAGATTTCCGCACGTGTAGCGGACTACTTAGGTTTGACGCGTAATTTCGGTGTCCGAGAAGCAACCGGATGGCTCCAAGCATGCATGGCAGTCCAAGTAGGCTCAATTCGGGTTGCACAGGGCGGTTCCACAAAACTTCGGGAGCTCAAATACCGCGAGCCATCCGGTTGCCTCTTGGACTCTCAGCTACGCGTCATTGCTCTGAATAAACGGTATTTTCCATTTAACGGGCAGGTGTGGCAAAGGCAAAGGCAAAGGCAAAGTGTTTTTATTTGTCAAACATAGGTGATGGCTGCATAGAAACAGAGATGTTCAATTTTGTACGTTGCACTATGTTTTGCCGATTGGCGTACAAAAACATTGGCTTAAATATCTAGTCTTGAATTACATTACAACATATCATTTGATTATTAATAAAGCATTGTGAATTATATCATTTGGAATATGATGTCAAAAATGTATTTAGAGTGTAATGTCAAAGATGTATTTAGAATATAATGTCAAAGATGTATTTAGGATATAATGTCAAAGATTATTTAAAATAATGTCAAAAATAAGATAATCAAATTTAAAAATAACAATACTTTACAATATATTCATCAGGAATCACTACGTACAATTAAGTTCATCATTTAAATAATCTAAAACAGAGTAATAGCACTTATTTATGAGTAAAGGTAATAATTTATGCCTCAAGAGTGACATTGGTAACAATTTAAATTCTGTTGGTAATTTATTATAAATCCTTACCGCCAGAGAATATACACTCTTACGCACTAAAGCGGTGTTTGCTGGAACTGTGCTCAAATCCTCCCTATATTTTTGCCCCAAACGTTTGCTGGTAAAGCTAGTTTTTTTAAATAGCAGTGGATTATTTTTGACAAACATCACTACTTCAATAATATAAAGAGAGGGCATTGTCAAGATGTTCAAATCCTTAAAATGTGATATACAACTGTCCATTTGTTGAAGGCCACACATTGCTCTAATGCACCTTTTTTGAGCTTTGAACACCGCTTCCTTGTTTAAAGAATTGCCCCAAAAAATTATGCCGTAACGTAAGGTCGACGCTACAAAACCATGGTATGCAGTTAATACAGCATTAGGACTTGCTTGCTTTGCAAGTTTATAAAGTGCATAGGCATACTGGTTCAGTTTTAGGCACACTTGCTCAGTATGTGAGTTCCATGAGAGATGGCTGTCTACATTTACTCCTAAAAATTTGGTAACAGAAGCTGATTCAATCAGTGCCCCTTCATAATTACAAATGATAGGAACAGGCAATTTACGTTGATAAAAGTGCATTATTTTCGTTTTGTCAAGATTGATTAATAAATTATTCACATTGAGCCATTCAATTATGTCCTTTAGAGTACTATTAATTTCTATTTCATAGTTATTAACATCATTACATTTAATAATAACATTGCTGTCATCAGCAAATAATACCATTGGATGTTTGACGTGTCGAGGTAGGTCATTGATATAAAGTAAAAATAGTAGCGGGCCGAGAACACTTCCCTGCGGCACGCCATATATAATTTGCCTCTTTTCAGATCGGTAAGCCTTTACATATTTAGTGTGCATGCAGATCTGAGAGAGTTCAGTGTATTGACGTCTATCGCTCAAGTAGGATTTTAGCAACTCTAAAATATTGCCACGAATACCATAAGCATTCAACTTCCTTAAAAGAATTGAGTGATTTACATAATCAAACGCTTTTGTCATATCCATAAATATGGCACACACGTTGTTACGTCTATCTAAATTTTCTATTAATGGCTGGATAAGATCATATATTGCCATATTTATGGATTGTTTTCTACGAAAGCCTTTCTGTTCTGCAGCTAGCAAATGATATTTCTCCAAATAATTGTAGAGTGCCTCGTATATCACTTTTTCGGCCACCTTAGAAAATATCGTTGCTAGAGCAATGGGTCTATAATTAGACATATTAGTTTTATCCCCTTTTTTATGCAAAGGTTTCACAACAACAGGCTTTAACTTGTCTGGATATACCCCCGTTGTGATACTGAGGTTAACAATGTGACTTAGGGGATGGATAATTATATGCGATACCTGCTTTACAGCTTTAGTATTTATATCGTCATATCCGACACTATTTGTATTTTGTGACGTCGTGAGTGTTTATATTGTATCGAGAGACTTTTGCATTGTCTAGTCACAATTACACAGTGGTTCTTCTTCAATTACTTGTGCTGTGGTCGTGTGACAGGGGAAACAATGAGTTGTAGTGCCACTTGAAGCTATCTTTGTACTATTCGAGGATGTCCTTATAAAGAAATTCCGCAAATGTGTTTTGAGATCTGAGAAAATTCATTGTCTGTTGAACTAAGATTCGTTTAAGTGTGGGATCTTGTTCAAAATAAATATTATAATTAAGATGAGAATAAATATATACTGTATACATACATATATAATTATGTGCTCAGCTGAAATAATAATAAATAATGACATCAGACTGGTACAATCAATGTAATTACTTAAAAAAAACTACGAACTTTTTTATTTAAACCTACTTACATTATTTTCTAGGTTTTAATCATCATCACTTCTTCTACGGTTTGAAATATTATTAACGAATGCGCTATATATACCTCATTCCGTATATATTTATAACACTAGTGCCTCTGTGAGGGGATTCGCGTTATGTCCTTTTTATAAAAAAAAAAACGAAAAAGAGGATTGAAAAAAAAAAACTATGTAATTCTTGTACCTGCTCCCAAATTTTCACGAGAATCAGTTGAGAAATGCGAACCAGCCGGATAGCGGGACAGACGGCCCAAGCTGCAGAATAAGTTTCTGTCAAAAAATTCATTTTTGGTACAAGCTTTTATTGCCGACTGTACTTTTCTGTATACCATCACCAACTGCTCATTGAGACGATTCTAACGAGCCCAAACTCGATGGGGTTATGTGGTTTTTATTACGGAGTTCCTGTGGCCACCTTCTGTCTCCATCATCAGATCAGCTCGATGGTACCATAATATTGAATCGTCATCTAATCTTTACTTATACCCAAAATTTCAGCTCAATCGGTCACCGGGAAGTGGGTCAAATTTAACTTGCAAGATTTGACGGACAACTTACATACGAACAAGTCAATTAAATATAAATAAATAAATATTAAGGGACAATCTTACACAAATCGACCTAGTCCCACAGTAAGCTCAGTAAGGCTTGTGTTATGGGTACTAGACGACGATATATATAATAAATATAAATACTTAAATACATAGAAAAACTAAAAAGCTTGTAAAAACAACGTAGGGTGCCGCCGGCAGCGAGCTGGGGCCCAAGCCACAGACAGTATAGTCAGGGCGACAGAGAGAAGAACCTCTTGACTATCCACGTACATGTGTCCAGAAGTACCAGACCCTTGACCCAGCCATCTAGCGAGAGGCTGTTAAGGGGCTCCCATACGCCAATGACCTTCGATTTGAATCCCTTGGTTTCCAATGTTTTTTGGAGCTTATTATATTAACAATAACGGCTTTAAGCAATATAGTATCCCATATTTACTTCAAAGTTCATTGTTTTTGAGATATTTGGCATCAAAGTTGAACAATTGTAAGCCAAAACTCTGGTTTTCTGGCCATAACTTTTGTGTTAATTAGTTTAAAATGAAAACCATAGACACGTTTTTAGAGACATCAAAGACAAACCCAAATATGTGGATTTCGTATATGTTAGATCTTTCACGTCAATAGAGATACGAAATAAGTGTTTTTTTAGACAAAAAATAAGTATTCATAATCTTTCAAAATCCGGTAGACGAAAATGGAGATACAAGATTGAAGAACCGATAGCGGTTTGATTTATAATTTTATTCTATCTGTAGTGCAAAAGAAGATGATACGATTCAAAACTTGTCAAAAATCGATGAAAACCTCGGGTAGCCCCTTAAGGTGTTGGTCGAGACTCTTCGGTATTAAACCGTTAGCCAAAACGACTATCGGAACGATGATCGTTTAATGAACATTACACATGGCGGTTATCTCGTGAGCCAAGTCTAGGTACAGCAAGTTATTATTATTTGTAAGGTAAACGTCCCATTGCTCGACGCTGAGCCAATCAATACTGGAGAACTTCAATTTTAATACGTTGGCTACGTAGTAAAGGGTAAAGTTAAACAACATGGTTTCTATTATTGGAATAAAGGTACACATTGGGACATTTGCCTTATTTACTAAACAACGTAGAACAGAGGGGTGATCGCGTAACGTTCCAACCGCGCTTTAGGACGATTTAACCCCAACTGTTATTTTTCCATATAAGTAAAAACTAAAAAGTGACATTTAGATCTACCTGACGCGCTTAAGTGATCGATCTGAAATATTACACTTCCAGTTTGCTTATTCAAATTGATCCCACCGCGGATACATTTAAAATTTCTAACAAATAAATTAAAACCGGCCAAGTGCGAGTCGGACTCGCGCACGGAGGGTTCCGTACCATTATCTATAAAAACGGGGGAAAAAACGTTTGTTGTATGGGAGCCCCCTTAAATATTTATTTTCTTTTGTTTTTAGTACTTGTTGTTATAGACAACACAGACGGACAGCGAAGTCTAAGTAATAGGGTCTCGTTTTTACCCTTTGGGTAAGGAACCCTAATAACGAGTGTCACCTATATTTATGTTTAAGATTTTTTTATATGGCCGACTTTTTATAAAACAGTTGTTCTGATTAGAATCTTCCAGCTTGACACGCTAGAGTTTCTTTTTGAATGGATATTTTGATGGAATTCGGCCAACTAAAATAATCTCAAGTATTGCAAAATACATTATGAATCTACAACTCATAAAATAAATTAAATTCTTCATTCACGACAAGTCAATCTCGTGAAGGCAATGGTTTAATCGAACCGGGTGATAAAACGGCAGTAAAATAAATTACTTTCAATCATATTTATAACCTGCAAGTTGGAGTTTGGACGAAATTAATTAATTTATAAAGAAGCGGTTTCAGATATGAAGGTTCTATTTACTGTGGCTGTTGGTAAGATTTGTTCAAATTTAATTTATCGTGCTCTTAAATGAGAAACCGTAGGAAACGACCAGCATTATTACAACCAATTTAACTATGAGAACTTTCTTGTCTATGGTAGTAGGTAAAATCTGTACTGTAATGTCATTACAGTACAGATTTTTGTAAGGTTATGAGTTTAAATTTGGAACAGCTATCAAAACTCATACGGGTCTAGAGAAGAAACGTCAATTCAGTATGTTTTTTTAATATAAACCGCACGATATTTGATCACGAGTGACATGAGAATATCACTTCATTCGTTTGTCCATGATTTTAAAAAAACATTCGTCTTGACGTAGGATCGAATTGCCGCCATTACTGTTGTCATTTCTTCGTTGGTATTTTGCTGTTACGAAAGTAGAATTCTGAAAAGTTGTTTGTAACTCACATTTTAGTTGAAAATATGACTATGTAGTAGTGACTCCGAGAACGATATGCACACTCCGCCGGCCGGATATCGTAAATGCAGCCACGATTGCAACAAAGATATTTTACGGCATATGTTTAACGGACCACCAGATATAGTAAAATATGAACACAAAAAAAATACTTTTGACGACCAAAAATAGTAACTGAGCACCTAATTTTTTTCACCATTTTAATGTGAAATGATAACCTAAATAATAACATCTTACTATCCTATTTAAAGAAAATGTCTCCTAATTAATCATTGCTAACACATAAATAGTAAATGATCACCAAAATGTTACCACCATTTTTAAGTTAAATGAAAACCAAATTATAACATCTTACTATCCTATTAAAGAAAATGTGTCCCAACTAATCATTGCTAACCCAAAAATAGTTAATGAGGGCCAAGATTTAATCACCATTTTTATGTTAATTGATAACCAAATTATAACATCTTACTATCCTATTAAAGAAAATGTCTCCCAACTAATCATTGCTAACCCAAAACTAACTCAGTCTCCCGCCCTCCGCCCGGGCTCCCGCCAGAAACTTGCTTCGTCGGCCCTTCGTTTCACGTGCGCAAGTCAGGACCTCCTTCGCAAGCTTCTGTCTCCGCGGGCTTTTATATGCACTCTAGGGGTAAGACAGACAAGACCACGTGGAAGTGGGGTACGCTGATTCGGGTTTTGGTAGCTATTTTTACCTTTCGATCGCTATAAACAAGGAATCATTTAAGTTACTAGAAAATGTTTACTAACCTGATACCTCTTCATATTCCCTAAATTCGCGGCGCGGGCGGGGCGACGGAGTTGAGTGGCAAGTACTACTTTATTTGGTAAATATGCATACATTTTATGGCAATCATAGTGACTTAATTAGGTAGACATATTGTAATAATTTCTTCGCTAAGATTAGGTGCTCAGTTACTAAATTTGGTAATCATTTACTAAATTTGATCTTTGAATACAATTTAATTGTGCAGTCATTATTAAAACAGGTAGTACCATTGTAATGGTAGAATTCTTTTTTTGGTGTTCAGTACATTTTTGTGGTAAGAAAGCTTGAGGGTATCAAAGTATTTTCTGGTGGTCATTATATTTGTTCCCATATTTTACAGGTAACACTATAGTAGCAATGCAGGTCATTTTCCTACGGCTTCTGAACCCATCTTAGAGTACTTATGATATGTATGTAGATAAAGTAATGTATGAAACTGTACATAATTTGGCCTTAAAACACTCATGTGATCCTATTATGAAACTCGCTCACGCTCGTTTCATAAAACCACACTCCTATTTAAGCCTCTCATTATGGATCAGTTGCATAAACTACTATTACAGTATATAACTATATATGGTGCTACTTTCCCGCACTAGTGCGGAAAGTGCACTTTCCGTGCATATTTCGAAACTTTAAAGAGCCATATGTACAGTAAAACGTTGTACGATACACGTGCGAATTTCCTATTTTCGGCACTTGTATCGTAAATAACTATTATTGAATTAATATTGAAATAAGCTGAAAGACATCCACTGCTGGACATAGGCTTCCCCCAAATAATGCTGTAATATATAAAAAACTATTCATATTGCACAAATTTCAGCCATTTATATTATAATATATATAATAATAATATAATTCAGGAATATTTGTTCCTGAGTCATGGATGTTTTCTATGTATTTAAGTATTTATTTATCTATATTAGTATATTTATCGTCGTCTAGTACCCATAGTACAAGCTTTGCTTAGTTTGGGACTGGGTCGATTTGTGTAAGATTGTCCGCAAATATTTATTTATTTATTTTAAAATTCTTAGTTGTAACTCGACTTTCGCAATTTTCCCGAACCGAATACCAAATAAAGTTAATTGTGTCATAAATCGAATTTAAACTTTCGTGAGACATGTTGAAATAATACTAACAATTACACGGTTCAACTCACGTATTCTATGTCACTACGGGCGACATGTTTCGAACTCTTCGGGAGTTCTTCTTCAGGATGAGTGTTTTCGCGGCGGTGTCGCTTGTATCACTGCCCGAGCTCGCTCCGCACGCCGAGCGGCGCGTGAAGCACGCGCCGACAGGGCGGGGGGAGGGGGGCAGTCTAGCGCTGGAGTAGTTGAGTGAGATTGCGGCAGGAGGTCATCTCCTCCGATAGACGACACGCACACTGAACTCACTGTGTCCACGGGGTTGTCACAACACACTGTCCACTTCAATTTAGGAATGATAGTTTTCCATGCTGGCGGTAACATCCAGCCACCATCACGATTAAAATTTGGGCGGCGCCCAATTTCAATCGCCTCGCGAATCTTGCGTGGCACATAACCTTTCTCCCGTACCAGCAATTTCGCCTTGTCGAAACGAATGAAATGTGACGCGCCTGTATCGCACGCATGTTCTGCTACCGCCGAGTTCCTAACATCCATCTTCTTCACGCTGCGTATGTGTTCCAGCAATCTCGTGGAGACGTTCCGCCCAGTTTCCCCTACGTACGCCTTACCACAATCACAGGGAATCTCGTACACCCCCGGGCTACCCAGCGGGTCTCGGTCCTTAGGAGAGCGCAACATCTGCCTCATCTTGGTATGAGGGCGGAAAATTGTCCTAATGCTCAACCTCCGGCGTAATAGGCGTCCAATCATATCCGTCACCCCCCTAATATATGGCAAGTACGCAGGAGCTCTCTCCACCGTGTGTGCGCGCTGCAAAGTGCAACGACTCGCTACTCGTTGACTCTGTCTCCAACCATACCCATTCCTCTTTAGCACCTGTCTCACATGCTGCAGCTCCTCTTGCACATATTGCGGGTCACAGAGCCGCAGAGCCCTGTTGATAAGCGCGCGTGGGACCGAAGACAGATGTGCGGGGTGGTGATGTGAGTCAGCTTGCAAATAGCGATCTGTGTGTGTTGGTTTCCGGTACACCTTACTAGACAATCGACCGCGCTGATCTCGCTGAACCAAGACATCAAGAAACGGGAGTGCACCATTACACTCCTTCTCAATGGTGAACTTTATCTTGGCATGCTGCGTGTTGAGATGGTCTAGCACCAGGTCCACCTCCTTGTGCGACACAACAGCGAACACGTCGTCCACATAACGCCACCAAAACCTAGGTCTGTGTGGGCAGTCAAGGCTAGGTCTGTGTCATAAAGTTATTTTTTATTCGTTTATTCCGTTATCTGTAACTTAATTAACTGTTTCTATTCCGTCAGCAATCACTATTATTTCACAAGCGCGCACCGCGCCACAGAAACCAAGAATCCAAATATACGAAATCCACGAAAACCCCGAATGGAACTTTTCCAAAGAACGGCCCCGGAAAGTCATACCGTCAAACTTAGTCCCAGAATTGGATCTAGAGAATCACGCCAACCCAATGGTATTAATGTTTCATCCCAATGAGCAACCGAAGCGTGGATCAAAGTCTCAGTTACAGGAAATCCTCAGGAAATATCTAAAGAAGGTTGATAGGGAAGGGAGTGATAGCAGCAGTGGTGATGAAAATGATGAAAGTGGTGAAAATGACAGTGATTTCTATGATGCTACGCGTCAATCGCTGCGTTTAGCGAACTATTTCAAGTAAATTATGATTTATGTCATGAAAAGATAGTTTTTTTAATTGTCATAAAGAATAACACAGGTATTAAAAACAAACCGCATATTGCCAGTTTTTTATATGAAACCATTGTGTCCATAGGCTACGGTAACCGCTTACCATCAGGTAAGCTTGTTTGCCACCGACGTGTTATAAAAAATGATCCTGATCCCGATTACAAATGTAAAGATTATCAAACGTCTAAAGCCTAATTTGTAATACAGAAATAAAGTACAAAAAAAGAAGTGTAAAGGACTCTTCTGTTCCTTAATGATAATGGTATGGCCAATATTATAAATATTCAATACTCCAAAGTAATCTTTCTATCGCAGATAATACAAATTAGATCTGGGGGCACGGGAGTGCCCCCGCCAAGACGAGCCAAGCGAAGCGCAAGGGCACTATAGGTAGCGGCACGTAAGTCTAGCGGTGAACGAAACATGGAGGGGATAGCTGCGCATAGGTACTGTCGCGAACGCAATTGTTATCACTACAACTTGATTACAATAATCCTTACTAATAAAAACTTGTTTTTGCTTGTCCTTCTTTTATATCTAAGGTAGTTCGTTTAAACTAATCTCATCACTAATATGGGGAGGTAGAAATAAAAAAAAAAAAATTTTTTTTATTCAGTAACATTAATCGAAATCTGATAGGGGTAACACACCCTCATGCATCATGTTATTCATTTTTAAATCCACAGTGCCGCTGTCCAAAAGTGACTGAGTTACATATTCGTAGTTTCGACAATCTGACTTTTAATATGTTTCAAAGAATCAAGTAATTCATTATTTTCTGTCTTTAAGAAAGAATGCACGTCATATACCATTTTCCGTGCCTGTCTTCTCAAACAGTATTTCTTCTAGGCATACTTACTGTTTAAAATCACAAATAAACAATAACTTAATAAAAACAGTCAATAAAAAACAAACTCAAACTTAACACAAAAAAACGACAGTAATAACTAATAACAATACAATTTAGAACGCGACTGTACCACCAGAAGTGAGCGGGGTGTCGTATCGGTGCGCGGGACAGAGTACGACTGGAGAGCCAATGAGCGCTTACGCACGCCCCCGCGCGTCCCCTTCACTCCCCCGAGATACCTTATTTTCGACTTCTGCGCATAAACGGTCAGCGCTAGACTTACGTGCCGTCACCTATACCTACCTTTTCTCGAAGCGCTTCGTTGTATTTTTGAACGTCCTTAACTTGGGTTCGGTTTATACCAGATAAACAAAATTTTCGGGATATGATGTAAGTGCCGTCAGTGGTTGACTCATTAGAACTATAAAGTTTCAATTGCATAGCTACTATACTTTAGATTTTATTGATATCTAAATTACCCCGATTTAGTCACTGACTCACTGATGATCATCAATATTCTTAAGGTTCTTCCTGAAGTCCTATAATGCTGAAATTTGGTATGTAAGCTAGTAATAGTATACAAACAACGAAAAAATCTTAAAAATTGAAACTTTTACCCCTCCAACCCCTTAAACTAGGAGGTGAAAGTTTGTATGAGACTTCCACAAATTTTGATGCTAGAGGTCTGATAAATGATATAGGGGGTCCTTGTTATCCTTGTTATAAATAATAAGATATGTATTTTAGGATTTTTAGTAAATCACCCCCCACTCTTTAAATTAGGCGATGGAAGTTTGTATGGGTTTTCCCATTCACTTCTTTAGAAATTACCTTACAAAAAGGAATGAGATCCCACCAAAAACATTACATGTAAAGTGATGCCAAGACTCCATAGCTCCTACAGCTTTCAGCGTGAAAAAGATATCAGATCGCAATTAGCGCCAAGCTTCCTACTCCACACGGCGTAACTCTACCACTACCAGCCACGCTCTACAAATTCTATATCTTGGCTAAAAAGTATATACCCGTCACTTATTAATATCATCATAAATTCATTCGGCATGAAAGTCTATGCGGCGACCGGGATGTGCCCAACAAAGCTATACTTTTTAGCCAAGATGTAGAATTTGTAGAGCGTGGCTGGTAGTGGTAGAGTTACGCCGTGTGGAGTAGGAAGCTTGGCGCTAATTGCGATCTGATATCTTTTTCACGCTGAAAGCTGTACATGAGCTATGGATTCTTGGCATCACTTTACATGTAATGTTTTTGGTGGGATCAAGATTAACTATGTCCAGTTCGATTGCGTAAAGTTCATCTAACTAAAAAAAAACTGGGAAAATGGCAGTTTAGTGGTTCTAACGCTTGGCAGAACAGTTCCGCAACTACCCCTGAATAACAATAAAACGACACAATCGAAATAATTGAACCGGTCAACTGGCTCCAATTATTTAAACCGTCTAACATACCAAAAAAACAAAAGACAATCGCCAGCGGACGCAGCGCAATTAGGGTGGGCACAAAAAAATCCCGGAGCAAATCCCGACTAATGATGACTGCTCCCGAGTCCCGTCACGCGCGCGCCAAATGAACACCGGCCGCCGGGATTCGCGGGACTTTCGCAGGTACAGTCAGCTGCGGAGAAAGCGTCGTGAATAAAAAGTACAACTTGTATGCACATTTACTTTATTAAAGTTAGAGTAATGTTAATTAACTTTATTACACTACATAGTAGCAGTACTCTGAATAGGGGATTTTGATGTGAACTATGTCCTAAGTAAGTGGCTATTGCACTACAGTTACACGGTCAGTGTCCGCTATTCAGAGTACTGCAAACTTTTTTTTTTACTAATCCGACTTTAATAAAAGGTTCCTAAATACCTACAAAATAAATGCACGTTGCCTTGCCTTCTGAAATATTTTTATATTTTGAATATAATACTTTTGTCTACGAGTTTGTTTTTACTACATTTGAATATTTATTTCGTTATTAGATTAGACATTTGGTCTCTTGCTATACAGGCAAATTGCTTAACACGTTCGCGTGACCGCCTCACATTCGACGAAGTCACGGATTGACACAATATTTTTTCATACAAAACGAAACGACGTTCATAAACGTTCAGTTCATATCAGAACTAATTACTACATAATATGCAACACTACGTTATTTAACGTCTGCGTCACTGGAAGTACTGTTACAAATCATAACATTTATTATATTTGAAATAGAACAACGTGTCTTCACGTTTTCGTCCACAGACGTTCTTCGTTATAATGTATATAAAATACAGTAATTTACATATCACCGTTATAAAACGAGTCATTATTCTGACGTCGCACGACGTTCCGACGTGAAGTGGTGTTACTATATAGTCAATCTCTGTAGCTACGTGTTATGACGTTCATGTTATTCCGACGTTTATAGACAAATATAGTAGGTATTTTTTTTAGAATACGCAAGTCTAATTAATTTCTAAACGCAAAAAATTACATGGCGATAAAATCACATCTCGTATTTACCCATGTGTTAGTCATAGGTGGTGTTTGAGGCCTTAAACGTCGTCGATTGTTGGAGGAGCCAGCTTCCCTGGTTGGACGGCGAGATGTGTGCTCCTCACGGTTTACATCATTTTTAGGATCACGGTTGACCTCTTCCTCAGGGTGACAGACACGTAATGATGTTCGTATTTATCTAGTTAGGTTCCATGATCGACCGTTGTTCCGTAGGTCGTAAGACTCGATAAGCAACTGTTTTTTCACATTGTGTTGACAGTGGTAGAAGCGGTGAAGGCGATGGGAGAAACCGATCATTACTCTGAATGATCGATCAATATTTGATCTGGTGGCAATTGGTGCGTTGACGAAATAGACGGTTCTCGCTCCTTTGTCCTTAAACTCTGGTGCTTTGATAGAAACCGAGTGCTGGAATAGTGCCAAATTTGCTCCAAGATTCCGTTCCAACACATCCAAAACCTCTGTTGAGGATGGTTGGGGCGTTACTGGATCAAGTGGCAAAGATACATTACCTAAGTCAAATCACTATCTAAAACTTTCTGCATGATATCCGTAGGAACAGAGATATCTCTGTTAACATGATGTGAGTCAACAGTTAGTTTAGGCTTTTTAGCTTTATGTTGAATATTATTTCTGACGTGTGCTGTCGATGTTGAAGTTTGCTCAGGTGCATTAGATCTAAGTTTCATACAAGCCTCGTATATGCTTTCAGAACTCGACGACATATAATGTAATCGTCAGTGTCACTACTCTCATTAGGATCAGTATCCTCACCTGATGATTCTGCTTCAAATTGACGATCGGCATAGGACCACTTGTTTATGGTAGGTACTATACGTGATCCACGCCTGAATCCCAGGCGTGGATCACGTACACGGACTACGAAATCACTCATAGAACTGTCACATAAAAGTCCACGCCCTCTTGGGTCATAATCACGGTCTGAGCCAAACTTACCATCATCACTATATGGGTCCGGCGGAGTATCATCACTCGAAGATTGATAACCTATCTTCGAAATGTTCATAAATGTATTGCTGCATCTTTTGTATCCATCAGAAATAATTATGATAATAAATTAGCGTTACAAACTTACTAAATATGCATTGACTAACAAAATAAGTACAAAAACAAACGAAATTTACTTACGATAAAGTGAATAAAATAACCAGTGTCTACCCGTCGCAGGCAGCGTACGCGCGTCCTCTTTCTTGCGCACAGTCTCGCTAAATGTAAAGAGTCAGGAACATTAGGCTACGTTTAATGACGTTGTAAATGTATGCATACCTTCCTAAATGTGTGCGGATGAACTACCTTCCAAACTCAAAACAAGTGACACCGCGTGGCGCTAGCAAGTTCCAAGTGTTTACGTGTTGTAGCGCAATGACGTCAGAATAGGAATTTAGTATGACTATTTGACGTTTAAACACGTTGTCTGAGGAATCAAAGTTTAAAACTTGACGTGTAATGACGTTGTTAGCTATTGCATAAGTTCAATATTTACGTCTAATGAAGTTGCTTGCGCGAACGTGTTAATAATTGTTATATGTCTAATTTCTATTTGTTTCACATAACAACCTAGAAAAGAACCTACGGCCCTGGGTACTGTCATTTTTCGCCAAAATAATCCTTGTTTTCACAAATATGATTTCATACTATATTTATTAGACAAATTACCCAATATAAACATGATATTAAGTCACAAAAACCCAAGTACTGAATAAATCCCGTATAAGTGAAACGAAGTTATTGGAACGCAGCCTAACCAATACAATATTATACTCGAACAAAGCCAGGAATCACGAGGCAGGGCAATAGCTGATCCCGGCTCAGTATTCATTTACAGGTTAGTGATGTTCTGGAACCAGAAAGCCGTTCGGGACTGATATCTACTTGATTTGAGTTTTAATGTTGTACCTACTCGAGGCTTGGATTGGAATCACCAAGGAAAGCGAAAGCGTGGCAGCGGCTGTCCCAAACAAACCTGGCGGCGTACTGTGGAAGACGAGGGGAACAAGATCGGGAAGTCTTGGAGTGAAATGAATAAAAATAATTATTATAAATACTCTTTTTTGCACCACGACAAGAGACGAAAATATTATAAAGGTTTTCCTAATAAATAATGGTAACCACAGGCGGTCTTATCGCTTTAAAGCGATCTCCTCTAGACAACCTTTAGGTATCAGGAAACATTTAAACTATAATTTTAAACAGGTAGTGCAGGAATTCATCAAGAACAGAATATTAACCCAGGCCCGTGTGAAGGTGCAGCGCGTTCTTGAGGAGGGCGCGTCGCGCAGGAATGTGAAGCGTACCTGAGCACGTCGGTGGTCTGCGAGTCGAGCGGGTATATGTGATCGCGGCGCTGTGTGAGCGAGGTAAAGTCGTCTTTCAAATATTACTAAACAACACACTTTAAAATACATCTCTTCTCTACATATAATAAATGTGAAAGTTCGTTGAGGTTGTCCACTGACACTGGTTGGTGGTGGTGAGGTTGTCTCACTAGACATAATAAGTAGAGCTTGAAGGAAATTGTATTTATAAAACATACATTAAAAACTTCAATAGCGCGATGCAGAACTTCACCAATTTCCACGCATTTAGAAGGTCATTCTCCAGATTTTTGTCGGCGTCTGAACTCCAACAAACCATATTAAACGTATTAAAAAGTTTGATGGATTTACGGTGACCCACAGGCCAAATTTGAGAATATTTGGATAAAGTCGTCTTTACTTTACGCAACAGCGCCATCTATCTGTTTATTAATACGACAGCCCAACGAAAAGGAGTGTTATGTTTTCTGTTTGTCTGTTTCTGTCCGGGTATCATGGGAAAACTATCGAATGGATTAATATGCAACTTTCACTTCGGGATCTTCGGCCACGCAATAGGCTATAAAAATTATAAAGATAAGGGTGCAAAATGGTTAAAAAATGGGGTTGAAGTTTGTATGGGAACCCCTTGAATCTATGAGCTAAAGACTTGAAAATTGGCAAGCATATATTTGGCTAGAAATTAAAAAGAACCCTATTCAAACCTTCAGCAAAATATAGATAAAACGTGAAAAAACACCGGATGTAAAATTGTATATATATATTTGTAAAATTTGCAGTATAGCAGCAGGGTTTACGGGGCCGAGACACCGATCTAGCTTCGTCTTATTTTCGAGAAAATTAGTTTTTTCCGTATTTTCTCGCAAAAGGCAGGCTTTCTCTTCGATGACGACCAATGGTTACCCAATGGTTGGTTTGTTGATGGCTGCGAGTTGGAACCCCAGCGATGAGGTTTTTTTGTTTTCTTTCTATCAGTTTATTTCGTTTTTTTTTGGTTAACGAGCAGTTATTGGTTTTTTGTTTAATTTTTAATAGAAATCAATTTTTCGTAGTATTACAGCCGAGAAAAACTCGGTCCCCGGAAAAAACAAAGCTGAAGCATTAATAACAATATCGACGGTTGTGGATTTGAATGCATTCATGTAGCTTAGCGTTTTTAATTTATGCCGAGTTTCTCCAACATGACCCCAACCTGGCCCAAACTTAATTAAAATATGAACTGATAAAATGTTCTGTTTGCGAAGTTACGAAAATATTGTATGGCATTATACTTAGACACATTTACAGTTTTACATTAGTTTTCTTTTCATAATTTTAGAATCAAATAAAACTCATTTAATACGGTTTGGTATATATTTTTATTAGTCTAAATAAAATAAAAACATAATATAAGCG
Source organism: Epinotia ramella (assembly GCA_947578815.1). Classification (NCBI taxonomy): domain Eukaryota; kingdom Metazoa; phylum Arthropoda; class Insecta; order Lepidoptera; family Tortricidae; genus Epinotia; species Epinotia ramella. The sequence continues at coordinate 4,033,265 of OX388211.1, read as the reverse complement.
GCATCTATCGAGCTGAAATTGGACTAAACTTAAGCTCGGTAGATGGCGCCAATCGACAACTAACATCAACGACCTCTATCAAACTGAAATTGTATCAAAATCATGCTCGCTAGATGGTGCTATCATTATATACATCAAGCATTAATAATGTTTCTTTTTCATTGAATTTGCGACTCATTATCATGAATATATTATTGGTAATATCCGTTGTAACAAAGATCTGAAATTGCGTTAGTTTTAAGACTTTTAACATGCCTTTGAAGGCACCCGGCGCGTTTCACCGCTGCGAAAGTCCGACTCCATCTCGGCCAGTTTTATCCCTTATTTAATAATAGCTTCCGCCCGCGACTTCGTTTGCGTGGACACGGAATAAAGCTATCTTATATTTTAATCCAGGCTATACACTATTTTCGTGTAAAATTTCATCTAAATCGGTTTAGCCGTTTAAGCATCATTGAGTAACAAACATCCAAATATCTAAACATCTAAACATCCAAACATCCAACCATCCAAACTTTCGCATTTATAATATTAGTAGGATTATCCTTGACTTTATACTTATTTTATCAATTAAATTTTCACTTTGTTGGTAAACTTCAGCACAATTCTATCACCGTAGCGAAAATCGTGAATAAACCTAATTCATAAACTATTTAATCGTATGGCATACATTATTTTTGCCCTTTAAAGTTTATCACTCTTTAGTACCACCCAGGGGACACGTGCAGGGTTGTGGTAGGTAGCTCCTCCGGACGCGAGTAACAGTTGTCCCCCCTTTGTCAAGTGAGTGGGCAACTCGACTGTTAGGAGTTCTTAAGCCGCCCGAAGGCCTCTAACTCGGCTTAACAACTACTGTCATAGACAGCAGCCGGGATCAACTGCTTGGCGTGCCTTCCAAAGCACGGAAGCGCTCATTTATATTAAATATTAACCACCCACTCAAACATCAGGCGGTCACCCATCCAAAGACTGACCGCTGCCATCTTTGCTTAACCTGCGTTATGGTTTCCGACTTGCAGCCGCCGCTAGGATATGATGCTAAAGTTTGAACCTCAATCACGCAATAACGGATTAAATTAATTTTGGTATATATATAGTGTTTATTTCGAGAATCATCGTCTAAGAGGGCGAAATAGGGGGCGCAAGTTTGTATATAGCTAGCTATAGTAGCTACGATATAAAAGAGTTCCACGCGGACGATAAATTTATACAACCATACATACATTCATACAATACATAAAAGGCAACTTAATGGAGAGACAGGTAATAATGTTTCAATAGTTTTTTGAATATAGGAAGAGATTTGGCACTCCTTATATGCAACGGCAAAGCATTCCACAACCGAACAGTCCAAAATGTAAATGAGCTATTATACATTTGGGAGATGACGGTGGTGGAGCGAAAAGTTGATTTTGGGAAGATCTGATGGAAGTGATACGATTAAAACGCTCTTTGCGATATGGAGAATTAGAGGGAAAAAAAGTATACTGTAGAGTAAAGAAGAATGTGAGATTCACGACGGAGACGAACTGGAAGCCACGTTTAGCGTACTTGGCTGGCTCAGCGACCCGAAGTGGATCGAAGTGCCCATTTCAGACCAAGAATAAAAGATAGACGGAGCATGACGAACAACCTAGCGAAGCCAGTTTTCAACCAAGCCAAATAAGTTTAGCACACGCTCACGTGCACATAAACAAACTAAATTGCAAAAACCTCGAAAAAGGTGAACTTGACAGCATTGCGACAAGTGCTGAAGAGCTTTGTGCAGTATTGTTTGTATGCAGTGTGTGACTTCTGTTAGAAGATATGTTTCAAGGGCTGAAAGTATATAAGCCCTATGAAACGTAGATTGGTATCTCTAGTTTTTTTTTCATACAAATTAATTAGGCACGCAATGTATCGGTAACAAAACTAACAACTGTCAGCAACATTTGAAACTAGCTCTGCCTCTCTGAAACGTTAAATAGTTAAACGAGAAAATTAAAAAAAAAGAATAACTCTCCGTTAGATAACGTAATTGTTATATTTTTTCGATAAAACGATCACAGCACTTTTGAAGCTATCGTCACTTAAAATTTATGTTCTAATGGATGTCACACGCTGTATGTGCACGTGAACGTGTGCTAAACTTGTTTGGCTTGGCTGAAAACCGACTTCACTAGATTGTTCGTATTCGTAATGCTCTGTCTGTCTTTTTCCTTGGTCTGAGACCCCAATACGAGATTGCACCAGCGCGTCCTATTCTATGCGATCTCATCCCAGCTTTTTGTGTGCTGGGCGCGAAGCTCATTGTTTACTTCGACTTTTCACCGATATTTAGGCCAATCAACCGGTCTTCGAGCGCTGGGCCATCTTACATAGGCTCTTTTTACCGCTTCGTCGGCTGGCATTCGCTCTGAATCATCAACATTATAATATACGCCGAAATACGTCCACTGCTAGACATAGGCCTCCCCAGAAGAGTGCCACAATGACCGGTCCTGCGCCACCCGCATCCAGCGGACTCACGCAATCTTTACCAGGTCATCAGTCCACCTTGTCAGGGGTCTACCCACGCTGCGCCTTCCGGTACGTGGTCGCCACTCGAGAACCTTTCCGCTCTACCGGCCATCGGTTCTGCGTGCAATGTGCCCCGCCCACTGCCACATAAGTTTAGCGATTCGCTCTGAATACTTAAAAAATAACTATGTCATCACATATATTTAAAGTCATTGTATGAACATTTAACTGAATCAAAATAGGCATAACGGACTTTTTTTTTAATACCTCGGTACTTATCCGTCTATCTGTCGCAGCCATGGTTGAAGTAAAAAACATTAATGACATTTACGAACCAAAACTACATATGCGGCACAACACTACAATCCTTATAGGATTATCATTTCATCAAATATTCTATCTGTAATACATAGGCAAAGTAAAATAAAGAGCGTCCCTCTGTGGTTTCAACAGAGGTAATATTCGTTCGTAATAAAACCCACTGCTCAATACAGACCTTTCGAGGGAACTTTCTGACGTAACTGGATTGAAATCAAATTTACATTTGTATTGTAGGCCGTCGTCGGTTCTACGGGAAAATGGGAGAGAGCCGCAAATATAGAAGGAGAATGAAATAATATTTACTGAAGATGCATTTAACGGTTGCGTGTTTTTCCGTATATAAACGAAACATATTTTAAGCCGTTTACCTAGCCAGGTTTCATTGCAAACAATTCTCGAATAGCCACTCCCAATCGTAATAGCAATTAAAGTGTTAATTTATAACTATTTCAGATTGATGGTATCTAATTGCTGAGGTTTCATTGGACCTCAGCAATCTAATTTGGGTTTAAGGTTAACAAAGATACTGAACATTAATAATGCAATATGGTTAGTCAGATGAATTCCCAGGGTCCCACATAGAAGGCGGCTGTTTTACTACAAGGCTAAGCGACGAGGTTTGAGACTTTACTGTCTTGGAAACACAGTTAAAATGCCAATGTTGCTATGGTCGACAGATGTCACTCTAATGGGTAGAGTACCCAATAATTATTTGCGTGGAAGTCTGAAAGTGACAACACCTGTGCCTGAAAAGCTAGCCAAGGCACGGTTACGCTGGTACGGCCATGATGAGAAACCCCGAAGACCACATCACAAGGAAAGTACTGAGTTTGGAATCGGGACCGAGACGCCGCGGTAGGCCCCGACTCTCATGGATAACCTTATTATTATTACTAAATACTAGGAGCCTATGTTGTCCCACTGCTGGGCAAAGGCCTCCCCCCTCCGTTTCCAGGCATCCCGATCCCGAACAGCCTCTGGCCAATCCTTCCTTTGGCCAATCTGGATATCCTTAGTAAATAAATATCTTAAAGACCTGGAATATGATCCTCTGACAACTGCCCTACTGGCCTGGCGAAAGGCGATTGAAAGAATCGGCCCGAAATAAAAATGGGAAAAGCCGGCGAAAGAAGAAGACTTTCTTACACACACTTCATCATTCGGTTGGCCTTATCCCATTTATTTACGGCTGCATCTCCAAATGAGCCCACAAGCGCGTTGCCGTTAAGTTGTAAAAATTTAAGGAGATACCAGCATAACATTCATATACCTCTGTAGGTATGTTCACACAATTTGTATTCGCAGGAGCGTGGGTAAGCTTCCTCAACTTACCCGTTTTACGAAAGTAAAACATACGAGAAATTTCTAGAATGTTGAATGGGAAATTGATACCTTGGATATAAAGTTTTATTGTAAACGTTGGTACTCCTACATGGTTTTAAGAAAATACGTAGGTATTAAAATGACTACACCTTGCCTTGCCTTGTGGGGTCGGGTTATATATGAACCCTCTGGTCGTAAAAGTCGACTATGACAATCCAATGGGTGCCGTTCATTCGTCATAAAAGAAATGCATAATTTCAAGTAGCATACATACGAAAATCATAACAAACTGTTATCATAATAACAAAATGGATATTATTACTGGTCATACCATTTAAATAATATTACACTCATTTATCACCACCACATTTGCTATAACGTTTATGTGTACTAATTTATTTTTGCATAACATACATTTAGTATAATGATTAAAACTGATAACAACACTTAGTAAGTATGTACTTAGTTTTACTAAGTGATTGCTATCACATCCTAGAAGAACAGACACAGGTAACAAAACCGAATCGGAGCACCCCAATATCCACGTGGACTTGTCTGTCCTACCCCTAGAGTGTATATAAAAAGCCGGAGGCGCGGAGGGGGATCTTCCTATTTAGAGTCTGGCAAATGAAAGCGTGACCTGGACTTTTTTTTATGTGGCAACATCATTAATCTGTCAAAGGCACGTCAAAGTCTAGTTAGTATTTTGTGAACTCAATTATTTTGCATTTATAATTGCCGTAATATGGGTAAAACAATAAAAAGTAATGTGCGAAAGCTGCTACATACTATGATCAGTAAGTTCAAGCAAAAACAAGAGGAGAAAGAAGTTGTTTTCCAAGAGAAACAACAATGTTTAGATGCGATGTCGGATTTTTTAGGTTAGTAATCTTAATCCTTGTTGGCTGATTATTTGGTATAATAATATTGACGATAATGATGATACTGTTTCTTATGTTTACAGATAATCTTGAAAATATTCAAGGAATCTGTAAAAAAAATATTCCTAGTATAATTAGTAATACTATAGTTGTAGTATAAGGATGCGACTGTCTTTCGTAACCGCAGAAAGGGGTTTCTGCCTATGGAGTAGTTTGCTGGTTGGAGACTTAAATAACACACTCTTTATCACAACAAGTCTATAATTCTGCACACAACAATAGCTAGAACATTTAGAAGGCGCTAGGTTAGTCACCGGGATTAGTCCGAAGCCAGACGAACACCAAACAACACAACTCGTATTATCTCGATTAGCACAGGCGCGAGCACTTAGTCTATTTAGATATTAGTATACACAGAAAGTCTTTAGGATGGTAATAACCTTTTAACATCAAAACTGAGAGCGTAATTCCAAGTTACATATTGACAGCGTGGCGATCTAGTAGCGACTTGTTTGGTTGACTCTCTCACTCACACCACCGCGCGCGCGCTGGCGTCGTGACCTCGGCGGCCGTTTCTTATGCGTGCGAGTCGAGCCGAGAGGCGGCTCCGCGGTCGATAGACAATATCGATGTATCGACTGTGATGTGATAGTTGATAAATGTTAGGCCCCGCCACAATACCATATGTAATTTTTTTTGAATTTGCCGCGTTTTCTCAGGTCACGCTTTCGTTTGCCAGACTCTAGCACAATTACCGTGTATATATTCTGATATACTTAATTCAAAACCCAACAACATCATTAATACACAGCGCATCACTGAACAAAAGAAAAAAAGACAATCAATGAAAAACAAAACAGACTAACCTAATTTCGTAAACACTGGCTGAATTCCATTATTAAATCTTTGGATGTTGAAAAATAAAATACAAATAAAACAATAGAAAGACGTGGGAAACAAAGGGCGGGCGCAATCAGGCCGGGATATTTGCCGAGCCGGCCTAATTGATACGGGGACGGACCGGGCCGTCGGGCCACGAAAGTAGCAAATTCTACATTACATTCAATTGACAATCGATTGGTCGAACGATAAGTACTCGAGTTTACTCGACTTCTAAAGTATTAGGACCACTTCTGGGGATAAGCCTCCTGCAACTTCGTGCTGTTGCGCCTCTGTGACCCAGTCTTTAGATACTTACTCTATGACTTCCGCCCAACAGGTACATACCTACGTCAATCAGTCTTTTTTACCATTATGTTAGACTAGATTCTGCCAGCGACTCCGTCCGCGTGGAAGTTTGAATGGAGCCACGATATAAGGCTCCATTCAAACTTTGACCCCCCATTTCATCCCCTTAGGGGTTGATTTCCGGAATAAAACTGATCCTATGTCCTTTCTCGGGACTCAACCTATGTCTGATCAATACCAAATTTCATCTAAATCGGTTTTGCGGTTTAAGCGTGAAGCGGTTATCTACAAACAGACAGATTTTGTAGCTGGCTTGTTTGTTATGGGGATTGATCAGAATAGAATAGAAACAAATATTGTATAAAACCGTGTAGGTACAAACTGTACAGCTGATTCATTAAAAAAAATATTTCCGCATGACATTTGTGTGCAAGCTATACTGGCAACCAATTTTGACAATAGCAGAGAAGCTAAACCTTTCCCATTGGAAGGTAATTAGGGGCAGCCAGAAACAAATTAACTGATGAACAGGCAGAGAGAGAAAGAGATACATGTAAGTTAGTCAGTTGGTCGAGAATCCAGATACAATAAGGCGGATGTCACACTGCGCCGCATCTCCGGACGGAGGTGCGGAACTACATGCAATCTAATCTGACCTTAAGTGCATTGTAATAAGGTTCTAGGTTTTCACGGTATGGTTAGTTAGGTGTGTTGCTGTGTGTACTTGCATACAACGAGCTCTCCATCTCCGTCCGGAAATGCGGCGCAGTGTTACATCCGACTAAGTCTCTGCAGCTTGAACTAGATTTATTTTGTAAAACAGCGTACGAAAACTTTTTTATATCACAAACTACAAATTACGATTTTTAAAGTGTCAGAATAATTAAATTGGGATCCTGATTCTATCTGCCAGTATATCATACTCGTAATTTAACAAAACTTATCGAGACGTAATCCCCAACATCCGCTTATTTCATGGCCGCGGCGTGACATTTCAGTTCGTTAGATGCCGCATCATATCTATTTCAGTATAAACACACACATACACACATACAGCGAGTCATGAAGCAGGGTTTGCATCAATTATCACACTAACTGATGCAAATTGCATTGTCATTGGCTTCCTGGATTGGATTAATTATGTAATCACGGGTTACATAACAATAACCTGATTGGAGCTTGCTCCGATAAGTTTAGTCATCATCATCATATCAGCCGAAAGACGTCCACTGCTGGACATAGGCCTCCCCCAAAGAGTGCCAAAGCGACCGGTCCTGCGCCACCCGCATCCAGCGGACTCCCGCAACCTTTACCAGGTCATCGGTCCACCTTGTCGGGGGCCTACCCACGCCGCGCCTTCCGGTACGTGGTCGCCACTCGAGAACCTTTCCGCCCCAACGGCCATCGGTTCTACGTGCTATGTGCCCCGCCCACTGCCACTTAAGTTTAGCGATCCGGAGGGCCACATCGGTTACCTTGGTTCTCCTGCGGACAGCCTCATTTCTGATGCGATCACGCAGAGAAACTCCCAACATGGTCCTCTCCATTGCCCTTTGGGTGACTTTGAGCCTTCTTATGAGGCCCATAGTAAGCGACCACGTTTCAGTGCCATATGTCATCACTGGCAACACACACTGGTCAAAGACTCTCGTCTTGAGACACTGCGAAATATTGGACGAAAAGATGTGCTGTAGCTTCCTGAACGCTGCCCAGCCGAGTCGGATTCGACGATTGACCTCTTTCTCGAAGTTGGACCTACCTAACTGGATAGTCTGATAAGTTTAGTACTTGGACGCAATTTGTGAACGCGGTTTTCAGCTACTTGCCGGTACCCGAGTGAGCTGCAATTCGGCATACTTATGTAAATTTGGTGGAAATGCAATATAGTATCACCGAGGTGATCAGATGAGGGAGATAGAAGGTGGCCATAGCAAGAAGTGTGTCTGTCTGTCTGTCTGTCTGTCTGTTACCTCTTCACGCTTAAACCGCTGAACCGATTTGGATGAAATTTGGTATAGAGATAGTTTGAGTCCTGGGGAAGGACATAATGATACTTTTTATCCCTGAAATCATCCCTCAAGGGGATGAAGTGGGGGTGAAAGTTTCTATGGAGCTACGATATAATCGAGTTCCACGCGGACGGAGTCGCGGGCAGAAGCTAGTACAATATAAATACTATTTATTGCACACCTCAATAGTATTTCAGAACAGTAGCACAGAAAACAGCGAATATAAGAGCAGAGACATACAACAGGCGCGCGGCGGCCCTATCGCTAAAGAGCGATCTCTTCCAGACAAACGTTGGGTAGCGGAGAGAAAATAAATAGTTATTATTCATTAGTGGTGCAACAAATACTAGCATAAACTATATATTTATGCACAAAATAAACACATAAATAAATATGTAAATACACATACATATAAATAACTATAATTCTTCATTTTACCTATATATGTATACCAAAAAAGTACAAACCAGTACCAATCTACATTATATTGTAAAAAAAACCGGCCAAGTGCGAGTCGGCCTCGCGCATGAAGGGTTCCGTACCACTATATCTATAAAAACGGCATAAAAAAACACGTTTGTTGTATGGAAGCCCCTTAAATATTTATGTGATTCTGTTTTTCAGTATTTATTGTTACAGCAGCAACAGAATTATGTACATCATCTGTAAAAATTTCAACTGTCTAACTATCACGGTTCATGAGATACAGACTGGTGACAGACGGACAGACAGACAGACAGACAGCGGAGCCTTAGTAATAGCATCCCGTTTTTACCCTTTGGGTACGGAACCCTAAAACCTCCCCACTTCCGCGCCATACTAAAGGCCTCCACACACCGAACGCGGGTCGTGCGCGGCGCGAGTCGGGTGGTAATAGAGATAGTGAGAGAAATATTAAATGCGTTGGTAGTGAGAGAGATACCTACCGACCCGCGCCGCGTACGACCCGCGTTCGGTGTGTGGAGGCTTTAACTCTCATATAATACCTACTCAGGCCAAGAAAAAGATAGACGGATCATGACGAATAACTTAGTGAAGCCGGTCTTCAGACAAGCCAAATAAGTTTAGCACACGCTCACGCACACATAAGCAAATTAAATCTCACAAAACTCGAAATAGAAGATCTTGACCGCATTGAGACACGTGCTGAAGAGTTTTGTCCAATTTTGTTTATACATGTTTGCGTGAGCGTGTGCTAAACTTATTTGGATTGGTAGAAAATCGGCTTCTCTAGGTTATTCGTAATGCTGTCTTCTTCTTGGTCTGAGATATAATACTGAACAGTAAGAAAATATGGGCGACATGAATAAGCCCTCGATAAAGTACAAATTACCGAATAGGTACAGATTCTGCCCCGCTAACCGCCTTACCCTGATGAATGGCTTAAACATTATTGATTGGATCAGTGTAATGACAATTCACGCTTTCATAAACAAATGTGTGGTAGCTCACTGATAAACCGACGAAATATAGGTATCTTAAAGTCTATTCATCCTTACGTGTCCTACATGTAAACAAACATTTCTCGATGACATTATCATATTTTTCTCTATCAATCATCACTTAAAATGTTATTGTATACTTAAAGAAACTCACAAAGTATTGATATCAACTAAGTAACCACCGAGAAATATTTAATGTAATAAAATTTTCTTGAATAATCGAAGTAAGGAACGAATAACCTCAAAAATTCTGACATAACGAGGTCCAGATTGTCTATCTTGTCTTCATATTATATTTTACTAGCGACCCGCCCCGGCTTCGCACAGGTACTATATTATACATATAAACCTTTCTCATGAACCACTCTATCTATTAAAAAAAATCGCATAAAAATCCGTTGCGTAGTTTTAAAGATCTGAGCATACCTACATAGGGACAGACAGCGGGAAGCGACTTTGTTTTATACTATGTAGTGATCGTCATTTCCAATCACCAGTCATTGTCTATGATCATCTTTGACGTCATGTTTGTTTACATGATAGGACACGTAAGTATGAATAGACTTTAGGATACTAACTAATTGAACATACATACATAAAATCACGACTGTATTCCCCAAAGGAATACTATCTAGAGCACATAAAATTCAATGGCAATTTTAGCAACGCCTAGTTTACAGACAGAGTGTGATAAATTGCATGCCCGTCGCCTTCCACACACTTCAACCCTCTTTCTACAGGGTGAAACCTAAGTCGTAAACAGATTTTTTTTTGTTTCAATCGCATTATTTTAAGGCATTAATTGTATTAACTCTAGAAAAACAATTAAAATTTATTGATAATAATTTTAAATAGCAAAAAAAACAACCTTATGGTCATCCTATTCGAAAAGATTTGGTCTGTAGCTTAAAGTGACAGTTTAACGTAGCAATTCGGGTAACCATGAGACTCGGTAATTTTTTTTTTTTTATAATTAATTAACAAACAACGTATAGATACATATTTCTGCCTGTTGTCACGTCCACATGTTAAACTAAAGTTAAACAATAAGAAACACGTATATTTATGTTCACGACTTACGATTCACCCTGTATAGTCTATATCTAAGATATTAGTAAATAGTCATATAAGCGGAAGCTAGTAAGTTAAATTTATATAATTATCTGCTGTCTGTGGATTCGTAGCTCACAAACGGATGAAACTATTTGAGTGCGTTTTTTTTATATCGAAACAGTTGAAAGTCGAGATGGTTATTCGCTATGTTTTTTGGGTCGGGGTGTTTTACAAGTGTTTAATTTAAGTATGAAGCTGTCAATAAATTAGCTGTATTTCTATAGGAGTCGGTTCTTACAACGTCTACGGGAAGGAAGAGTTAATATATTCTATGAATTGGATTCTTTTATATTTTTTTAGGTAAACATATTTAGTTGCATTTACTTAATTTAAGAAGCAAAAAGAACACGGTTTTACTTGTACATCCCTAGGGTAACACATTGGTTTGGCATTGCAAGATTTTCAATAAAAATACTTATTAAAATTATTCTACCAATATATTTTACAATCTCGAATAAAACAATCCAATTGCGCAAAATCAATATTCCCTCCAAGCTTCATCTTCGTAATACAAAAAGACAACAGCGGCGCGACGGACCGTGAGGCGATTTCATTACATCCGCCATCGCAAAACGAACTGGAACCAATTCTTTTCTATATTACGATTGGCAAAAATTAGACTGCCTGAGCAAACACCATAGCCATAAGTCATTTATCCATTAACAATATAAAATGTGTTTGAAAATTTTGAAAATAATTACATTTTATAATCTCCTAGCGACCCGCCTCGGCTTCGCACGGGTACTATATCATGCTTATAAACCTTCGTCTTGAATCACTCTATCTATTCAAAAAAACCGCATCAAAATCCGTTGCGTAGTTTTAAAGATCTAAGCATACATAGGGACAGACAGCGGGAAGCGACTTTGTTTTATACTATGTAGTGAAGATTTTAAAATTATGTAAAAATGTTCACTAAGTACGTTAATTAACTCTGTTCTATTAAAACATATGCGAAACATAATTCAGTTCAAAACAAAATTAAATATATCCTTAAAGTTAAATATTGCGTCTCTACAGTATTATGCTGATAAAACTCATGAACAGAATCAAAACACTTCTTCAACAAAAAGGCCTTTAACATATTTTTTAATACATTTAAACATGTAATTGCCTTTAACTCAGGGGGTAGCCTATGGACGCTCGTGATGACAGAAGAGTCACATGCGCAATCTCGACCCTTGCAAATGCAGGTCTCTCGCTCGCAACACACCGCATCCCCCGGAGACATGGCGACCTTGTTAACCTTGAAACCTGCTGGTCGATCGAGCCCGACGGCATGTTATGTCTCAGGCATGTCGTAAGGATATAAGGGATATTGCCGCTTGCATAGACATATGGAGTAAGAGGGATGTCCTAGGGATATCCTTTCTGTCAGCTAAGAGCGAAGAAATCGCGGCCTTCGTGTGCAATTCGACATAAAGGTGATTAGGTCCGCGGAATGTCATAGGGAATCTCTACCTTCATGTAGGTGTGCTTATCATCAGGCAGGCCGCATGATATCCTAGGGATGTCATTTTTGTTAACTAAGAGCGATGAAATCAAGGCCTTAAGTTCAATTCGACATGCAATATATCTTATTCTCATCACTGTGACCATAGCCAACTTTATCCTGCTGGCCAATCAACTTACAGTTTATAAAATACAAGAACAGATTTTTCAAGTCACATTTAAAAAAATATTAAATTAAAACTGTATTGTTTAACCTTAACCTGTACCTTCATATGCCCAGAACCGCTTTAATATGTATAATATAAGGTCTGTTCATCGTTTTCGAAGGGCAAATGAGATACCAAAAACAAGCATAGCTCTGGGCATATATGGGTTAAGCATGTAAGAAATAAAAATAGAAAAGAACAAGCTACTTCACTACCGTAGCGTGGACTTCATTACCAGTTAATCACTGTGGAGACCATGAGACGGTGTCGACCCGTGCACGGTGCGGCAGGCTAGGCACGGTATTGCGCCTTAGAACATCATCAACATCAACAATATTCAGAGCAATGACAAGAGGCAACCCGATGGCTGTAGGCGATGTTGTGGAACCGCCTTGTACAACCCGAACTGAGCCATCTTGGACTGGTGCGGAAATAGCAAAATGTATGCAAAAGATTTTTTTACTTGCCAGGCTGCCGAATGAAACATCGGTTGCCTGAAAGTGTGTACGCTGTTTATATAATGAAATGCTGTTATGAAAGGCGACGATTTTTTTTTTACTCCCCCTCCTATTCCCGCCCCAGTCCATGTTGGCTCAGGGCTCACGCTTCGGGAGCTCAAATGACGCGAGCCATCCGGTTCGCTCTCCGACACTGAAACTACGCGTCATTGCTTTAACTATAAGACCTAACCTGGACCAGCACAAACCAAACTGAAAACTTAAACAAGAACATGCGAAATCAATTTCCAATACTCCTGATAAGCCAACTTGTTTAAAGTTAGTTTCCGTTTGACGCGATACCGTCTTGACTTCCGCTTCCGGCAGCCGGCGACTTCCGGCAAAATGGCGTCGCTTTAATGTTCGGAACCGGCTGTCATTGTTGGGGTGAAATGAGTTAGAAATGATTTGGCTCGTGTAGTTTTTTGTGAGGAAATGATTCGATTAGTATGTAATCCCGAAATAATCTCTTAAAACAGATATAAATTTATAGACGTACAATGCAAGCTAAACCGCGGGTTTAATTTAGTCTTTATCCGTTCGCAAGGTTCATACTGGTGAAATAAACTAACTTCGTGTCACAGACTCTATGTAGTGGAAAGAGTGAGCGAACTATAAAAAAAAATAACGTTACATTTGAATTATCTAATACCATCATGTTCATTGTTCACGAACGGTAACGTGCTTTGTCGTGCTTACTATGACTTTATAGACTTAATATATTTCATTAAGATCCTGTTTATAATGTTACAATGCAAAATAAATCCTTTGTTCGAGCTAACTAACTTATTTACTACACTCTTAAGGCAGATACTGTGCATGTATAATCTGATTTAATGCACCTAGTCTCGATACAACACTCAGCCGCTGAGATTATGTCACTACTACAATATTCTATCACGATAATGTAAAATCTAGATTCGTTAGCACTATACTGTGAGGTTATGCGCAGCAAAACCAAGGTAAGCGATATACTTAGCCCTTCGAATCGCTAAACCTAAGTGGCAGTGGGTGGGGACATGGCACGTAGAAGCGATGGCCGTTGAGGCGGAAAGATTCTCAGCGTTCTCTTCAGGCGCAGACCTGGTAAAGGTTCGCGAGTCCGTGACGTGACGCAGGACCGGTCATTGTGGCACTCTTTAGGGAAAGCTTATGTCCAGCAGTTGACGTCTTTCGGCTAATATTATGAACACATCACTGTCAACAATGTCGAAACGCTTTGCCCGTAGCCGATGCCTTGGTTTTCCTGCTAAGCAGCGGAAAGCGCCTACGAACAGAGCGTCCGCTTAGCAGGTTCCTGGCAGCGAAAGTCACGTTCGCTTAAGATGGGCCTTAAGATGTGGGAATAGGGCACCTTCATTGCGCACGCTGTTGCATTTAACTGCCACGAATGATGCGACAGGGAGCAAAGACGTGTTCCATTCCCACATACTTATTTATTAAGCCGACCTAGGATTTGATCAAATCACTAGATTTTTCCGGGAAAATTATGGAGTGCAACAGCCATGTTAACATTAAGAGTTTGTAAAAATCCCAGTTTTTATTATTTCCCTGTGACATTATATATCGTCGTTACCCGTATCTACAAAATGCCAGTAATAGACTATCTACAATTGCGCCCGCGTACGAAGTTTAATCCCACATTAAGATATAAGTTTATATCGATAACTTCGCAGTTGCATTCGCTCTGGTGTGCGATTCACAATCTATCTCTTCACTCACTTACCTGTTCCTAGTGTAACTTGACCCTGAAAGTAGTTAAGTCAAAGTGGAAGGTTTATATTCTGCAATTAAGGCAAAAGAATATTAGTGCGAGATGAATGGAGAGGGCTATTCGGGGCGTGTATTGCACGTAAAACCAATGGCCGTTGGGACGGAAAGGTTCGCGAGTGGTGACCACGTACCGGAACTGGATACCCGGCCAATCGTGGGTAGACCAGGCCCCCCACAAGGTAGACTGATGACCTAGTAACTGTCGCGGGAGTCAGCTGGATGCGGTTGGCGCAGGACCGGTCGTTGTGGGACTCTTGGACCACCACCAGTGGGGGACCACGGCTGGACATAGGCCTCCCCCGAAAAGTGCCACAATTACCGGTCCTGCGCCACCTGCATCCAGCTGACTCCCGCGACTAGCGTTATGCCCCTGATGACTCGAACCTTTATGGCTCGGCTAAGCTCTAACACGCAAGACTATTGCGAGTTATATATTTTTCAACACAGAACTCTTGTATATTGGTTTGCGTTCGGTGAGCTGTCAGTAAATATTAATAATACCAGCCCTGTTCCCGTCAGCTAGCTGGCGAAGTTGCTGAGAAGTTGTTGAGTTGGAAATCTGCAGCTTCGCGTGGTGTTAAATTGTTTTAAGACAATACTGAGCCAAGTCAGTTATAACTCATGTAATTAATGTAGTTACGTAAGTAATTTGTTACTGTTCGCTTTTACTTTTTACAATCTCTTTAATTCTGCGCGAACTCCTCTTTCTACTGAAAGTTGTAGAAAAGATTGGGAACAAATTAAAATCATATACAATCATAGGATATAATCGAATAGAGTATGAACAAGAACATAGATGCAAGCACAATGTGTTCCAAAGCCAGGGAATGTATTTGACGAAACGTATAATATTAAAATCCGTGTGAATTTATTTTATCACGCTCGCAATAAGAATAAAAATAAGAATCATTTATTGTCAGAAACTGTGTACAGGATGTTATATAGAAAATTCCAAAAGCTTGCCCATTTCGGGCGTACAATAGGTAGCTAAAAAAATAATTATATCAATTTGAATACAGAGAAACTTAATTATAACAATTTTAGGTATTTAGACATCTAAATTATTCAGAACCCGGATTATTAGTTGTAGAAACTTTTCTTTAGCTTTGTTTTAAATTTGATCCTGTCTTGCGACTTAATACATTCAGGCAAATGATTAAATACCTATTTGGATACCAGATAGATATGCGCTCTTACTGAGTATAAAGCTAGAAGATCTTACCGTACATACATCATATTTATATTGTGATCGGATATTGTTCTTAATATCACTTTTTTTTTTAATATAATTTCGTTCCTTTACATAAAAACAGATTCGCAGTATATAGATACATCTCAGCGTTAGTATATCATTAGTTTTGAAAGTATCTCGTAGGTTTGCATATTTCTAAGCTTAAATATGATTCGAAGACACTTTATTTGAAGACGAAAAGTAGATTTAATATTTACTGAGTTTCCCCAAAACATAATGCTATACGTAAGGATAGGGTAAACCATTGCATAACATGCCTTTATTGCAACGTCAGTTGAAGCTATGTTTGTCAATATGGATACTGCATAGACGGATTTGGCTAGCTTTTTATTTACTTTGACGACCTGGGACTTCAAATTTAGGTTAGCATCGATTTTTACTCCTAGGAAGTATGTATTATTTACTTGCTCAACCGTTTTATCGTTTATGACAACATTCAAACTTGCTTGTAGCTGCTTATGGTTCACAAACAAACAATTTCAGTTTTCTCTAGATTCACGCTTGGATCTCAGAGAAAGATATCAGACGAAAGACATAGGCTTACCCAAAGAGTGCTATAATAACCGGTCCTGCGCCACCCGCAGGTGGGGGGTAGATTGGGGTCCGTATAGTTGTCACTTGATTTGCCTAGTAGTATTATATTGGGTGGGAGCGGGGCAGTAAGCAATCAGTAACGCATACGCATCGTCCCGCTTCCACGCGTCCCGTGCCAATCAGGAAGCACTAATTTAAACGTAATCATAAACATTTATTCGTTGAAACCATGGTATCGTAGGAGCGCAGTAAAGACTGATAGTTGACACTGGCAGCTGATATCTTACCAAAACCGGACAGACTCCGGAAGAAGTCTAAAACGGCCTTTAGACCTGGGTAAATGCAGTGCACTAACTGAGGCAGACATCTCGCTCTAATCAGTGAGTGTGAGTGCAGTTAGTGCATTGCACATAGCCAGGTCTAAAGGCCGCTTAAGTTAGGTGAGTGTGGAAATGAACGTAGCCGTAAATATAACACCGATTTCACTTCAAAACGCTTAATTCAGTACACCCCAGATCTGATCCGAAAAACGGCCCGTCTGCCGAATGGAACTCATTTAGATAAACGTATAAAGGTTCTTTATACCGCGTTATTTCAACTTCAAAGTGCCGAATGGTCTCATTTGGACGCGTTTCAAGTACCATGCATATTGCAATGGCTGAAGTGTTCTCGGAGATTCCTTGTGACAGTGTCTTTACATACAGCGGAAAGCAATGTTTTGTCGCATTTCAACCTTCACAACATTGAAATAGTGTCGAAAATTGACAATTTTGGAGTCCTTGCTCGTATAAAGTATAAGCATTTTTCAGCCTTCGCCAGTAACTGAGATTAAGCATACTTATGTTAGTTCGCTGATAATGTATAAGTTTTCGGTGTATGTTTTTGCTGTGTACAAGTGTATGAAGTTCTGCGAGGCGATGGATAAGCGGCGGTCATCTATTGCTAGTTAAATCTTTTTCTATTGTATACTTTTCAGTACTGATGATGTCTGCTTTTCGTACCTACTTATTGTTATTAATTTATAAATTCCACAGTTCCTTAGAAATTTACTATTATGCTGTGTGTCTTTGGTAGGAAAAAAAAATAATGCAATATTACAGAACAACCGAGCCGATTTGATGACGGAGATAGACGGCGGCCATAGCAAATCCGCTTTCTTATACCACGTCGGTGGCAAACAAGCTTACGGCCCACCTGATGGTAAGTGGTTACCGTCGCCTATGTCCGCTTGCAACTCCAGGGGTGATACATGCGCGTTGCCGACCCTTTAAGAATTTATACACGAAATTTTTGAAGAACTCCATAGAGTCCCTCGGGAAAACATCGGCAGGGAGCTCATTCCAGAACCGGATCGTCCGAGGGAGGAAATTTATCTGAAACCGTACGGTACGCGACCATTTAGATTCCAGGGTGTGAGGATGAATGCCCTACCGACGGCGAGCAGTGCGGTCGGTGCGGTGGCAAAAAGCAGCAGTAGGCATCATGTCGAACAGTTCTTTCGGAGAACCCGTTATACAACCGATAAATAACATAAGATATACCAGCCTTGTTTGGGTCATTCGACTCTCCTCAACCAGTAAGTATGTTGTATCAAAAATATATTTTTAAGGCAGCTTTTTTAAATCCGCGTTGGCGGTTGTCAAAGACAAACTTTATAAGGTGATGAAACTTCTCACCGCCATTTGCCACATGAAAATTGATTATTACGAGTATATACCGATATCATAGCTACAGAGTTGCATATTAAAATCTTACTTGCAAGAAGTACCGTTGACAGCTTTCGTCATATCTCCTATAGTCGTTCTTGGTGCACTTACGACATTTTAATTAAAGTGTCCATTATCCATTTTACATAATATTTTCTATTTCAGAATAACAAATGATTGCGAACGAAACAGGAAAAAATATTGCTTCCCGTCTGAATTAATCAAAAACAAAAAAGTTCAAGAAGGAAAAAAACAATTGAACCTATTCTTCAAAGCATCCAATACCGACGGAGACAATGGATCGGAACTGATAATCTCGCTGACCCTTTTCTTATCTTTTTCATTTTCGAAAAACTGTTGACCAAACATAAATAGAGGTTGAAATGGGTTTCATCCTACCAAAGATTGATAACTCCTCTCAAACACCCGCTGGGTGCGATTCAGACCAGTCCACTTACACTTTTTTTCCTAATTTCCTTTGGTACCACTACAAAATGAGCTTTAAACGTGGAAGCATTAAGTTTTTTTTAGTTTGTCCTCGACCAGGTCATGCGTGCTTATACGCAGTATCGGAAAATTGGTCCCATTTTAAAAGAATGATGGGACATTTTTTCGTGGAACGATCCGCGATTCCTCCGTTTTATCGGTTCTCGGTTGTAAGAATGCTATCGTGGGTTTTAGGGCTGTTTTATTCGTGTTATACGGCCATAATGCGGCTGTAGTGGTAGTTAAATGTGTGCTGGGATTGGCAAGGTTTCGATGAATGTTGAGATGATGATAAGAGGCGTATTTTCTGTCTATTTGACAGTTTTATGGTAGCAGCTAGCGTTCTTTTTCAGATGGCAGTCGCTTTCGTAAAACTAGTACCTACGCCACATCTTGGGATTAGGTGCCAAAGTGAACCCCGGGACCCCTTTAGGTCACAGCCGGTAAGAAACGCTATGAGGATGACGCTAGCGTTCTTTTGCGTCGTTGCAGTTGCATGATCAAACTTATATAATCGTTCTGAAAACTTCTTGGTTCTTCCAGAGTTGTCCCATATTATTGAAATATAATAGAATAATCAACAGTAAAGAATGAGATCTCATTGACAAATTCAAGCTCGCATTTGTACATGTATCTTCTGTTCCTGTAATAATTGTTTTGTTGTTGTGTGTGAAATAGATTCATGTACAATAAAGAATTTACATACCTACATACATACATATCAAAGCAAAGTAAAACTAAAACATAAGTTAAATGCTATACCAAACGATTAATGTTTTGATAATGGATCTTGAACAATATTTGACAGGGTCACATTCATCACAATCAAATATTGTTCAATATACATAGTCTATCCATACCCCGTCACACATTATAAAACAAGTAAGGTTACATCAAAAGCATATTCTCGCGCCGTCGTAAGTGGCGAAGTAATATTTCACCATACGACACGAACATTTTACCTCGAGAAATGCATTTTATTCCGACACGTATGTACGAAGGGTTTCCAAGTGATTTAACCGCTCCACACTGGCGCAGTCGATAGGACCAGAACAGTAAGGCGAGAATAAAACAAAAGAACAGTTAGGTGATTGGGAGCGAGGGGCAAAACAGAAATGAATGAATAATATAATATAAAGTGGACGCCAACACTCTTTCCTGAACTAGAAAGAGGCCATCTTAAACTGTGTAACTTTTTATTTTGATTTTACGAGCATAATACTCAAAATAATGTGCTATAACATTTTTATTTTGACCTTGTTAGTGGCGTGTATGTAAAATTCACCGTAGTTAGGTCTTTTCTACTGCTGAATTTCCTAATCGACTAGAATGGAAAGGAGACAAAGATGAGTGCAAAAAAGGATCTTGGTGTCCGATTATTAAACCTCAGGGTCATGGGGTAAAATACTATATGTACTCTTGGCCATAATGCCGTAAGTGGTGATCGCGGCCGACATATACTACCTATGAAGTAAAAGTACAGTAACTGTAAAGAAATACTCAAATCAAAGTATTAACCGACTTCAATTCAGTGCTTGTGCCCTTATTTGAAGAGTTCCCTTGATTTCAACAGGATCCAGGATGAAGAAGGTACCTCTTTAAACAAAATTCAAATCGGTCCAGGCGTCGGGAACATATATAAAAAATAAAAGATTCCGATGCTTTTATGAAGTCAGTTAAAAAGTCGTTTCCTGCAAGTGTTATTTTACCATCAAGAGCCCGATCATCATTGAACGCTATATGTTCGTGTTTGGACTAATTCCGATGCGGACGCCGCCGCGCTTATCCTTATGGACAGTTTATATACCGGCCCTTTAATGCTACTCTTCTACAACTGTATACTGGGCGACCGGTACTCTGAATTTATAATGTTCGACTTGAGTTCCGGTCTGTTTCGCTCAGCGTATGCACGCCGCATGAAAAATAAACACCACCAATTCGCTTTGTGGCGCTTCAATATTTTACTTGGACGGAAACTAGTTCTATCTAGTTCAAAGGAGACCGGAAGGGGGAAGCCTAAGCACTAGTGGGGTTGGAAATCGATGGGAGATGATTTAAGGGTGAAGCTGTCACCTTCACTATCGACGAATACGTTTTTATAATGTAGTCAAAATAGTATGTCCATCCATTTATCGCCGAGATAAACGGCGTGGTGCGGCTTGTATACATATGAATCGCTTCGGGTATTTTTTGTACTCCTGTCTCGATATAATACAAGATGGTTTACAAAATTCGGAATTTTTGGTCTAATATCTGCCGGAACATATATTTCAGGATGGTACTTAATTATTTTTCTGCAAAAAAAGTGTTTAAAAAAATAGGGAAAAATTACTATTTTTATATTTCAAAGTTCATTTTGTAACACGCGCCTGGCTACGACCATTTATATTTATATTATAATATTATTATTATTTGTATTAATATTGTAAAGAGGCAAAGTCTGTGAGTTTCTAGCTTTGTAAGTTTGCATGTGAGGAGAGCCATGTCAAGAACCATTTAAGTATCCAATTTCATAAATTATTTCACCAGTTTATAAAGTGGACCATCAGGTTGAACATTTTTTTTTTCAAAGCAAAGTTTATATTTCCCTAAATGACATTTGACGGTGGTAATATATTTATTCATATGGATGGAGGGGGGGGGGGGGGGGGGGGGGTTGGTTGGTTGTAAAATCTAGCTTAGTTTAGAATTCCTGCTCCGTGTTCGCAATCGAAGGCTTTGATGTGTCTTCTGGTGCCTCTCACTCTCATGGAGACAGCTCGTATGAGTGAAATTTGAACCTTAGTTTTTACCCAGAAAATTAATTGTGAGTATGGTTTTTCCCATTTGGATGATAATTTGGATGCTGTTTTTTTAAAAAAAAACATATATTCAGTCCCTAAGGCTCCATCACATGAGATTACTAATGGTGTAAATGAGGCTCTTTTTAAGTCTTCTGTGGCTCGGTCATATTTTAGATGTTTTTCTCGGTTGTGTCTTTGTGCTGTTTCTTGCCATGTAAGGTTGCTGTAGGAGGAAGCGTCAGCGTTAACTATGCGAACGTCGTTCAGGATGAACATAGGTTATATTTTATCACGTGACGTCACTGTCATACGTGGGCACATAATACATATAACGGATGTTAGATATACCAGGTATACATTTAATTAAAATAACAACCGAAGTCGATAGTATTCTCCAGCAGCATGCCCACATTAGACCGCTAATGCCAGCCCACTTCTACACAGTCTGCATGCACTTGCATATAGCTTACATACAGGACGCCCCGAAAATAGTACAATATTAATAGTAAAATTTCAAAATTTTTCATGAAACCTTACTGCTTCTTTTACAAGCATGCACAAACGACATTTATATAGAACAGGGTTTCTTAAAGTGTGGTCCATGGACCCCTTAGGGGTCCGTGACATGATTGCTATATAGGGGTCCACGGCTATAATTCGTTCACTCTTAACGTAGGTACTTAGGTATAAAAATATATGAAACATGAGATTTTTTTTTCAAATAATTTTTCAAAAGGTGTCCGTGGTATTTTTGAGATTCTGAAAGACCTGGTTAGGGGCCCCGAACTTTGTATCAGGTGGATGTAGACCCAACCTGCACCAGCGCAATGAGTGGCGCGCGGGAACACGCGCAACACAATGTCGGGCCAGTTAGCGTTATGGCCGGCAGACTTCCCCAAGCCAGCCGGCCCTGACCACGGTTAGGGTGGGAGGTGACGGGCATAGGCTCGCCGCCTCCGCCCTGCTCGCCGTTGACGACGGGGATCTTCCGAGGTTGCTTCCCTCTGTCTCTCGGCCGCCTCCTTCAGGTCTATTACGGTCTCGCAGGTCAGCCTAGCAAAAGTTTGAGAACCACTGATATTAGAACCTTATAACAATGCTCATAAAGTACACGGATGGTCAGTTAGCTGTGTTTTTGATAGTACCTATAGCCTATGTAACTCGATTAAGAGGAATGCAACATCACATCATTATGACAAAATCCATCTGACCGTTTGACTGTAGCCCGTGATTTAGAGTTATTCTTGTCCACATACATACGCTCGAAAAACATAACCTTCTTCTGAGGAAGTCGATTAAAAGGATTTCACTTTGGTCCCACGAGAGATGATAATTTTGTTTGTCCTACTTTATCAATAATTTGAAGTCACTGCGACCGTTTTTCAATAAGTAACTTAACAATAAGAACATAAAACTAACCGGAGTAACGGGCACAATAAAATTGTTTTTCAGGGTTTTTTTACGTTTTCACTACAGAACCCATCTAGTTTCAATCCAACTGGTACATTATAAGTTTTTAATTAAAAAAAGTATCTAAAAAATAAAACCTATTTATTTAAATGTGTGGTTAGAATTTCACGGGCTTCTCAACCCCACGATGTATAGGTAAGTAATATAATCCATCCATACTAATATTATAAATGCGAATGTGTGTCTGTCTGTCTGTCTGTTACCTCTTCACGCTTAAACAGCTGAACCGATTTGGATAAAATTTGGTATGAAGATAGTTTGAGTCCTGGGGAAGGACATAGGATAGTTTTTATCTGGAAATCATCCCCCAAGGGGATGAAGTGGGGGGTGAAAGTTTGGTTCGAGCTACGATATAAACGAGTTCCACACGGACGGAGTCGCGGGCAGAAGCTAGTAGTAGTATAACCGAGGCCGCTGCAGCACGGCTATCATGAGAAGTCTCTCTCTTATTAGAACACTTATAACAAGAGGTATAGCGCGAGAAAAGTCCAGAGTATGTCGCGGCCGTCTCATGATAGACGTGCAGGAGACCATCGCGCCACGCCGTTATGTTAATTGAAGTCACTTATAATGGTCTTACACTTGTATGTAGGTAAGTCTTAAAGATATTTGTTACTAGCTTCTGCCCGCGACTCCGTCCGCATGGAAATCGTTTATATCGCAGCTCCATACAAACTTCAACCCCCCATTTCATCCCCTTAGGGGGTGATTTCCAGGATGAAAACTATCCTATGTCCTTCCCCGGGATTCAAACTATCTCCATACCAAATTTCATCGCAATCGGTTCAGCGGTTTAAGCGTGAAGAGGTAACAGACAGACAGACAGACAGACAGACAGACACACTTTCGCATTTATAATATTATAGTATATATAGTATATATAGTATATATAGTATATTATAGTATATAGTATATAATATATAGTATATATAGTATGGATATGGATATGGATATGGATATTGGCCTTAGATAGGTAGCTGAAATAAATTGATTATTATTACAACGTTATTTATAGAACTCAGTAAACTGGCTGGTACGGATAAAGTTTAAATTAACCATTAGACAAATGTGTTAGACTAGTAACCTATCACGTATGGATCTTTGAGCATCCTGTATGTAATGTATATGTGAAATGTAATTAAAGTTGTGTGTTTAGATTAGACGGCGGTCTTCGCTATTGTTGGGTGTTGGTCCAAGCTAAACAAGGCTGTTCCTTGGATTTAGGGGGACTGCGAAAATGTCATCATCCTTCTAGCGTTATGCCCGGGGGGAACAAATATAATGACCACCAGAAAATACTTTGATACCCTCAAGCTTTCTTACCAAAAAAATGTACTGAACACCAAAAAAAGAATTCTACCATTACAATGGTACTACCTGTTTTAGTAACGACTGCACAATTAAATTGTATTCAAAGATCAAATTTAGTAAATGATTACCAAATTTAGTAACTGAGCACCTAATCTTAGCGAACAAATTAATACAATATTTCTACCTAAATAACCCACTATGATTGCTATAAAATGTATTTAAAGACCAAATTTAGTAAATGATTACCAAATTTAGTAACTGAGCACCTAATCTTAGCGAAGAAATTATTACAATATGTCTACCTAAATAAGTCACTATGATTGCCATAAAATGTATGCATATTACCAAATAAAGTAGTACTTGCCGCTCAACTCCGTCGCCCCGCCCGCGCCGCGAATTTAGGGAATATGAAGAGGTATCAGGTTAGTAAACATTTTCTAGTAACTTAAATGATTCCTTATTTATAGCGATCGAAAGGTAAAAATAGCTACCAAAACCCGAATCAGCGTACCCCACTTCCACGTGGTCTTGTCTGTCTTACCCCTAGAGTGTATATAAAAGCCCGCGGAGACAGAAGCAAGTTTCTGGCGGGAGCCCGGGCGGAGGGCGGGAGACTGAGTTAGTTTTGGGTTAGCAATGATTAGTTGGGAGACGTTTTCTTTAATAGGATAGTAAGATGTTATAATTTGGTTATCAATTAACATAAAAATGGTGATTAAATCTTGGCCCTCATTAACTATTTTTGGGTTAGCAATGATTAGTTGGGACACATTTTCTTTAATAGGATAGTAAGATGTTATAATTTGGTTTTCATTTAACATAAAAATGGTGGTTAAATTTTGGCTCTCATTAACTATTTTTGGGTTAACAATGATTAGTTTGGAGACAGTTTCTTTAATAGGATGGTAAGATGTTATAATTTGGGTAATTATTTCACATTAAAATGGTGGTAACATTTTGGTGATCATTTACTATTTATGTGTTAGCAATGATTAATTAGGAGACATTTTCTTTAAATAGGATAGTAAGATGTTATTATTTAGGTTATCATTTCACATTAAAATGGTGAATAAAATTAGGTGCTCAGTTACTATTTTTGGTCGTCAAAAGTATTTTTTTTTGTGTTCATATTTTACTATATCTGGTGGTCCGTTAAACATATGCCTTCCCGGGTGTGCCCTAAAGTTGACACCTAACCCCAAGATTTGGCCTGTGCACTAGTTTTACTTTACGTAAGCGACTTCCAACCAAGAGGGAAAACTAGACCTTATTGGGATTAGCCCGGTTTCCTCACTAATTTTTCCTTTACCGAAAAGCTAGTGGTAAATATTCCGTACACAAGTTCCGAAAAACTCATTAGTACGAGCCGGGATTCGAACCCACGACCGCCGCATGCCTGAATCACTAGGTTTCCGTAGCTTAGATGTGCGAATGTATGTTTTCATATATTTGTCACTTCGCAAGCATGACAGCTAGCTGTCAAGCGTAAGAAAACACTGCTTCGCAATTTTTTTGGTAGATATTCACTCTTATAAATAATATGTATATGTGTGTAATTTACTGCACATAACGATACTCTTATTTAGAAAAATCGTGTGTTAATCTTCATCCTGTTCCAGCTATTATTATACCAGCAAAGCTCTTAAAGATCGAAATAAGTAAAGCTGTTACATTTTTTTCCTTAGATATCCTAGATAAATGAAGAACCGTAGACAAAGTCCGTTTAAT
The DNA here is from genome assembly GCA_947578815.1 of Epinotia ramella. Taxonomy (NCBI): domain Eukaryota; kingdom Metazoa; phylum Arthropoda; class Insecta; order Lepidoptera; family Tortricidae; genus Epinotia; species Epinotia ramella. The sequence continues at coordinate 4,007,291 of OX388211.1, read as the reverse complement.
ATCTAATGTTTATCCGATATACGTAGGACTGGTGGTATCATAAATCATTAGGTCTGGTCTTGCTCTCTGTCACAAATAAGTTTCTGTCAAAAAATATTTTTCGTTAAAGCTTTTATTGCCAACTGTACTTTTCCGTATACCGCCATCAACTACTCGTTGAGACAGGTGTATGTACATTGTACGTCTTTTATGTTAATACCTAGTTGTAGTTTAAGTTTAGCAGATTCACTGGAAGTCAGATTCGTTGTACTTCGTGTCTCGACCCAAGCTAAGTGAACTTCTTTTTTGAAGCTACACTAGATTCTTTTTCTTTTAAACATAAGCCTTAAGGCCCCGTCAGCTTGTTACATGAAGTGTAATCCTAGTCATGCAGGTACTTGGCTGCACGCTCTGTTATTTGACCAGGTTTTAGTGCTTTCTCCGGACTGTATGCACCCCTGGTTCAAAACTGATTACAGGCAAACTAAAAAGCAAAATTAAACTTGGCAAAAAAATCGTCAAGTTACACGCTATATACAAAAAAATATTCTAGAACAAAATGGAAAAAGGTGACCAAAATATATGTGAATTTAAGATTACGCTGTCATAGAAGTAACTCAAAGATGCAGTGATTATGTGAGGATCACTAAAATTTTTTCCTTTTCTATTTGTTGCAACCGAAAAACAGTCCCCGCGAAGGATACGGGCGTCTGATGATTTCTAATGGAACTGGTTATACTGTGTATGAATGATGGATGATACTTAAAATGGATAGTTGTAATGGATGATGGGTGAAAGGGGGAGTGAACCATGTAGGTACCTATTACTAGGTAAGAGTTAATTATGCCACATGACCTCAAGCTAAAACGTCTCTACGCATGTCCTGATCGTATATATATGTTTTGACCGTAAGCCAGGAAGTTGTTGGTTCTGTTTGTTTTACCGCGAAGGTAACTGACAAGGACAGCAACAGAGTGTTGGATGGATGGATGGAGATGGATCCATTGTACATATAACTGTAAAGTAACTAAGGATTTTAAAAACAGCAATAACATTTTTATTACTTAGCAATATAAGTTACATATTTTACGCTACAAAAATGTAATCAGGGTAGCTCGAATTGAAATTCGGTTCGCGGAGGCCTCTGGGGCTAATAAATCCGGACGAAATATTATTTCTCGGCGGGAAAATCTAACTGGAAAAGGCAGTTAACTCTGTGGTTGATTAGATGTTTTTTCACGGGTTAGGTTACTGGTTCACTTCGTAAATAATAATAATAATAATATAATATTTGTGGACAATCTTACACAAATCAAACTACCAAAATAAGCACAGTTTGTACTATGGGTACTAGACGACGATATACATAATCCTAGCGTTATTCCCGGTAGTGCCCCTAAAGGAGCCCGGGGTCCGCTTTGACACCTAACCCCAAGATTTGGCATAGGCACTAGTTTTACGAAAGCGACTGCCATCTGACCTTCCAACCCAGAGGGAAAACTAGACCTTATTGGGATTAGACCGGTTTCCTCACGATGTTTTCCTTCGCCGAAAAGCTAACGGTAAATATTCCGTACACAAGTTCCGAAAAACTCATTGGTACGAGCCGGGATTCGAACCCACGACCGCCGCTTAGCAGCCGCATGCCTGAACCACTAGGCTACCGTAGCTCCTAGATATTGATACTTAAATAAAGAAAAAAATACTTAAATACATAGAAAACATCCATGACTCGGGAACAAATATTAATGCCCTTACCATACCGGGATTCAAACCCGGGAACTCCGGCTTCTTAGGCAGGGTCACTACCAACTAAGCTACGCAAAATACTTTATTTTATACTAGCTTCTGCCCGCGACTCCGTCCGCGTTTATATCGCAGCTCCATACAAACTTCAACCCCCCATTTCATCCCCTTAGGGGGTGATTTCCAGGATGAAAACTATCCTATGTCCTTTCCCGGGATTCTAACTATCGCCATACCAAATTTCATCGCAATCGGTTCAGCGGTTTAAGCGTGAAGAGGTAACAGACAGACAGACAGACAGACAGACAGACAGACAGACAGACACACTTTCGCATTTATAATATTATATATAATATATAATATATATATATATAAGTATATATAAGTATAAGTATAAGTATATAAGTATATAAGTATATATAAGTATATAAGTAATAAGTATATAAGTATGGATTAGTATGGATTAAATTGAACGAGCTAGCGACGCAAACGAAGTTCTTCGTTTCAGCTTGGGCTTAAATTCTTTCGATTGTCCGGATGTTCTGAGTTCTTCTCCACCGGTTGCATTTCTCAACCGATGGTTGTGAAATTTTGTGAGCCGATTCAATAATTATACAGAACTTCGAAGCCTGGCTCGCATCTTTACAGCTCATAGAACCACTTGTAAGTAAATAAATAAATAAATAAATATTAGTGGACAGTCTTACACAAATCGACCTAGTCCCATAGTAAGCTCAGTAAGGCTTGTGTTATGGGTACTAGACGACGATATGTATAATGGATATAAATACTTCAATACATAGAAAACTTCCATGATTCAGAAACAAACAATCATGCTCATCACACAAATATTTGCCCTTACCGGGATTCGAACCCAGGACCTTCAGCTTCGTAAGCAGCGTCACTACCCACTAGGCTAACCGGTCGTCAAGTATGCATGTAGTGTATATTTATGTATATATTTATTTGTGTGTGTAAGTATTTATTTTATTTATGTATATGTATTTGTGTAAATATATTGTATAGCTATAGGAGTACCGTAATATATATTTTTGTTGTTATTTGCACGGCCCACAATTTTGTTCGCACAGGTTTGACTGGTAGAGAATGCCATATGGCATTAAGTCCGCCTTTTGTACGATAAGTTTTTAATTTGTGCAATAAAGTTTAAATAAATAAATAATAAATGAACCACTAGTATTACTGATTTATTTTTCATTGCGTATTGGTACGCATTTAACCCCTATCTCACCTGATGGTAAGTTTGTAATGATGAGGTCTGGGGTGTTACATGTATACTTATATACTATTCACTCTCGTCTTGAAAAAACCATTCTCATGCTTCACTTACAGGAAGTCACGCATAAAATTAACGTTAATATCGAAAACCGAATTAATTAAACTGCGTTCCACAATAAATGCAATAACAAATAAAGTGAAGCGTGGGCCACCAAGCTTCCCAAAACTCACGCAAGATTTGAGTTATAAAGAAAACTCTTAAGTATTTCAGACTTTTTTAATTTCATTTTGTTATTGAATCAATAAATAAGTATAATGAGATGTTTTTGATGTCCGAATTCTCAAAAACAGCTTATCTTTAGAACAATATGTGTGCTCTTAGTTAACATTTATCAATTCAAAATGAAAAGAAAGAAGTAGCAAGACAACGTTCACAAATAGCCATGAGATATATCGGAGCGGCCAAAGTGCTCACAAATATCTGAACACGTCTCTAATGCCTCGACAATAGAGACGTGTTCATATTTGTAAGCACTTTCGCCGCTCCGATATATCTGATGGCGACTGTACCTAAGCTATAAGGTTCAAGTTGTAATAAATAAAATGTAGATCTACACAGTGTAGGGTTTTGCGTGGAGTAATACATGGGGAATGGTTTGCACTAGAGATGTACCGACTAGTCGCCGATTAGTCGGGAAAGCCGACTATCCGGCCTCATTTTAGTCGGCGACTAGTCGGCGACTAGTCGGCACTTTATGGATCACAGGAAACCGAGACATACAATATGAAAATTGCCATTTATTACCATTATTTTTATATTTTACTCAAAACAGATTTAATATCACATTTGGTACTTTGACGCATGCACACAGTGCGACGGCAAAACGAAACGAAGTTTCCCGATTGCACCCGAACTTAGCCGAAGTCCACGATCGGCCTAGCCGACTAGTCGGCCAAACCCATAGTCGGCCCATCTCTAGTTTGCACGGTTTTTGTGGACTTTTGTCATAATTTTCCATGGCCAATTTGCATTTGGTTAGCAATCAGAATATATAAATCAGCCTGCGGTCGCAAGTAGGGTATCTGATTACCGTCAGGCTGACCATGAGCTTGTATGCCACCGTCGATATAAAAAAGGAATCCATAAACGTTACTAACCTAAAACGTTAAACACACAGATAATACTAATCCCAGATTTACCTAACAAAACTAAACAAAAGTAATCGCACCCCCAACCGAAATCAAGTCCTGACCCTCTGTAACAGAGTCCAATTTCCCATGTAGCTTACTAATAGTACTTGATAATGCGAAAACAAGAGCATTTGCGTTACGGAAGCGGGGGCTCACATCCGGTCGGGGAGTTCCGGCGACGGGTAGACACACAACGGAACTGTAGGAATTACGGGATAAATAAGCGTAATTGTATTCCAGTAGTCAAATATTCAGTTGGTACGGTGAATTGTGGCGTTTTTGTGGCGTTCGTCATTTTGGTACGTGTGTGATGTGAAATTTAAATGTTTTTTTTTTATTGAATTTAACCAGAACAAGGATTATATAGCATAGTTTCAAGTAAAATTTACGCCACACTGCATAACAGTTTGTTGGCGAACAGCACTCATTAACTTCCATAACTACTGTCTAAAAAAAATTATCTATTATTTATAACTAAGTACAATAATATCTATCTATTAAGAGGGAAGTATATCTTTGGAATACTACGTACTGGTCCATACAAAAAGAGAAAACTTTTTTCCACTTCTAAATATTTTGACTAGGTTTATAATAAGGTTTTCCTTTTTTCAAAAGTAGCAACAAACTAAAAATAGAAATCAAAAATTTGTTTTTTTTTTAAAGTGAAAACTACAAACCTAGTATAGGTATTATTATGCTGAAGCGATCGACATCAAAAACAAAGTGATTTGTTAAGATTCAGTTAGTGGAAAACGTTTTCTCCCGAAATGGAAATTTCATATAAAAAGTACCTATTGTCAGTCGCGAGCTGCTAGCTATCTTCACTCTTAATAAGACCCTAGCTATATATTATACGTGTAAGAAAGCAGAGCATGTGGAACTGGCAGCTTTTATCTCCAATGTACCTGTATATAATTCACTCATGTTCAGCAATAAATAATGATTTCATTTTAGTTAGCGTTAGCGCCGAGACGCTCAATAACAACAATGTGCAAGGCAAGACATTTAGATGTAGTGGAGAATTTATGATATATGTTTTACTTATCATGTTTTAATGACTGACATATGGCGACAATGGAACTAATTTTGTGAATTTAAATATGACTGGCTGTCATGGCGATATCCCTGTTTCAATATCTCTTTTGTCAACTAAGACGAATAATATTACTTAAAGTGTGTGTGTGTGGTTGTGTATGTAGTGTATGACAGTTATGTCTTTTTGATTTCCAGTGCCACGACTAGCTAGGCAGTTTCTCGTATATTATGCCATTACATAACAAACATCAACATAAACTCTCAACACCTATATTAACAAAAGAGGTAGAGAGAGCTCATGACATTTAATTTTCAGAGCCAATTCTAGCAATTTTAAGTTTTAGGTGGATACAATTAATGTGAGTATCCCATCGCCTATAACACACTTTATCCGTATTTCTGCAACTGATAACATTATCACCCTCGGGAAGAAAGTGGGCGGTGCTTCTAACCCTCACGAATCTTGTCATACCTGTCAAAAATCGTAAATTAGCGGGGTAAATATAATTATCTGCTAATAATTTACTCATTCCAAGTACCTCTTCTAACTAGAGCGATAATTCACGAAATTTGCTCCAGCGCCTGCACAAAGGAAGCAGACTCCTCCCGTGCCAAGCCAAAACGCCCTACAACACTTTGTGAGACGAATGACGATAGGTGTTTTTGGCTTGGCAGCGAGATTTAACAATGTTTCATTAATTTACTTCATCATGTGAACCGTTTAGAGAATAAAAGGTCATAATCTCATTAAGAGATTCGAGCTCAGGCTTGTTTTGAACATTTGTACGCACGGGTTGTATGTGGAAACGGGTGGAGTATTTTATGCAGTGATCTTTTTTGAGGTTTTCTAGTCGATAAATTGTAAACATTTACAACCAAATGCACAAGTTAATAGGTACTAGCTATAATATACTGGGCTTCGGCTCTGAGACGGTTAAAAAAACACCTTGTATAGTAAAGTTAAAAAGCATATCAAAATCTGTTTTACGTTATTACCACGCTTATGTCCAGTCCCAGCTTAATTATGGTATTGGCATGTGGGGCAATTGCAAAATGTTTATCTTACCCTTAGCCATCTATATCTATGAAATTAAGATGATTCCGCACTAATATGGACTCTGTTTAGTCCATATTAGTGCGGCACTTACGTAAGTGGCTTGTATCTCTCGATTATTTCAGTACGTGACTCTGCGCGGCAGAACCAGGATTCACATAGGTAGAAATTTCACTACTGTTCCGTAATAAAGCCTCTTGGGTGCGAGCGTGTATTAGCTTTCCTCCTAAAATAACATTCTGTAATAACAAACAAGCATGCTCCAGCTCTATTTATGTGTTATTTAACCCGTTATATAACGCTCTGCCCCAGTAAGTTATTCGTCAAAGAGCTATTTAAATGGTACCCGAACGGTTTCCAAGTGATTTAACGCCGGCCGCATTTCCCCTCAGCTGAGGGTCCAGTATAAACGTTTACTTTGATACACTTCAAAAGGCCGGAGGTTGGTCAAAGGCTACTGAGACTGAAGTACGGGAATGATTTTCGATACGAGGTTGTGTCTGAGATTTTAGAGCCGCTTAAATGTAGATATTTTAATTTTATGCACATATTTTCGGTGTAGTAACTCTAATTTTAATGCAGTGTTTTGCTTGATGCGCGCCCTCGTTCTGACTAGTCAGGTTTTGCGCGTGAGTTCACTATTTGATTTGATTCCAATTCAACCTCTCTTCTTAGTCTATAGGTGCACACGAAAGTAGATTTTTTGCACCACCGCAGCTCTTGCAATGCGTCGATGAGGCTCTGTTTTTGGTGGAGTGAGAGCAATCATTGATTGTGTCTTCTGTGACCGCTTTGACGAGGTCTGTCAATCATGTTGGAGAGCGCCCACGATTAAATACATTTAGTCAAGTAGAGTCTCAGATTATATTGGAAGTTAAGGGTGAAAATCCATCAGAAATGTCCGAAGCTGTGATTTCATATATTTGACACCTCGCATGCTTGCCAGCTACTTAGGTAGGTACCAAAAATATGAAAACAAGGTTTCGCACATCTCTGTTATATATTCACCCCGTTTAAGTTTTTGTATACGGAACCCTCAAAGTAAGGGGGTAAAGTTTAAGCAATTTTAATTTGAGTTGAGCGAAAGAATTCCGTACAATAACAGATGGTGGCGTAATGTTTTTCATCATTAGTTGGAGCGACGAGGTTCAAAGTGGAGCAACATTCCAGTTAAACTTCAGTTTCTACGTATTCTACTGACCTGGCGAGTATACGACCGGTTAGCCTAGTGGGTAGTGACGCTGCCTACGAAGCTGAAGATCCTGGGTTCGAATCTCGGTAAGGGCAAATATTTGTGTGATGAGATGAGCATGAATATTTGTTTCTGAGTCATGGATGTTTTCTGTGTATTTAAGTATTTCTATCTATTAAATATATCTTCGTCTAGTACCATGACACAAGCCTTATTGAGCTTACTATGAGACTAGGTCGATTTGTGTAAGATTGTCCCCTTATATTTATTTAATTTATTATTTATATACGTACCATTTAATACAGTAGTACATTACTAAGTATTGCTCTACAGTATACTACAGTCGAAGTACGAAGTGGCACAGGACAGAGACACATGGTCATCCTTGGAGGAGGCCTTTACCCGCCCAGGGGTTCTTGCAGACCAGCTTATTACTAATACCTAGCTTTAAATGTAATCTAAATTTAAGTTTATGTTTTTTTACTAACCAACGATATATGTAAGTTGTGTTGTATTCTGCAAGAAATAAAAGGCTTTTTTTATTTTATTTATTTATTTATACTACAGTCAACATCATATAGGTCAAAGTAGTCAAATATATCGCAACACGTCTTTATTACCGTGGGAGTAAGCGTGTTATAATAATTATACATATTTGGATACGTTGGCTGCTACTTGTCTTCAATAGGGTGTAGACTTGAAAATTATTATTACTCCAAAAGAAAGAAGGCAAAAAAATATGCCTAGTGACGAAAATCCCATTCAGATATCTCAAAGAATTACAAAGCTACAACCGTTTTGATATTGCTTCTTATAGAGAGAAAACGCAAACAGTTTGTGACGTCACAAACCGCGAGGCTGCTGCAGAGCGAGCCGCGCCCTCGGCAGGCCGCGTCGATGCCAGCGCCGAACACGATGGGGTACAGCACGTTCCCGTCACTAACTATGAGCGTCATCGTTTCATATGAAATTGCGTTTTGAGAAAAAGAGACAGAACCTACCCCTTCTTAAAACTTTGGACACTTATATGTGTATTATAACTTCGTGATTATTTAACCTCTTGCGTTGCTTATTTCTCCATTTGACTCAATTTTTAATCCTTTTTCGAGAAAATACGACATTATTGATTATTTTACATAGTGTCTACACCCCTATTCCACATAATTATATAATATACCTACCTCATTGGGGGTAGGTATATTATACCCCTATTTTGCCCGCCACTTCGTTTGAGTAGAAGAGATGTTTGCTATGAGAGTTCCACAGTCATAGTAATTATTGCACTATAATATAATCTCTTAATCCCTCATCCTCATTTTGCGCCCTTTAGGTATAAAAATACGCCCATCCCAGGATCTCAAACTATCTGCACACCTAACTGAATCAAAATCGGATCCGCGGTTGAAGCGTAAAAATGTAATAGACAGTTACTTTCGCATTTCAATATTAGTGAAGAATAAACATGGATCAAGAAAATATCCTCCGCCTTCAGCGTCGGGCTTCAAATTTCAAATAGACTCCTCTTCGTAAAATCCTTCTTACTGGCCTTAAAATACAATGTAGGTACCATTTGGACCCAATTATGCTAAAGAAGATATTAATTTTTCATTACACACATGACATTATGATTTCGGTATATTCACAAATCGGTATGCCTTCGGTTTGCTGACGATATAGTAGTCTTGGCTGAGACCATGGAGGACTTAAGTACGATGCTCGATGACCTCAGTAAAGCTTCCGAGCGAGTTGGTCTAAGAATGAACATGGATAAGACGAAGATCATGTCAAATGCCCATGTAGTACCAACTCCCATTACAATCGGACACTTTACGCTCGAAGTTGTAGACGATTATGTATACCTAGGACAAACTATCCAGTTAGGTAGGTCCAACTTCGAGAAAGAGGTCAATCGTCGAATCCGACTCGGCTGGGCAGCGTTCGGGAAGCTACGGCACATCTTTTCGTCCAATACTCCGCAGTGTCTCAAGACGAGAGTCTTTGACCAGTGTGTGTTGCCAGTGATGACATATGGTACTGAAACGTGGTCGCTTACTATGGGCCTCATATGAAGGCTCAAAGTCACCCAAAGGGCTATGGAGAGGGCTATGTTGGGAGTTTCTCTGCGAGATCGCATCAGAAATGAGGCTATCCGCAGTAGAACCAAGGTAACAGATATAGCCCTCCGAATCGCTAAACTTAAGTGGCAGTGGGCGGGGCACATAGCACGTAGAACCGATGGTCGTTGGGGCGGAAAGGTTCTCGAGTGGCGACCACGTACCGGAAGGCGCGGCGTGGGTAGGCCCCCGACAAGGTGGACTGATGACCTGGTAAAGGTTGCGGGAGTCCGCTGGATGCGAGTGGCGCAGGACCAGTCGCTTTGGCACTCTTTGGGGTAGGCCTATGTCCAGCAGTGGACGTCTTTCGGCTGATATGATGATGATGATGATATTCACAAATTGGAAGGACAAAGGAGCCGTGGAAGATCACCAACCCGTTGGCCCGACGAAGTGAAGGAAATCTGCAAAGGTAACTTGCAGACGTCTATCCGGATGGCCGAAAACCGATTGGCCTGGAGATAATTAGTGCTCAAAGCGACGACCTCTAGTCACGACCCTCAGGCCTCAGTTATGAGGATGCGACAAAGAAAAAGAATATTGACCACTTCACCACCTACTTATTCCCAAAACTGGTAGTATTCAATCCGTTAGCTGAGTGAACACGTTCGTTATTTAAATATATTCCGTCCTCAGCAGAACTTCCAATGTCCGTGCGAATTCAAAATTCTCGGTACAAACTGTATACCTAAAGTCAATGTATGTACAGTCCGCGCAATAAACGTAATCCGTTCGTGACGGCCCGAGCCCGGCCGGACTTAGTCGAACTGTGAAAAGAAAAGCTGGGGCGCAGGTATAATAAAAGCAGTAGTTAAACATTTACCGTGTCTCATTGTTAATTTTATAATCAGCAGGGAACGAAAACATTGACTGGAGATCTGTTCGGTTGGTCACTTCGCGTACCAATGTGAGTTCAGTTCGTTGCAAGGACTCTTGACATTCTAAGTCGGCATGCGTCAAAGCAAGCGCGCGTAATAGCCGCTCCACACGATGGGCCATCCTGACCCATCATACAGGACGCGGCTATGCGGTAGAACGAAACATAAATATGTCTTACTCCCTTTAACGCATAGTTGCGTCCTGTATGATGGGTCAGGATGGTCCATCGTGTGGAGCGGCCATAAAGCTGACTGTGAGCATCTAGGCGCCCCGCACTATCAGTTTTAAGAGACTCCCATACGCCAATGACCTTCGATCTGAATCCCTTAGTTTTCTAATGTTTTTTGTAGCTTATTATATTAACAACAACGGCTTTAAGCAATATAGTATCCCATATTTACTTCAAACTTTATTGTTTTCGAGATATTTGGCATCAAAGTTGAACAATTTTAGGCCAAAAAACTGGTTTTCTGGCCATAACTTTTGTGTTAATTGGTTTAAAATTAAAGCCCTCTACCAGTTTTAGAGACGTCATAGACGAACCCAAATTTGTAGATTTCGTATATGTTAGATCTTTCACGTCAATAGAGATGCGAAATAAGTGTTTTTTTAGACAATGTTTAAAAAAATCATACAAAATTAAGTATTAATTTGTTTCAAAATCCGGTCAGTCAAAATGGAGATAAAAGATTGAAGAACCGATAGCCGTATGATTTATGATTCTATCTGTAGTGCAAAAGTAGTAGATACGATTCAAAACTTGTCAAAAATCGATGAAAACCTCGGGTAGCCCCTTAAGTGAAATTGTTTATTCTGAGATTAAGTCATAGCATATCATATCTATACACCGTTTATCTAAGCGGTCAAATGGATGAATTCAAAATGAACGCAATATTTTGACTATAAAAACGTATCACACAAATTCTAAACTTCTCTAGTTTCTTTTAATTTCTAGTTTTACTACTGAACCGATGTTATTTGTTGCAGGTCTTAGGTCGCAAACATGACAAAATACAGGGGACTTACGGCGAACGATAACATACAATAGAACATGGGCCGAGTAAAGTTGGGGAAAAACAACAGTTTTACCTAATAAACTACAGTAGTATAACTTTCATTCAATTTGAGGGCTCTTCGGAAGTCGGGACTCAACTTTTAAAAAGTGCCTTAAACTTTTTTTAACATTCAGTGGTGTGCAAAAATGCCACATTGCTCTCTAGCTATCATCACAATGAATCCTCGAAGCAATAAAGGGTCAGTAACGGGCATTTGATTATTCTGGCTTCGGTGTCTGCTTACTACCGTATGCTTGTTTGCCATCGTAGTAGCATAAAATAGGAGCTTAGGAGACATAGGACAATTTTTGGGCAATTAGCCACAGTTTTGAAACATGTACCTACCTATATATTACTAGGGCTCTATATCTCATGGGCATTTTATTTTTATCGCAGAATAATAAGGAGACATTTTTTTATATATGAAATCAAGGAGTCTGCTTTAATTCTCTGTAAAAAACATGCAATGCAATGCACAAACCCATTTACCGAACATAATACTATTACAAATACAACATTAATCGTTCTACAACAACAGCATAACCAAGACCGCTAATCGCTGAAAGCTAAACTTCATGATACACTCCAGTTTGCAAAGGACAGATACAGGTGCCGAACTCTGATCCAAGAAAAGCTGCGTCCGCAACAGGAATCGTGACCCTCAGCAATGAGGAATACAACGCAAAGAGGAGCAGGATTGATATACAGTAGCGCCAATCAGGGATGTCTAATTGAAATGAAGGCACGCGTAAAGAAAGAATCTGCACCGACTTGACAAACAGCTGGCATTTTACTGATACCGCAGACTAATGCGGAGTTGCCTTATCCAGGAATGACCCGCTCTCAATTTCTTAACGTCCTGCCTTTGCCCTACATTCCCACCACCATCATCATCGTCCTAGCGATTGTCGCGGTCCGCTTTGGTACTTAATCTAAAGATTTCGCGTAATGACTTTTACCGAGCGAACGAAAAAACCATAGAATGCGAACTCCTTACAAACTACCCAAACATGCCTAAAACCCGGTATGCACAAATTCGAACTAAACGGCTGCCTGGCATCGTTTTGACACCCCGCCTCCAACCCTCATAATGGCAATGGCCACTTAGACTTCAATGGGTTTTTCGTTCCATGATTTTACATTATCGTTCTATAGCACAACTGAGTAAGACCACGAAGAGCTTACATGGAGCAGTTAAATGAAAACATTGAAGTTGAATCTTATAGCTAGTTGAAGGAAAAGGCAGAGAATAGAACAGAATGGAAATTACTCCACCGACAAGAGCCAAGCTCTTAAATAAATGATGATGAGCACAACTGAATAGACATCAAAAAGCAACGATGGACAATAATCGTCTCAGGACGTAACTATTGTAATTTCTATTGTTTTGCTTAGCGCGCGTCAATCTATTACTATTCGATTTCAGTTATTTACTGCGTTCGACGACCTTAAGGTGACTTCCACGTTTAGGAGTCGGTATGGTACTCGTATCAGTACGATGTCAGTGAAAACTATAGGTCAAGTCAGGACGGATTCATTCCTAAAGAACATGATTTAAAAAGCGAGTTGAGTGGCGGACATATCTCGCAAAATCACATAAAATATGTCGATTAGAAAGAAAGAAAGAAAGAAAGAAAGATACATTTCTTTATAACTCTTCAACCTCTCTCTTCGTTACACATATTTAAAAGATTAATTTGCCTTTATTTCTGACGTTTAGACAGAGGTACCTGGTCATGGTCTCTCTTCAAGATTGATGATACTTTTTGAAACAAATAATTTTAATGTCATGAACATCATACACCGCGAGTCGTCCAGTGCTGGACATTTTAATGTAAAATAGTTTAGATTTAGATATCATTTTCAATTACATCACTGCAAAACAAAAATACAAATGAATGTTTAACCCGTGCATTTCATGCTGAGCTGCTGAAAGTTATTTAACTTAAAATTAAAAGTCGTGGCAAAATCTAGCAAAAGAACGCTCAAGCTCCCAACATTAAATGGACTGGAAAGGACAATGTAAAACTAAATAAAAATGCAAAATCGTAGAAACAGCATTTTTTTGACAATAGCGTAATCTCTGACATCGCTCGCGATGGCGGGCGGTGTTGTTTACCAGTTAATGGCCCTCATTATAACAAAAAAATGTATAATTTTAAACGATTTCTCTTCGCCAGAGAGTTCACGAGAAAGCTTTGGGAGAGGTTAATTCTACAAAGACTGTCAATGTCTATACAATGTCATGTTCCTTTAAATTTAAAATATTCTTGAGCCTGATGAAGCTAGTTCCACCAGAGTATAATATACCTAGACGGGTCATCCCTAAAACTAAAATTGTTAATAGTGCTTTACTACATGGTGCTTTTTACGCCTACTGCTAGGAAATTGCAAATAATTATAGTCATAAATCAAAAAGACGTACCTAAATAAAGATTAATAATACTTAACAAAAGAGCGCGGCCGCGGTTGCGGCGCCCCGGCGCGGTCACGCAGCGCCGTGTATTTTTTTAATAAACAATTGCAGACTCAAAGCTTGATGGGTACTAGACGACGATAAACATACTTATTGATAAATAAATACTTAAATACATCGAAAACATCTATGACTCAAGAACAAATATTCGTGCTCTTCACACAAATAAATACCCGCACCGGGATTCGAACTCAGGACCTCTAGCTTCGTAGGCAGGGTCAATACCAACTAGTCGTCAAATTGGTCGATTCGCTGTTCAAACAGGGCATTTTGAATTGTTGGACAGTTTGAATTCATAGAAGGCCCTTTTCGTGCGGTGTCTAGCTAACCCCAGTTTTAAAACCTGAATTCTGACCATCTTTTGCCACATTTCCAATCAGTCGCATGAAAAATGAATAAAATACGATCATCAAGAAAAACAAATCTTTTAGGTACGAATTATTAATAAAGTTTAAGTAGGTATCATATTTTGTGAAATTATCACCTAGTTAAATTTATCGATCTGTATATATTTCAGGTTCGGTGCCGTTGGATTTTTGTAAGCTGGATCGCATATTTATAGCTCATTCATCATAGATGTTCATAAGGCTTTTGTAAAACTCAATGTCTCTTGATGAAGTTAATGGGGAACCCTCCTCTGGGGCAGAGCACGACCCTCGTGGGCTCGAATTGGAACTGCCGGGGAGTGTTCATGGAGGGCTCCACCCGGAACCGTGAGAGGAGCTTCGCTAGACACACCCTGGATTGAACCCGTGCGAAGCGCATCCCTGGAACAAAACGTCATCATCAGCCATAATATTGATTGGTCTTTGACCGCCGTCCGTGATACATCAGTTATAAATCGTACACATTGAAATATTCGAATTTATTAGTAATATGTTGAAATACGCTCAAAAATTATGCGTATAGTGAACAGTGGTTACCAAACGTGTTACTAACTAATAATTGTTAAAAACAAATGTGAACATTAGCTGTATTTGACTGAAATCTGTTGTGTTTATTCGCCGATATCTAATTACTTTTAGTAGGAGCAAAAATACGCTTAACTATACTTACCAACTCAGCGGTAAGGTTATCAGTCACGTTGAAACTATTCGCGACTTAGGTCTCGTGCTGGACTCTAGATTAGATTTCCATAGTCACATTCAGAGTGTAGTAAAGAGTGCAAATAAAATGTTGGGATTTGTAATGCGTACAGCGCCGCAGTTTACTAGCACGGCCGTATCAATCGTACTATATAATGCCTACGTGCGGAGCAAATTAGAATACAACTCTCTGATGTGGGATCCGGTCGAAGACAATTACAGACTCTTACTCGAAAGAGTACAGTGGAAATTTGCCCGATACTTATACAAAAAGCAGTATGGGTACTATCCTTTCCTATATCCATCGCTTTTTGTAGCAGGGATGGTAGGGCTCGAGACACTTAATTTTAGGCGTAAGTCCCATCTCGCCTTACACTACAGTCTCCTGCTGAGGGGACAAATTAACAACCCTGTAGCGTTGGAAGGCATCCGTCTGTTCGTCCCCGAGCAGTATTCGCTGTTCGCGGCGCCGACGGCGGCGGGCGAGCCGGGCCGACGCACGCGCCGCGCCGGCAACGCGCCCGCGGCCCGTGCGCCGGCGCTACTCAATCAACTCGTGTTGATGCAGGATGCCGACGTGTTTGCCGATAGCTGGCAAACCCTGCTCACTAAAATAAGTGCCCTATGTAACATGTATTGTTAGTAGGTATATAGCAACGTGCCTAGATTAGTATGTAAGTTTTGTTATGTATTCATTTAACTTATTAAGCACAGTTTTAAATTAAGTCCTAACATTATAGGCGCCTTGGTACTTTACTGTAAGCCTATAAATGTAATGTGTAAGAAATAAATAAATAAATAAATAAATAATAGCCCCAGATGTCTGGGGGATGAGGTTAAAATTAAGTGTCTAGAACCTCCCAAACAACAACTAGAACGATTTCTCATTTCGTTGACAAAAGAGAACTTGGCCTGTTTTTTATTAATTAGCATTTTGTTTCTGGTAATTCAAACAGTACATAACTGCACTAGTTTATGACATGGGAACTTTACAAGTATTGATATAAACTAGGTGGATTTTCCTTTATTCGAATTACACTTTAGCATCAAGTGCCCATGCCAAATACTAGTCTAGTGCATCGTCGAGTACAAAGACGTTTCCCTTAATTATGTATGTGCTAACTAATGTTCATTTGTTTCGTGATAATAGTACACGAAACTACGTTTCCAATGCTTGCTGGATTGATGTTAGATTCAAATGAATACAATGTATCGGATTAAAACATTAACTTCTGTGCACTGTGTCGTAATAACGCTAGTAAAAAATGTTTGGTAGTTACTGTTCCTTCGTTTTCCTTGTACTGCCGCCTATTAAATAAATACGAGTACCTTTGTGCATATTATTATAAAACTAATTTTTATTCGAAACACATTATATACCCGTACCTCCTGAGATAAACCTGCATTACAGTCGTGAAACTGCTACCAGCAGCATCAACCAAATAATATGCTTTGGTACACTTCTCCATCCATGATAGACTGAACTAAAATATGTGACATTAAACGCTTACCGATGCAATGTCTAGGCCCAAGACCAAAAGGAAGGTAGGCGCACGAGTGTCTCGCCGCCACATTTTCTGAGCTGAACCTCTCGGGGTCAAACACCTCAGGGTTTGGATAGATCTTTTCGTCGTAATGAATGCCGAGCACCGGAATTTTAATCAACTGGTCCTTCTCCACGGTCACGTTAGTTCCAGGTATCTTATAAGTGCTGTTAGATTTTCTTCTCAAATCGGGAACAATAGGATACATTCTCAAAGTCTCATCAAAGACTTGCCCCATGTAAGATAAATCGGAAGCAGCTTGTAGAGTCATCTCGCCATCATGTTTTATGAGTACTTCTTTTATTTCTGCCACAACTCTGTCTTGGACGTCTGGATTAAGAGTTAGCTGGTATAGTAAGAAACTCATAGTTGACGCGGTGGTTTCGTAACTAGCTGCGTAAAACACAAATACCTGTGCAGCGATAATCTCGTCAGTCATAATCAAACTACTCTCAGTATCATCATTCTCCCTTTGTGGCCCAGAATTAAGCTTTTCTTTCCTGAAATTCAAAAATAAATCCAAGAAGTCGTTCCTATCGGTTGGTTCACCATTTCTTTGAGAAATAACATCTTTGACTAAATCTAAAAAGAAAGTGTTGATGTCTTTTGGGAAGAGGAAACCTCCATATTTCTTTAGAATTCCTGGATACATCATCTCGAGCTCATGGCCAAAGTTGATGTTGAATATTTTTCGGTCGATGCTTCGAAGCGTTTCGTGTTCTTTGTTGAACGTGTCCATATCCAGGCCGAAGGCGCAAGCGGAGATGGTGGCCTGCGTGAACTTTTGGCTAAGACTATGGGCTTTTTGCTCTGGGTTTAACTGTGTGATGCGGTCCACGTACTCCACAAACGTCTCTGCCCGTTCACTTATAAGATGCATCCTGCTCTCCAGCTTCTCTGGCGTGAACAGCGGTGAGAAGCGGCCTCGCAACACGTTCCAAGTGTCGCCGTCGGCGTGAAATAAGTTAGCTCCGAGACCAGTCTTTTGAAACTCAACATCACGATTGACAAAGACGTCGAAGTCTTTTACCAATATACTTTTCACGACATCTAGATCGCGCACTAACAATTCCGGGGATCTCATCACGAACATCCCAACCACTTTTTCTGCAGGGTACATATCATAGATGTCCTTGAATACGACTCCGATTGGTTTTCTTCTGAGCACTGCATCTATTATATTTCCGAAAAACAAAGTTGGTTCTGGTCCAGTAACATTTTTTTCTATCCAATACTCGTTGTATTTTGTGAAGTGGATGTAGAGGAGAGTGATAATGACTTTAACTATTGTTACAATTATTACCGGCATCGTGAATGTAACTGACACGACGCGCCAAGAGTCACTGTACAAAGTTTAGGCAACTCTACACTGTAGGTAAATCATTATCTTCAGTGTTATGTTAATGGTATGTTAATTTAGGTTGCGAGTCATTGTTCAAAACATTGTGATATCATTATATTTATAAATAAAGCATTCAAATCTATATTCAATAAAAGAGCCACTATGTTTGTTAAACTGTAACAAAGTAGGTACTTAGTATGTATGACCTGTTTGAAATTTTGATTCCTTGTTTTAATTATATCCAAACTATCCTGAATCCATCCAAATTATATACAAGGTGTTTTTTTAACCGTCTTAGAGCCGAGGCCCAGTTAATGGTTACATTACAAAGAACTTAAAAAAGGTTTTTTTTTTAATGCATTAATATTGTTTTTTTTTTGGATTAATATTAATTGTAATCATCCAGGCGAGTGACCGCAGTGACCGCTAGCCGTCATCTTCTGTAGATAGGTACGAACTCTAACCGGGTGAATGAACTTCGCGCCGTGCGCCATACTGAATTTTTCAAACTTAATTACGTTTTATTATTAAAAACTTAACTTAATTTTTTTTTTACGAATGATGACTACGTTTTCGATACTTTAAGAGGAATTCGGCTCTAAGACGGTTAAAAAAACACGTTGTATAATCGAACGAGGCAGCGAAGCGAACGAAGTTCTATGCTTCAGCTTGGGCCGAAAATTGTTTGTACCTATGTCCAGATGTCCCGCTTTCCCGCTGTTCCCCTCTACAGGTCGCATTTCTCAACCGACTCTCGTGAAATTTTGTGAGCAGGTTCTTAATTATAAAGTTCTTTTTGTCCACTTTTACACTTATAATATCTTCACCACTTCTATCTTCTTCTTTTCTTCCATCACTTATATACATATCTGGCTGTTCTATTTTAACGCTTAAGCCGCTGAAGACGAAATTTGGAATGCCCAACCCCCCTGGTTTGAAAGCCTTGGATGGACATAGGATAGTTTTATCTCGGAAATCATCCTTGGAAGTAGTTGGAAGGGGAATGGAAGTTTATTTGGAAGTGTGATAATTGACGCTGCACCTGCGGAAGGGCTAAGACTTTGTTAAGGCAGGCATTAATACTATTAATCTGTGAAGGCACTTACTGAGTGTACGCGGACGAAGTACTCTTGCTAGCTTGGGTATCGTTGTAAGTAGTTTAACAGAAAGAGCAGAGCATCCAACACATTATTCAAGAGTGCCCATCAATCCGGTTACCGGAGGACCCCCCCGGAAGACCTGACATCAATTATTTGAACGACATCGACATAAACCGTTAAGTCAGTGAATTAATGCTCAGGAGTTTAAGTTATGATTATATCTGACTTTCAACTCGCCTAACTAATTAATAATTAATGCGAGTGCAATGCATAAGATGACAGGTGGTCTGGCATGAGCATGACGATGCGTCGCCCGAGCTGCCTCACCAGTGTGCCATGGACTTACGCAGACGTTTTTGTGTAAATTTTGGCGCGAAATGGCCCTTGTTCTATTTTTTATTGTCCAGTCGCCATCAGATATATCGGAGCGGCCAAAGTGCTCACAAATATCTGAACACGTCTCTATTGTCGAGGCATTAGAGACGTGTTCAGATATTTGTGAGCACTTTGGCCGCTCCGATATATCTGATGGCGACTGTCCTAATTGTTAAGTACCACTATGCATTTACCCTTGCTCCAAAAAAATACACTGAAAGGGGGAATTAGCATGGACCCACGCAGGTAGAGTCGCGAGTAATGAGCAAATTTATATAATAACTAGCTTTCCCGGCGACTTCGTCCGCGTAAACTTCTATAAAGGTGATCTTCTATAAGTGATAAGGCACTTAACTGTTAAGTGAAAATGTAATTACTATCATGAATCAGTGTACTTATTGTTGACGGTCCTAATAAAACAAAAAAACTATTTAATCACCCTAAGTGATTAATACTATTGACGCCCCAACAAAATCGAATAGGAAATATGCTGTTAGGATGTTCACATGTGCAACTTTTTCACACTTTTAAGGAATGACTTCATTCCCAGGTTCTCAAACTATCTAAATAGATTAGGCTTGTGTCCTAAGATTTCTTCTTCGTTTCTATAATAGCGTAAGGATTCTATTGGTAGCTCTAAATTTACTGTTGGTATTATTATGTTTTTCAAAACTTTCATATTTCATATTTTATCATTATGATTTTAATTATACTTTGTAATTTATACTTTTTACTTTAGTTCGTTATCAATTTTAACACGTGGCAACTACCCAATTGAGGGGGGTAGGGCACAGCAGAATGTCATCTCGCTCATATTTGGAGCAGCCCAACCGGCGTAGGCAGTATTTCTCGGAGGGGTAGGCAGAGATCACGGATTTCCACTAACGACCTTGACAAACCTTTCTTGCTTCATTCGCTTTCATTACATTCTTCATACATGCTCGTCGGTTTAGGGTACTCTTTACCTGACTTTTTTTCAAGATTTCTCCGATTTGGTCGGAAAAAGTTCGGGGACGCCCCCCTTCTGTACAACTTTTCCCTCATACACTCTCTTTGTTAATCTTCTTTTATCCATCCCCTCTATATACCCCATACATCTTAGCATGCTATTTTTGTCGCTTCATCGTAAGGATATAACCGGGAAAACGCTACAAGGAAGATGAAAAGCATTTTGAAGAGCTTCTCGCAGTTTCTCTCTGGGGCAACCTTAATTACGAGTTTTCGCAGGCAAAATTTATTTTCCCATAATTGTCTGTTGAGATTCGAATTATTTTTCCGCTGGGGACATTTATTAATACAATATTTCGCATTCGCAATATTTTCGAATGCGCGCAAATTAATTGAATTATGCAAACTCATTTTGTGGCCATTGTTTTTGGAAATCAGAAATAAATAGGTATTGTGATTATATTACTTAGTAATAATGAGGCGTGGTCTTCTTTTAACTGTTTTAAAATCTGATTTAGTTTCCTAACTATCTAAAGATTTACCTTTATTCAAGTGATCCACGTACCGGAAGGCGCGGCGTGGGTAGGCCCCCAAGGTGGACTGATGACCTGGTAAAGGTTGCGGGAGTCCACTGGATGCGGGTGGCACGGGACCGGGCACTTTGGCACTCTTTGGGGGAGGCCTATGTCCAGCAGTGGACGTCTTTCGGCTGATATGATGATGATGATGATGAAGTGATCTTGTGATGACAATAACTCAAACGGTTATCAAGACGTAAACAAATTGTAAATTGTGTGTAGGTATACATATTTAAATACCTCTTCCGCATTTTGCGTCCTTACTGGAGGTCGCCCATTTAGTAGGTATCATATTTGCACATGAGTAATAGTAAGTACTAGCGGAGAAGTGGCATGAAAGAGCCAGTTTACTAAATGTAGCAAAAAAATACAGTCTCAATGAAATTAGCCCTGAGATTTGTTTCCTAAATTATTATTTATTTATTACAGTTTGTCTTTTCACACGAAAAATTTAAAATAAATAAAAAAGGACGTGAAAGAACTATACATTTTAGAAAATGATCTACTAACACTGAGTAGTAAAGTAACTGACAACTGAATTATGTTGCACCGCCAATTTTTAGAAGCAAATCGAATTTAATCTTTCGTGAGACCTGTTTAATATAATGATTCAAGCGAGATTGTCGCGAAAGTACTCATTCTGAATAAGAACTCCCGAAGAGTTTGAAATTTGTCGAACGTAGTGAGTGACGTGAGTTTGACCGTGACATTATTAGAATTATTTAAGAAGCATTTTATGTCCTTGAAATATATTATTGTCTAGTACATGGCACATAGTGTTATTTATTTATTACATGGCACAAATTCAAGCTCAATAAGGTTAAGCTTTAACTACTTATAGAGCTAGTTCGATTCGATATTTTTATGTACATGCATGTTTACTTAACACGCTACGCTCGTAGCTGATCCCGTGATTTTCCTCGTATGTAGCGGAAAGCGATTACGGCGTAGGCGCCCGCTAGGCGGGTTCCTGGCAGTGAAAGTGTTAAGAGCCTTGCTCTTGTCGGTGGAGTAACCGCCATTTTTCTCTGTCCATTACCAGCCTCTTGACTTCCTCATACGACTCGACATCAGCTTTATCCTTTACTTGGCTAAAATATGTTAGTCTAGGCCTTCCTCTGCCTCTTCTGCCTTCAGTTTTTCCTTCTAGGATGTTTAAGAAGAATGAGTTGCCCAATCATTACATGGCCAATAAACATTCTATTCTATTCTATTCTTGGTAAGTTTGTCCTTTGATATATTTTTGAAACATTCCCAAAGTGTACGCCGTAGTCGCTACATACGAGGAAATCCACAGGATCGCCTACGAGCGTAGCGCGTAGCGATTCTTGGCAGTAAATGTGTGGCTCAACTGTGAACAAACAGATAATGTTTTTTGGACCACTGAGTGCTCAGATATTATTGCACTGTGCGCCGTCCGACGCGCGACGCAGGCTGCAGCACGTGCCGGTCTAAGCTGCATTACGTGATCAAGTCGCTGTAGTCGGAACAGATATTAGGTGTTTGCCGTCTCATACCTCAGGCGGGGCTCAAGTCATAGAAGACAGAGGTTCAATTGTTTCTACGTTGCCGAAACGCACTGACAGCGGTGGCGGAGCGGCGTGGCGCGGTATTCTGTGCGGACCCTTTCGTATTAGTTCGAACATTACGACCGGTACCGCCTCCGCGGTGCGCCGCGCCGCTCCGCCACCGCCTCGGCCGAGTCAGCCGTTTCGTAGTTGATGTTGATGATTGTTGAGATCTCTATTGAAGAACTGCTGCTGAAACCTGTTGGTAGATGGCGTATAACGTTTTGTACGTTTTAACGTGATAGATCTTAATCATATTATTCATTTTTATTCATCATAGAGATACTGGGAAAAAATCGCCTTTGTACCGATTTAACCTATTTTGTCTTTATTTTTACCTGGGTCTTGTGTACAATAAAGTATTTACATACATATTTGTATGAGTAAATAACAGTTGACTGGCGTTCTATCGAAAAGTTACACAATGATTCGCTCTCGGCTTTTTTTCGTGGAAAATTCCTGCGAGCCAGGTATCCAGTCGTCTGGCCTCCCATGCAGAGGACTTACGGATCACCAACTGAACCTGCAGAGGACTTACGGCTCACCTACTGATCACCACCTCGGGGTCGTTAGTCGAGTGCTTTTCCTCCGCCACGGAAAACAGACTCGACCCTGTAACCCCTTCTAGTCGCCTTTTACGACAGGTCTGACCAAGTTAAGCGACATAAGCCGTTGTCAGTTTTTGGATAGCGAACCGCTTTGTTACTAACTGAGCGGTTCGTTACTATAGAAGGGTTGATTAATCGTTGATCACAGTGGATGTCTACCTGCATCATTAAGCAGAGTTATACTCTGTTTTTTTTAGCATTAGAGAGACCTTTGCAGAACGAGATATAAGGTTTTTTATCGGGCACATTCTGCGGATCGAACAGTGAATACGAGTTAATAAATATCACGTATTTATTATCATGTTTTATTAATAGGTACATACATTACTCAGTGTTGTGAACAGATAAGAAACATAATATTAGTTAATTTATATTCTAAGATGAAAAGATAAGAATTTTAATAAATTGCGTTTGCAATTTTTCATGGAAAGGTTGTACATTAAAAAACCTAAAGAGGCAGAGTTCTCACACAATGGTCCATTTTTAAACGTCACTGTCACTATCTGTCAACTATCACTCATGTGAGTTTTTCATTCGAGTTCATATTGTTGTCGGTTGAGTCGGTTGTGATTTCTATTTATTTTATTTCTATTGCCGCCATCTTGCTTATAAACACTTATAACTTACAGTTTTGCCAACAAATTAGTAATAAATGTGAAAACTATGCGTTCGGCTATCAGTAAATATTAAATGATATGTACTCGTATGTACATACATAAGTTCCGAGAAATTCAGTGGTATCGGTCGAAATCGAAGAAGGAAGGTTTACGACCACTGCTTCTTTGTTTACCCGTTTGACAGATAATTCTAATCTTAAAAAAAATAAAGTATAAAGGCCTCCAAGCGGCTTGACAGTCAAGTCGCTACACTCGTCAAAAGCCTAATTCCAGTGGCCCATTCCCTTTTGTCCCGCTTTGCAGTCGCAAAGCAAGTCGCATACAGTTCAATGCCGAATATGAAGCGGGGACAAATAGAATTAGGCTATTACAATAAGGTCTAGTTTCGCCTCTGTGCTGGAAGTGCTTGTACTCACTTTCGCAAATACGTGTGCCTACGCCATTTTTAAAGGACCCGGAACTCCTGATGCCACCGGAATAGCGTTTATAGAGAAGGAAAGAAACTTTGTTCCTATAACCTCGAAGGCTACTTTAGTAATTGGCAGTACGGAGTCGGTGTGGTATCAGTAAGCTGTTATAATTATTTTTTTTAACAGCCGATATTTGACAGCCGTCATCCGCGTACAATAAAATGATGACATAAATTGTACTGCTGACAGCTGTCAAATATTGGATGTAAGGGTATTTTCACAAACTGGGTGACATTTGCTATTTTTAAGTATTCTAGCAAATAAAACAATTATTTTCTATTCTCTCGGTAAAGTACAAATTACCACATTTAACGGCCGTATTCATAAACGTCCTACAAGCCTGTTTTAACTAAAATGGCGCTAAAATTCGTTTATCCTTATCTGTCACGTTGACATTTGTGTTCGTAAGAAAGGGACAAAGCACATTTTATTTAGCAGAGACATTTTAAGTGTTATGAATATTTATTATTATTATTATTGTGTTATTGTGGGCCTTTATATGTCGCTTCGACCAGCAAGTGATCTATTGTGGCAGCCCTTTGTTTTAGATTTCACCGTTAAGACCCGTTGCCTCTAAGAAATTCCAGATTCTTTGGGCGGTGATATGTTGTACCTCTTCTGGGTGCACGATGTGCCGCCCTAGGTAGATACTTCTTTTGTGCATGAGTGGTCCGCAGGAGCAGAGAATGTGCATTGCTGTTTCCTCTGTCTCCTGGCAGAACCTGCAAGTTGCGTCCTGTGTCATACCCATTTGAAACACGGTGCTTGTTTAGTTTGCAATGTCCTGTCAGAATTCTTGTCACTGCGCAGGTTTTGTGTCTTCTGAGTTGTAATAGCTCTTTAGACAGTTTATTGTTGTACCCTTTGAGGCTTTAGCATGCTTTTGTCCTTTGGCGAACTTCCACAACTTTATTGCCTCTGATTTTTCTGTGTTGTTTAGCAGAGAATATGCTTTCCGTTTTGTGATACCACAGAACGGTTCTGGGCCGACCAGGGTTGTGTCTGCGCCCTTCCTTGCAAGTTCATCTGCTTTTTCATTTCCTAATATGTCGGAATGTCCTGGTACCCATCTAAGTATGACTTTGTTGGTATTAGCCAGGGTGTTTAAATTGTTTTTACAGTTCTGGACTATTTTAGAGTAGGACTCTAGGGATTCTAGTGCCAGCAGAGCAGCTTGGCTGTCTGAGTTGATGTAGATGTGTTGGTTTCTTAGGTTTTTTTCAAGATTGAACTCCACGCATTTGTTTATTGCGAAGAGCTCAGCCTGATAGATTGAGGCCTCTTTCCCCATGCTGACGCTGGCTTTGAGCTTTGGCCTCTCACCGTAGATACCGCATCCAACATCGTCACCTTTTTTAGATCCATCTGTATACCAAACGTGGCTTCCCTCCTTGAAGTCCATTTGGTCGTTTAACCATTTGTCTCTCGGAGGTATTTCCACTGTATACAGTTTGGTGAATGTACATTCCACGTAAGTATCGTCAGTGGGCATGTTTAGTTTTTTGTTATCAAAAACAAGGGCCTCCAGTTTGATTAGCGCTTGAGAGCGCCATTTTGGCCTTGTTAGTGTGCATATCCTGTAGATGTACTGCTTCGCCTCCTTTTGCACATGCAGGTGGAGTGGCGTTAGATCGAGCAGTGCATCCAAGGCTGCCCCCGGTGTTGAGCATAAAGCTCCTGTTGCTGTTAAGCAAGCTGTACGCTGTAGACTGCTTAACTTTGTGATGGCTGTCTTTTGGTTGGCTTTGTTACACCAGACTGCAGAGGCGTATGTGATTACGAGGGCTGCCTTTTAAGTTCTGTCGTTTGCAACCCTCCCGTGATTGCATAAAAAAGAACTAGTGTCACGTTAAAATATTTGAATTTAGAATTCGAAAACAAAAGAATGACTCGAAATCGGCCCAACCGTTTTAGTACAGCGTTCGTTCAAAGTTGACAAGTCAGTTGTGAAAATGGAAATTTCGAAGGAAAATTTACGTGCGATCATTTTTTACAACTTCAAAAGGGGCTTAACGCGACTTCAGTGCTTCGAAGAGTTGACTACGGTTTTCAATGATAAAGCACCATGCCTTCGGACTGTGGAACGCTGGTATTTAGAATTTCAACGTGGTTGCTCTAGTCTTGGTGATAGACATCGTGAAGGTCGACCAAAAACAGCCGTAACCCAGGAGAACATTGATGCTGTACGGCAACTGATCATCGAAGATCGCCATGCGACATACCGTGAGATAGAAGCTTCCTTAAGTATTTCAGGGACCAGTGTTCACAGTATTTTGCATGATCACTTAGGCGTAAAAAAGTTGATCTCACGCTGGATACCACATTTACTCAGTGAAGACCAAAAAACGGCTCGCGTTCGATGGTGTCGCAAAACCCTGCGGCAATTCAACCGAGGAAACTCGAAACATGTTTACGACATTATCAGTGGTGACGAATCTTGGATATATGCCTACGATCCCGATTCTAAACAGCAGTCGACTGTTTGGGTGTTCCAAGATGAGCCAAAACCGACCAAAGTAATACGCTCACGGAGCACTTCGAAAAAAATGGTCGCCACGTTTGTGGCGAAAAGTGGCCACGTTGCCACCATCGTGCTCGAGGATCGTAAAACGGTTAATGCTGACTGGTATACCACTGTCTGTTTACCAGAAGTCATCGGCGAGTTTCGAAAAAATAACCCAAGACGTCGTATAAGACTGTACCACGATAATGCGAGCTCGCACACCGCCCGGCAAACTATTGCGTTTTTAAAAGAGCAAAACGTCGAAATTCTGGAACACCCGCCGTACAGTCCAGACTTAAGCCCTAACGATTTTTTTACTTTTCCAAAAATCAAACAACGACTTCGTGGTCAACGGTACCAGACGCCTGAAGAAGCGGTTGAGTCATACAAAACGGCCATTTTGGAGACCCCGACTTCGGACTGGAATAAGTGTTTCGAAAACTGGTTCGATCGAATGAAAAAGTGTATTACATATCACGGTGATTACTTTGAAAAACAATAAATACCATTTAACACTTAAATTGTCTTTAGATTTTCCAAACGACACAACTTAAAAGGCAGCCCTCGTACAGGCCTCACTACCGTTGTGTAGAGCCACAAAGCAATTTTGGGTCTTATGCCCCATCTTGCTCCTGCCATTCGACAGCAAGTCCACATGGCCATTTTTGCCTTTTGTATTATGCTTTTCAAATGAGCGTTCCAAGTTAGCCTTTGGTCAAAAGTAACTCCTAGGTACTTGACCTCATTTGAATACGATATTTCCTGTCCATTCAGTTTTAGTTTGGCGAGCTTGTCTAGTTTCCTTTTTTT
This sequence comes from Epinotia ramella, assembly GCA_947578815.1. Lineage (NCBI taxonomy): Eukaryota > Metazoa > Arthropoda > Insecta > Lepidoptera > Tortricidae > Epinotia > Epinotia ramella. The sequence continues at coordinate 3,979,783 of OX388211.1, read as the reverse complement.
TGTAAAGGGCACTAGTACTGTTTTGCTCGCATTGATGGACAGGGCATTCTCTTTGCACCATTTATTTATGGTGTTAAGCGCTCCTTGCATTAAGTTCGAGATTGTGTGGAGGCACGGACCTTTGATTATGACTACAAGGTCGTCGGCATATCCTTGCGTGTCATAGTCTAGGTCCTTCATAGTTGCTAGGAGTTGGTCCACTGCTAGGGTCCATAGTAGTGGGGATAGTACGCCTCCTTGTGGACATCCTCTTGTGGTGTAGAATGTATGCTCAGTTGCATTGAGGGTCAGAGTGACTATTCTATTCGAAAGCATGCTCTGGATCCATCTGATGGTGCTTTCGTCCACGCCCTTTGATGCCAATCCTCTGAGGATAGTTTCTGTGGGTGTGTTGTCGAAGGCACCCTCGACGTCAAGGAAAGCACATGTTATGAATAAGGGGGATAGTCTGTAAGCCCACTCCCAATACACCTACGTCTCATGACAACTCGATAAAACGTAGGCCCGTACTAATACCATTTCCGCCCAGCCAAATGCACTTGGGTCACGAAAGATGAGCTATAACACCGCAGGAAAGCTCTTTAGACGGTGAGTTAGAGATTTCTGTGAAAAACGTGATCGCAATAGCAAGCGGGGCGACAATGGCCGACGTGACAGTTTGGAAATTTTAAGAATGTCACGCTGCGTAATAGCTGTAATGTGTCACACTGGAACTGGGAATTGTGCATAGTGCCTTCGTGGTAGCTGTCTTGACTCAAGTGTGTTTTGTTTCTTTCTCACAAACTTTTATATCGATACCATAGTTCACAATCGTACTAATTACGGGGAAAAAAGTGGTGTAATTAGTAACTATTGATAGGTAGTGCTCAAATCATAAAGTTACAATTTCAGTGATAAAAAAAATGTAAGTGTGAGTGTGAACTAGGGTATCGATATGACAGAAAACCGCAAACGTGATTTAACGGCATTATTACCTACTAAAATAGGTTTGATGGACGTTTATGAATAATTATTAGTAACTACCGTAGAAGATACCACTTGATTGCCTCGTACAGTCGGCGTCAAAGATATGTGAACACTTTTAATAGTGTTCATTAATTAATTTTGTCGTTTGGAGACCTTTAGAGTCTGGCTGATGGTTGATGAAAGATGAGCCTAGAAAAGAGGGGCAAATTTAAAAACACAGGGTGTAGCAACACCATTTATAACGCGATAAAATATTAATGATACTTGTACAATTATTATTATTTTTCTTCAATTCAAGAAAGTATATTTATCTTTATTTATCATAACATTTAAGTTTAGTGCATGCTCATGTGTGTGTGTGTTTTCTGCTTACATACTTAAGATAATAGAGATTCAGTGTATTCATAGGTGAGTGTGATCAACCATTCCGTTATTTTTACTACTAACAGAATTATTTCTATATTTATAAGTATCAGGTATTTAGAGTGTAAGTAATATATAGCAGCGAAACAAAAACTGCACCTTCGGGGTAGTGACGTTACGTTTCCAACGAGCGTTAAGACAGTCAACTGTATTTTTTCATATAATAAGTGACATTTAGATCTATATACCTGCCCGCGCGTACAATGCGTTACGTGATCGACCTGCTGATTTGGTTTACGTCGAATATATATCAAAGCGAGCAAAAATGCCTGATACGTCCAAAAGGGGTACACTATTTAACTGCAAAGTCGTTTGTCCGAAAGCATATTTTTCCGAATTTCATAATTCCGAAAACCATGTTCCGCTGATATTTTTTTTTATCTTTCAGGATATAATAACGTATAACCTATTTATGTATTTCATTCGATACAATAACGTTTGGAGTTTAGAAATTTCGGAATAATGATGCTTTCGGACAAATTACTTTTCGGAATGTTTGTTTGTTCCCGTCCAAAAGACCCTAGAATTAGATAGAGTAATTAGTAGTGTCGCGCAGTTTATTGTGACATATATAAAAGTCTGTAGCAACTCTCTGTAACTTCAACAACTTTTTCCCAAGGTGCTGAAACTACGACGGTACGAGTTCACGATAATGGTGTAAAAACATAGTTTCACTTTTTTATTTAACGTTGATTTATACGCTGAATAATAGTAGGAGTTCCTCACGGGTAGTAGAGAGTGAATTTTACGGGTCAAGTGTCTGTGGTTTCTCAAGTGTTTTGTGGGTACAAATTCGATTAGCGCTGAAGGGGTTAATTTGTCAAATTGTGTTGCTTTATCTATTCAATGCATGTCTTTGGACGGAACATAATTTTATCAAGCAATTTGGGCGTCAAGAGCATATGAGCGTCGTCACTCACGTCAAAACATTCATGAAAACTCAGCCAACCCAGTATAAGTATGACCTGGACTTAAGCATAATTGATACGAATTTAGAGGCCAACTTATACTGAATGAGTTGTGAGGTAAGTCAACTCGTGATTCGCAAAGCAGTTACGTAGCGAACGAGTCGAACATGTCTCGCGTAACATGATTCCATTAGAGCCGAGCGAGCGAAACTAACTAAGTGTAAAATAGTTTAGTTTAATGAGTGACAGGTTACTTGCCTGTTCATCTTCGTACACTTGTCAGAGAGCCGTTGATGGATAGTCGAGTTCATAATTATATGTACGCTCCCAAAAGTTCATATCTGAGTAAAATTATGTCCTTAACAATAAAATAACCATTATCTAATTTTCCTTATCTTATGATTTATATAAGGAAAATTAGAGGGAAAACGGGGTTAGAGAAGAAGGAAGATGAACTGGCTGGATAACATAAAAAAAAAACCGGCCAAGTGCGAGTCGGACTCGCGCCCGGGTTTCCGTACCATTATCTATAAAAACGAAAAAAAAAAAAAAAAAGGACGTTTGTTGTATGGGAGCCCCCCTTAAATATTTATTTTATTTTGTTTTTACTATTTGTTCTTATAGCGGCAACAGAAATACATCATCTGTAAACATTTCAACTGTCTAGCTATCGCGGTTCTTGAGATACAGCCTCGCGACAGACAGACGGACGGACAGACAGCGAAGTCTTAGTAAGTAAGTCCAGTTTTTACCCTTTGGGTACGGAACCCTAAAAATGAACGGGTATCAAGGATCCGGCTGCGTTCGCAGGACTGGTCAAGGATAGGAAAGACTTTGCAAAGGTGGTCACCGACCCCCGATAGGGCATGGCAGGTAAACAAGAAGAATAAAATAGTGTTCACATAAGTTTGATTACTTTGAGCGTGCAACTTATTTTCGAACTCAACTGGGCTGTTATTAGATCGCGCTAATGTGCCTCACCTCACCCGTCACGCCTAACGAAACTACGCTGTTACTATACAGGGTGATTCAGGAGACGTGAGCAGGATCAACCCTACACATACAGTTAATGTTAATGGATCTTTTACCATCGTAATTAAGTTAAACGCCCACAGTTTTTTTTTACATTTTGTGTAAAAGTTTCATTCACAATAAATCATGGTCACCCTACACAACTAAAAAAAAATTCACGTTAATCTTACCAATGCTGGTACGACTGAGTAGCTTATAAACTATTGTATCCGTAGGGTTGATCCTGTTCATGTCTCCTGAATCACCCTGTATAATAATATGTGTGTGGCGGTGGTGGCGGTGAAAACAAGTTACAGAATAGGGGGGCTGGAGAAGCAAGACTATGGGGGTGATCACGTTTCAAACGCACTTTAAGACAAGTCAACTCAAATTTTCCATGGACAAAGTGACATTTAGATTAAAATAGACGCATTGGATGTCAACGTGCGGAAAAGGGCCAGTGTAACTAACAAACTAACCAAAGTATTTATGTGCTATAAAATCTCGTATTTTACGGTTGAAGCGCTCTAACAAATCTCCTAAAAAAACCTTGTAAATTCACCTGAACGACGGACACAAAATGGCGGAACGCAATAAAATCAAGACGGAAAAAGCAGCGAATAAATAAAATTTACCCGCCGTGGACTTTTTTTATTAAAACCCTAAGAGCGCCATAAAGAAGGGGGGGTAAGGCCCAAATTTATTCATTTCGGGACATAATTTGGGGCGCATTTTAATAAAAACCCTAGTGGAGTCGCGTTTGAATTTCATCCTGGGGGTTCCTTGACATGCTGGCCTTGGGTGTTCGACAATATAACATTCTGTTCGGATTTTGCGAATGAACTCATTCAAATAAATCGTTATGTTCAAACTTACTTTCTAAGAATAATAAGTTATTCCAGAAAGTTCGCTTGATGATGACATGAAGGTTTATCGATGCTTGATTTAGGGTTCTCTAAATGTTACATATTATATTTAAGAATATGGCTGAAAAATGTACTATATAATAACTTGTTATTAAATATAATCTAATAGGTACCTATTTCCATACTTGCAAAATGTCGACCCGATTTCCAAAAGGGACACATTCCATTCAATGTCTAATCGATTGACATGCGTTTTTTATACCACGTAGGTGGCAAACATGCATAGCCGCCAGATGGTAAGTGGTTACCGTAGCCTATGGACACTAGTAAGTCCAGGGGTGTCACATGTGCTTTGACAACCCTGTAAGAATTTATACAATCCTTTCTTAAAGAATAATAATGTAGTCCCCTTCAGCCAAAACCGACTAGGTTTTATCATCATCAATTCATCAGCCTATATTAATAAATATGTATTTATTTATTAGGGGACAAACTTACACAAATCGACCTAGTCCCAAACTAAGCAAAGCTTGTACTACGGGTACTAGACGACGATAAACATAGTACATACTTATAAAGATAGATTACTTAAATACAAATATTCGTGCCCATCATACAAATAAAATGTCCTTACCGGGATTCAAACCCAGGACCTCTTGCTTCGTAGGCAGGGTCACTATCACTACCTCACTACCAACTAGGCTAAAGCAGTCGTCAAATTCCCATGGCTCGTTAAGAGACCTAATTTGGTGTTTATGTTATTTAAGCAGTTTTTTAAGAAAAACTATTTGTTCTAGCATATCAAATAAATTAAGTATATGCATATTCACCATATTTCAATGACCGTGGACGGGCTCGATACATAATTGGACGAAATCGGCTACTACTACGAAACTGAAATGCGGCGGATAGAAAATAATTGCAAATATTGGTCTTAAAATCACAATAAACGGTTCTATGTCTTTATTCTTTTGACGTATGGGTCTGCAATTAAAAACATGAAGTCAACATATTCATACCTAAACCGCTAGCGAGTCATATTTCGCAAATAATCCACCCTTTTTTTATTTCAATATTTATGTAATATTATCTTCAAAAACCGGGCCACCCAGTAACACTCGCTCTCGTTTACTCCGATACAAATAGACAGTGTGCGCGCTATCCAAAATCCTCAAGGGCATTTTGGTGTTGACAGCGTCTTAATGAGGGCAGAGGGAATGGAGGGGACTAGGTAAATTAGGATTATAGGCAATGGAACACTATACTCGTACACATAGGTAGATACACTTACGGAAAGCAACATGGTGTAAAACAACAACGAAGGTTTAACTCTGTGCTTACCTATATGTATGTCACGGATAATATTTGGATAAGTACCTCAAAACTCATTATTGTTCATCCGTATAAACTTACGTAAAAAAGAAAACCAATATTTCTATTTCCCACCAGCATTACTAACTAGCGTCTCATTTAATAAATAAAAAAACCCGACGGCAAAATAAATTTTCCGTTCAATCAGAAAAGTAATACGATATACGATCAGAATAGGCGAAGAATCAAATGACGGCACCAAATCAATAACTCGATATTCAAGAAAATAAATCCCCAGGCAGGGTAGAGAGGGGAAAAATGGCATCTAACATTAATGACGTCATTCCGAGGCCCGCAAAGATGCTGAGCAACGCTTGATAGTCGATGGAACGCCACTAAAGGGGGTTTAATGTGAATATTATTCAGTACCCACTTTAGCCATTTACCATTTTGCCCTGCCTCCCCCTTTTGCGGCGCTAGTGTTTTAGTTGACTGTAAAAAGTTACTTTATCAAGATGTTTTATGGGTGAGCTTAGATTGGGTGGTTTTCGCTGTAATGCGGGGGAATTTACATACGTTTTATTACTTCGTCACTTCCATAAAATGTGCCAGACGATTTGATACAAGTAGATTTCTTAAACAATCGGGCGCAACGGACAAACATTTTGTAGCATATACATACATAGGCAGATGAAACTTACGTTCCAGCGCCACTTTTAGCATACTTAAATATGCAATAAAACGTCGGCAAAATGTGATATCGCAGTGGTAGGTTGCTAGCCCATCGCTCACAACCCACTTCAACCCTGCTCTTGCCTGCCCTTAGTCGACCCCACGGGAAGAAAGGGGGTGGTGAAATTCTAACCCGACACCAAACAGGGCACAGGGGGCAGCATGTCAGGGCTAATTTGGAGTACAGTTTTCTTTTCGACGGAATGCTTTATTTCGTGCTAACCACGCCCCCTCGAGAAAAAGAGAATGCAACGCAAATGGCTTTTCTGAACAATTCTTCTTCTCTGCCGTTTCGCTCTTGGGAGCAGGTTGTGGTCACGTCGAGGCATCCACGTCGTTGGTCGAGGCGGACACAGCTCTCTGCACGATCTCCCACCAACTTTCCCTGTTATATAAATAAATATCTCACTTTGTAATTGCATATAGAAATCTTCGGTGAGTCTCAGACATCCATACTAATATTATAAATGCGAAAGTGTGGCTGTCTATCTGTTATCTCTTCACGCTTAAGCCGCCGAACCGATTAACATGAAATTTGGGTATAGAGACAGTTTGAGTGCCTGGAAAGGACATAGGAGAGTTTTTATCCCGGAAATAATCCCCTGAGGGCTTAAATATGGGGTGATTTTTTTTATGAAGCTACGATACAAACGAGTTCCACGCGGACTAAGTCACAGGCAGAAGCTGGTATTAAAATATAATGAAACGAACCACGTATTGACAGTTAAGTTCCACGTATTGGTTCGAGCGATAATCGACCTTATCGATATTTTAATATATCTAATTTTGTGAAGTTTTCTAGCTGCCCAGCAACCGAGGTGTCCATATAATAATAATAATAATCAATACTCTTTATTGCACCACGACACGAGAGAAACATCTTACAAAAAAATTGCTTAATAAATAATGGCAACAACAGGCGGTCTTATCGCTTTAAAGCGATCTCTTCCAGACAACCTTTGTACAGCAGGAAACATTTAAACTAGAATTTTAAACAGGTACTTAGTGCAGAATTCATCAAGAAGAGCACACTAACACATCAATCTTCAAATATTATTAAACAGGACACTTTAAAATACATACTTAATAAATGAATAAATACGCAGACATAATATATACAACCATACATACATACATACAATACATAAAAGGCAACTTAAGGGAGAGACAGGTCATATTGTTTCAACAGATTTTTGAAAATAGGAAGAGATTTTGCACACCTTATATGCAACGGCAAAGCATTCCACAACCGAACAGCCCGAAAGGTAAATGAGCTGTTGTAAAATTAGGTAGATGAAGACACCATATATATGAAAACACCCACTAACGCATTTGGCGGTACGGAGTCGGTACGATATCAGTAAGCTGTCAGTGTCAAGTCCATAAAGATACCATAAGTCCATAGATATACTGTGTGTGCATATTTCAACCTTAGAGTATAGATTTCTACAGAAGAGCTATACGCGCGCCACCATAAGGGACGGGCTCCTATGCAGCTAAATTAAGAACTGGTCTTAAAATGGCTGGCGGCTTACCATAAACAACCTACTTAATATCGGCGGGTAATGGTTTATTTGCCGCAGCCTGATACTAAGGCTTCCCGCCGCGGTGCGCGGAGCGGCAGATTTTACCATCGTAAGCAAGAATCTCAATTTATATAGAAAACACGCCTAGTACTTCACACTGCCGACGCGGCAATGCGCGTGATTCCGCGTGTAAAATTCTGCCGCTCCGCGCACCGCGGCGGCGGCGGGACGCGGTGCTAGTGGGAGAACCGCCTCAGTTACTGATTACTGATAGCCGTTGTCCTCAGACATTGTCTGGTTGCCTTTGGCATAGGCCTCCCGCAGAATCCTCCATCTGACACGAACCAGAGCTTCTCTTCTCCACATGGCTCCGGCTATGTCTTTGAGTTCATCTTCCCATATTTTATTATTTTTTTGTTGTTTCGCCATTTTCCTTTTTTTATCTCTTGGAGACCATGTTGGACACCTTTTTTTGGTTGTCTCTCATTGTACTGGAATGAAAAATTATACTACCATCTCGCTCAGTCGTGGTTTTATTATTAGCATAGCTTGTCCTGAGTAATCATAGGTGATGATTTCAATGAATGGTTGATTGGCACAGGATACCGCCCACTTTCGTCACAGGTACATATTTCGCTTCATCAGCACAGAATATATAATAGTACTACGTGCAGAAGGTTCCCTATTAACAAATCCCCTGTTTAGGTATGCCAAACGAACGTAGAAGTGGCCATCCCATTCTACTGCATCGCGCTGCGATAGAACGCTTGCGTGCCGTAGCAGCGCTAACATACCGGCATGCGCTGGAGTCAAATTCACTAAAATAATCATATTATTATATTTCGCGACGGCGTCCCAAGACATCACCCCACTGGTCACCCCGACTCTCACCTCACCTGTCACCTCGCACCTGAAGCCTAATGCGACAGATAAGATAATCTTACCCCGATATGTCACATGTCTCTAATTTGACAAAATATTGGCTTTGTACTTATGTTTCACACATACGATTAGCACAGCTGTAGTGGCGCGACGACAGCACGGAGTGCGCCATCCCTTGTATTGGGCAGCGCAGCGTGGGAAGACCACCCCACAAGGTGAACTGATGACCTGGTAAAGGTCACGGGATTCCGCTGGATGCGGGTGGCGCTGTGGACATCTTTCGGCTGATATGATAATGATTGATATTCTGCTTCCTACGCAATTTTAACGGACGGACGGGAAAAAAACAACATTACCGTCTCTTTTGTAGCCTTGTCTTTTCCTAATAAATTAACACGCGACAGACACTGCATAGTAAATAAGACAGATGTAAAAGATTTATTCGTTTCTGGTGGAGGGCAATCCACTTAAAGTCGGGCTTTGCATTTTATTGCTCCTGTCCTTTAACTGGGGGCTTAAGCGAGATTTTTCTGATAGTTGAGACTGGAGAAAATTAAATTATCTTGCCTTTCTAAAGACTAAGCAGTCCCCGCGTTTTTCGTTTATCAAAGGATTCGGACGGATCCGCAGGACAAAATATAGCCTAGTAGACTAGCTTTTTCCTATGACTTTGTCCGCGCCGGTAAGGGCTTTTATTCGTGTGATGAGCACGAACGTTTGTGCCTGATTCATGAATGTTTTCTATGTATTTAAGTACTAGCTGATGCCCGCGGCTTCGCCCGCGTGGTTATAGGAAAATGTAACATATTGAATTTTCCCGTGGGAATTAGCTACTCACTCTCCAGCTTCTAAACTATCTCCACACAAGAAATCACATCAATACGACGCTCCGTTGCGACGTGAAAGAAGACAAACATACAAACACACACACACACACTTTTGCATTTATAATATTAGTAAGGATGTATGTATCTATATTAAGCCCGTTTATCATCTAGTACCCATGTACAAGCTTTGCTTAGTTTAGGACTAGGTCGATTTGTGTAAGATTGACCTCAAATATTTGTTTATTGTTTTATTCATGTCATAAAGAACGTTTTTCACAGGTACACTACATAACTCTGAAGCGTGATTTGTCAGAAAGCATATATTTTCCAATTATCATAAATTCCGAAAATCATGTTCCGTTGCTATTATTTTGTATCTTTCAGAATATAATACTAATCTAATAACCTAACCTATTTATGTATTTCATTTAATAAAACGTCAAAACTTTTACCGGTAAATGCCGTTCGGGTTTTTGAAATTTCGGAATAATGATGCTTTCGGACATTAATGACTCTTCGGAATTTTTGTGTGTTCCCGTTTTTCACAGGTAAGGTGAAATTTGTAATTTTGCCACAGTGTTTAGGAATTTGGCTGGAAACAAAATGTATCTCTATACGTACAGTCGACGACGAGGAGATGTTTACATTATTCACCTTATTACAAAGTGTAAACCTATCTTTGACGTCGACTGTACCGACGTACAAACTTTCCTCATATATAACTGCATATCAACTTCCATTCACTTTTATTCCATCAGGGATAATTTCTGAAATGGTATTCTGTCTTAGTGCAATTGGAATCCGCTTACCTACAATGGAAATTAGTTTTTTTATGATCGTTCATTCCCAACATCACCCTACTCGGTGTAGTAACTGAGCTGTTATTCTGTACGCGATAATTCACTTCACCTCACTCATCACGCCTAATAAATAAATAATAAATAAATAAATAAATAAATATTAGGGGACAATTTTACACAAATCGACCTAGTCCCATAGTAAGCTCAATAAGGCTTGTGTTATGGGTAGAGATCGGAAATTCGGGAGCTTTTATACCTAAACTTCGGCCCCAGTACCTACACCGCGTTGTTGTTGAGTAGCATGGAGGCGGACTCAATTAAATTTTACTATTAAATTTCCAGGGATTTCCCGGAATACCGAAAATTAGGATAACATGAACACATACGTATTAAAGTATTTAAATAAACTATTTTAGTTGTTCCTATTTACAAAATATTATTTAATTCACATATTCATTTAACTAACAGTTAGATAACATCAAACCAAAATTGTTTTGTAACTTTTATTAAAAATAATGGTACAAACGTAAGTATCTCTGTTAAATTAATAAATTAAAACAAATGTACATAGCCACACAAAAGTGAATAGGTAATCAACCTACAGCGACACACGTGGTATTTTTGCATTTCCGTCCTTGTCTAATGTATGTCGTTAAAACTGTTTACCAACGTGTATGTTGACAAAAATCGCTGAAAATAGTCATAACCTAAAAAAAGGTAGGCTTTACATAATGCTTTATACAATCCCGGAACTTAAATAATTAAAATATTATTTTTAAGAAGCCGACTCCATACTTGCATCGCTTTTTCCGGGATTTTGCTAGGTTTAGGTATAAAAGCTCCCGAATTTCCGATCTCTGGTTATGGGTACTAGACGACGATATATTTAATAGATAGAAATACTTAAATACATAGAAAACATCCATGACTCAGAAACAAATATTCATGCTCATCACACAAATATTTGCCCTTACCGGGATTCGAACCCAGGACCTTCAGTTTCGTAGGCAGCGTCACTACCCGCTAGACTAACCGGTCGTCAAAATAATAATAAAGAAACTAGACCTTTACCCCGCTATTCTGTAGCTTGTTTTAACCTCACCTCACCGTTCACCCACTAATTAATCTTGACCCCGCGATTTCTATATAGTAACTAAGCGTATTCAGAGGTCTAGTTTCGTTAATTAGCGCGATCCAAATAACAGACCTGATTTTGAATGAATTAATGAATGAATAAAAAATATTTATTTCGAAACAACAACAACACAAACAGTTTACAGAATTCTTTTATCTAAATATATTCGTTGTCTCAAAAAAGGAGCCCACTCAGCACGAGTCGAGGCAGAGGGAGACCCGACGCTGATTTTCAGAGGGTCCTGTGGATGTTGCTTAGCTACAAATCGCGGCGTCAAGTTATATTAGCAGGTGACGTGTGAGGTGAGGCTAAAACAATTCACAGAGTAGCGGGGCTGCTTACTTAACCATTGAAATTGTTCACCCTGTATAGTAACTCATGTAGCGTAAATCATTGTCAGCCTCTCACAAATATCCCGTCACAAACAAACAATTCGAAATTTTAACATTTTCAATCAAGCTCCCGTCAAATCGCAGCCAACAATCCCAGACTTAGGTACTACTTCAACTTCGTATCTCTCCAAAAGTTCAGTCACAGAAACAGCCTTATTAGTACAAAATAAAGTTCCAATTAGAAAAAGAGGAAAAGACAATTACGAGGTTAAGAATGAATGTTGAGTTACAACATTACGGATTGCAATTTCTACAAATCGCTTCCTTTTAACTGGAATTCCAATTCCAAACTCGGAAATATCAAACGATTCTTCGCGAGTCATAAAACCCAATATTATGGTAAACCAAGAGGTAGGCCACGCTTTTGGCGCGGTATTTTAGGAGATGTGTAGAGTGAGACGGAATCGTAGAGCGTAACGACAGCAAAACAAGAAGTTCTAGTATTTGGGAATAAAACCTATATTAAAATTATTTTAATAAACTTATGTCACAGTCCTTAAGATTTTGGCAGGAAACAAAATGTATCTCTATATTAAAATAATTATCTTTAAAAACAAAGTTTTGACCGACTTCCATTCAGAACTCTGCTTCGACTGTGCCTATAAATATGAAGTTCCCTCGATTTCGCCAGGATCCCATCATCAGATACTCACCTGATGACCATGGGACCACTTGGGAAACTTTAAACAAAAAAAAAAAAAAAAAATTGGTCCAAGAGTCTTCGAGTAATGAAGGACACATACATAAAAAAAAAGTTTCAAACGAATCCTCCTCCTTTTTTGAAGTCGGTTTAAGTAGGTACGCATCACCTACCTGCGTACGAGCGCTGACCCACGAAAGCAAGAGCGTGCTCTCGAAGCGCAAATATTCGCGGGCTGATAGATCAAATCTCCGAACGTCCCACAAGTGGAACCAGACAGAAAGCATGTACCTACTCGTACCACAAGCCGTGTGCCGTGTGACAACTTAGACCAAATAACAAAAGTCACCCGAGTCTTATACATCATCATTTCATTCTACGGTGAGCAAACACTTGCACGATCAAAAATACATCATCGTCATCATATCAGCCGAAAGACGTCCACTGCTGAACATACCCCCCCCCCAAAAAGTGCCAAAGTGATCGGTCCTGCGCCACGGGCATCCTGCCTGATGTCTGATTTCCACCTTGTGGGATCTACCCACGCTGCGCCTGCCGGCACGTGGTCGCCACTAGAGAATCTTGTTGTAGACTAATAATAATAAATTAGAACGATGTATTTTTCACGAACCTTCTCTTAGACTATGCCCACCCCCATCAAAGTAACTGTCACTCTCATTTCTCACTTTATTAAAACTGTTCAATCGCTTTAAGCTGTTTTATTCATCAAAGTATTCGAAATAACGAAGGAAAACGACTCCTTGGTCAATGAAGTAGGGAATATTCATGATTAAATCTGTTCGGACAATTATTATTTCCAGTGGATTCATCAATTATTAATAAAAATTACCCTCGTCTTTTACAAGTTTCTGATTAGTGCTAATGCAAATCGGAGACGTTTTGTAATAGAACAATTATAAATTAACTTAGTTTGCTATTAAGTTTTTGAATACCCATTTTGAAATGTGATTAGTAAGAGCTGGTAGTTCAGTCAAGAGAGAAATAATGACAACTAGGGATTCATGTTAATTTGATAAATAAAATATCGGTAGGTACTGATAGCGTTATCATCCGACATAAAACATTCGTCCCTCTCGCACTTAAATACTAGCTAGTGAAACCAAATGCTTTTACGTCAGACATAAACGCGATCATGCTAGCTGGATGAAAGTGGATGGTGGTATTATCGCCATACACCACACGGGGGGGGGGTTATTACTTGTAATAAATTATTGGGTTAAAACATACTTTGAAGTCAGTTTAGAAGCTTTTTGTGGCTGCCTGCTCGTAACTCTCATCTCGAGTCGAGGAGAAAATTCTTTTTACATTAAAGGCCGCGTCAGATCAGCTGCGGAGGGGAACGGAGCGGTTTGCGCGCGGGCCCGCGCAAGTCTGGATGCACGGAATGTTATGAGCGTTGTCAGGCCGACTTGAACGCGGGCCCGCAGGGAACCCGGGCGTGTATGGCGACAAATAAAACGCTACCCAGTGTTGAAACCCAAGATTAAATAAAGTAGGTATGTTGAATTGAAACTGCCGACTGTGCTCAATGTGACATCTAAAGACTACCACCGGGTCGCGTCACAAGAAAAAAGTGGTAGATAGAAAATCGTACATATCAAATAAACATTAAAAAAAAACTATAACCTGACTACGGAAAAGTAACTGACAATAAAGTTTGTTTTTCGTACAAAAGGTAGCATACGTCACCCGGAGCATAATTTCGAATAGATTGACACCTCATTTATCAAAATTTGTTTAGTAGTACGCTATGGTGGAATACACGTAAATTATACAAACATAGACTGGTAGAATAGCCTATTCGCCCTGTTACTGCAGCGCCGCTTCTGCCCCGCGCCGCCTATCTCTCTAGTATCTAGTCTGACGAAGCCTTAAGACTTGTTATTTCAAATTGCGTCGCTAATACATATTTTGAAAGCCTTTCAAGAGTTCGGCCGTTTATGACAGAGCCACTCCAAGGTCGTTGAGGATTCTGCGAAATATTGCTTACATAGAAATAACACAAAACTTTTATTTTTAATGGGTGAGTTATTCGAAGTAATATTTGTTTGACTTAGTTTATTTCTAAAAGTTAGCTTACTTGTTTGCTAGACCTGCTGTATTTATTTTTTTGGGATACATACATCATACATTTGACGACCGGTTAGCCTAGTGGGTAGTGACGCTGCCTAAGAAGCTGAAGGTCCTGGGTTCGAATCCCGGTAAGAGCAAATATTTGTGTGATGAGCATGAATATTTGTTTCTGAGTCATGGAAGTTTTCTATGTATTGAAGTATTTATATCTATTATATATATCGTCGTCTAGTACCCATAACACAAGCCTTAATGAGCTTACTATGGGACTAGGTCGATTTGTGTAAGATTGTCCCCTAATATTAATTAATTTTAATTTTAATACATATATAAAAACCTCAGAAGCCTTTCAATTCTTCTTAGATCCTCCTCTGAAGTTTGTAAGGGTCCTTACGCCTAAAACGAGCGTATTTTGCAAAATGCTTGCTTTTTCATTCAAGATTACGACGTAATTATTAGTATTTATTCAAAAACTGATTACGTACTTAAATAATTATTTCTTGAACTAGGGCTTACATGGTTCAAATTTTCATTTTCTGTTTTTAAACCTAAAATAAATGAGTTTTCTTGGGAGTCTTTTTCAAATTTTGCAGTGAGAAGTGTCGTTTCGGTTCTCAATTTTGCAGTAAACAAGAATCATTAGGTACATAAATGATTACAATTCACATCACCAAATTTTTTACGAGGGGCTGATATGATTGAAAATCAAAGATTCATTTTAAATTATTGTTATTGTCTTTACTTATTGATGTCAACAGGTTTTTACTCACATGTTGTATACATCGTCAAGAATTTCCAGTGGCGTCCATTATTTTTATCACTTTTCTAGTCACCACGAATAAACATTTTAGTTAATAACCAAACACGCATTAACAATGTTTACAAATATCTGTGAAATAACCTATAATGGCGCGCATCAGTTTTTTTGTGAAGTTTGCGCAGTGCGAGCGCGCATATTAGATGAAATCTCTAAACAGCCAATACAAAATAAAATAAATAATTTAGTTTTAAAATGTTATCTTTATTAATTCATGTAAAATGTTATCAAAAGTGAATAGTTTTACTAAATTAACCGTTTCTATATCATATCCAAAAGAAATAGTCAATTAATTAACAAAAAGGATTTAATTTGTTTAGTCGAGTTAGAATCCATATACCGAGAATTAAAAAAAAAGCTGTTTATTCTGTACAGCCCGGTTAGTTTAAGAATGCACCGTATGCATGCATACATCTTGCTGCAAGGTGCCAACGTGACATAATCGGGATATAACCATCACATTATATTATAAAACACGCGTGTTTAATATCCAGGATTATGAGCCTAAAAGCGACACAATAAGAGGTACGTTACGAGCAATTGTGTTGAAAAGAATATTATGTCAATTGAAATGTTAAGATAATTCTTTTTTTAGACATGGAGCACAGCACGGAGCAATGACACCTCTTTCATATTGACTTTCTTTTTTATTGTGTCTGACACCTCGGCATAATGCTGAGACAGCGACCGATTCACTGCCACGAAGACACACACAATATGTGTCAATGTTATTGTATATGTACTCCTTTTGTATCGTGTCTTTTGTGTAGTGAATAAATGTCTGCTGTCTTTCTTTCTTTCTTATATTTGAAGCAGCCGAACTGGGGAATTACCTCTACCTTAATAAGACCCCAGCCATAACAACACCACTAGGTACTAGCTTTGTAGGTTATGATCATACTCGTATAAGTCATAGGTCGCAAAACACTCTGCATAGTTAAGTATTTTAAAACATACAAAAAGTGCATGTCGGTCGCTGGTCTCGAACTCGGGTACATCGTCTCCAAGGCCTCCGTCTGTACCACTATACGCCACCGATGACTTAAGACATCAAGCTAAATTTTGAAATACCTTGACGGCGTGTCACTATGGCAACATAATAGTTATTGACCCCGCCGTCGTAACAATAATAAGCTTAGTGTGGAGGTCATAGTCAAATCTTTATACAATGTTTTCAAATACTAAAGAAAGGATGAAAAAAAAATAGTACCTCTACGGGTCCCGTGAGAAAATTAGCCGATAAAAGGCTGAGTCGGACTGAATATGTCAGGAAAGAAACCGTCACAACATCTCGACAGATAACACTTTCGATTTCAAAAAACGCACTTAAATCGATTCATCCGTTTGGAAGATACGATGTCACAGGCAGACACACAAATACAACAGCCATATACACTAGTTAAATGTGTTTAATAAAGTAAGGGGTAATTGCGTAACTTTTTGAACGAGCGTTAGCGTTAGGACAGCTTAGTTGTCATCCTATACTACCGTACTACCTACGTACAAAACGTAACTGTAACAATTCTCTCAAGAACCCCTAATTCCGCCTCAAAGGTAGCCCCCGAAATCACCTTCCGCGTACAACCGAGGGTACTTAACAAGAAAACACAATTACCACGAACGACTTTGACATTTCTTCGCAACAACAAACTGAAAATCTCTGTTTCGCCATTTCCGTTAGATAATTTTTCAATTAACAGAGTAAATATTTATGCAGGCGTCCGGGCGGCTAATTTGAGAGGAATTTAATTTATTTTATTATGAGTGCCCGTGCCACAAGAGAGAAGTTTCAGTATTCTGACTACGTACTCGTAGAGTCGTTTGGCGTGTGTGCAGGTCTAAAAATGTCAAATGCCATTCGCAATAATTAGAGCTAGGAAACTTTGGATAGCTTACCATCATTTGTCAATCATACAACTCATTATCTTCTTCTTTTTTGTATAAGCATACACGCAGGCATGCAAAAGCATGGGAAACTTGACCAGTAATGACTGTAGACAACCTTATTGAATATGGTACCAAGTACCCTAGTTCCTAGTCGCAAAATAATTAACAGAAAAATAAACTATTAATGCACAATTTGTTCACTCTACCGCATGTTATTGAAATCATGGTCACCTTTGGCAAGTAAGTAAGGTGACCATGATTTAATTACCTGAACAAAACTGCGCCATAAATCTGTATGTGCATCTGGTGGAGTCCTGGCAACAAGCAAAGCTATGAGGAGAACTTTGATCTCGACTCAATGTTACAGGGATTCTGTCAATAGAAAACGTACACAAACAACAAAAAAACGTCTTACAGTTTTCCCGGTTGTGCCCTAAAGGAGCCCCAGGTTCGTTTTGGCACTTCTTGGGAGTTTTCGCGTAGGCACTAGTATTACAAAAGCGACTGCAAACTAACCTTCCAACCCAGAGGGGAAAATAGACCTCACAACAAAATATATAGTAGGTAATAATAACGGTCAAACTCACGTATTCATTTGTCACTAAGGGTGAAATGATTTCTAACCCTTCAGTAGTTAAACATGACTTTCACGAAAGTTCAAAATCAATTATGACACACTCTTTGATTATGTAGGTTTTATGTGTGAGCAATTCAGCAGGCAGTCTTATTTCTGTCATTTTACATTTTCTGTGGTCATGGGCCGAGCTCGAGTCGGAGTTTGTTTGCCGAGACTTCGTCGTTAGGGAAGTTATCCCGTCCCATAGTATTTGTATGCGTAATAAATTAGTTAATAAACTTAACTGAACGGCCGCGATATTAATAAGAAATAATAACGCTGCGTTCGCGAAACATACGATTATATTTTTTTTTCCTAGTTTCAAAGTTTTCCATGTTATTTTAGTTATTTATTCTTCAATTTAGGCATATTACATGCACTTGCCTTTATAGTTTTTTTGTCGAGACGTTTTTTTATACAGACGCGGTAGGTCCACAGCAGTTCAGAGCCACTAGTATTTATATAACTTATACATAAGAAATAATAAAAAGCAGTACTTTGTTACAAGCAGTACAAGGACTGCCGTGTTAAAGCAGTACAAGTACTTTGCTAACGCATTTCATCTTCCAACTTTGTCATAAAGCATAGTGTCGTTCTACTTGTGGCATTACTAACTCTCGAACAAAATGTCAAGTAGAGAAGTCTAACTTTTCCTTCTAGTTCTTAAAAAATTGAGTGACTCCCGGCAACTGAAACAAGTTGCAACTTTCTACTTTTAAGAATGCATTCACACCTCAGGCAACTTCCGCATTTGACGGGGCCAAATCGGTACCTTTGCGGTATTTTATACTTTACTTTACTGAGAGCTTACTGCGGTCGCCCAAATTTCCTTACCTGTCGTTATTCCGACAGTATGATTTACTTTCATTCGGCATCAATGGAAAATCTTCAACACGAAATTATAATTTTGAAATTGGAACAAAAGTAGTGACATCATAATAGAATTATATGTGATGATAGAGCGCATTTTTTTACTTGTTCAAAATGTATCTAGTCCAAATGGAATATCGTCCAGTATGAAATAGGTCCATTTTTAAATACGTGCAAAGTGAATGTTGTCTAATTTCATATGAAAAATCAAAATTTTATATGAAAATCGATCATTCTGTATCAAATTCATATATGACGTATTTCCGATTAGTCATATTTTTGGAGTATACCTAACCATCCAGTACTTTTGCCAATCTTACTTTTATTATATAATTAAATTTCAGCATTATTCAGGTTAGACAATTTTCCATGTCGAGGATTTTTCAAATTGACATGATTCACATTCAACCAATAATTTAGAGTTGTCATTTTTCAATTCGTGCCGAATGACAATAAATCGACAATATTACATTTGTGCAGTAGTATTATATTTTGCGAGAGCGATACGGTACGCAATTACGCATGCAGCATTCGTAATGCCCCGCTTCCGCGATTCCCGCGCCAATCTAGTGGCACTCATTTAAATGTAAGCGCGAAGTAAATAATTTGTACTGACTTAACTGACAGTTGATACTGCCAGCTGACTGCTTGCTGATACCTCACCGACATAATGCGCAACTCGAGTAAGAGTCGAGATATAATAATAAAGTATGGAAAATACCGAAATCGCCATATCCTCCATAATGTTTGAGGAGTTTCCTCAATTCCTCATGGACACATCAACACATTATTTTTGAGCATAAAAAGAATTACCAAAATTTCCGAAATCATGGTACAGAATTATCAAAAAAAACATAAAAAAGTATCAATACCGATTACAGTCTTGTAGACTCCGTTATTATATACTAGTACCTTGCACACACACGACACACATTTTCGCATTGACTTTCCACTTCACCATATTAAATGCTTTCTAATATCAAATGCGGTGGTTACTTCAGAAAATAGCGTAGCAATATAATATATGAGGACTGCCGTTGCTCCTTCAAGGAAGCTTCTACTATTGAAGTTGGTTAAAACATAGTAGAATAAACTCATAAATTGATTACTTTGGGCTGGGTCACGCTTCGTTGTGTTTGTGGAGAACACAAAAACTCGTAGAAAAGTGTACTTAAGTGCCAATAATAGCTGAACTCTCTTTATATACAATCTATTTGATTCCATAACAATTATTTTTAGTGTCACGACGGCAAAGTTGTACTCGCATCCACTGAATGATAAAAACAATTTCACACTTCGTATCTTTCACCATAATAGTCATTGTAGTCGTCGAAATAAAACGTTAGAGGGTTATAAAACAAACCAGCAACTTCAGCGAACCACTTACCCAGCAACTTAACTACTTAAGCTCCACTGGCAAGAATATCTATTGTTATTTAAGTTTTGCACAAAACACAATATACCTTACTTTTTAGCAAAATTTGTATAAACTAGAATAGGAAGAGCTTTTTAGAATTCTTGGGTTTGTCCTCAATCCTCAGTTAAGAAAACATTTCTAAGACCTTATATTGATCGATAAGGCCGAACAAAATCTCCTTAAACGAACAAATTAACAGAAACTTTTACCATTACAATAGCAGTTAAACTGCAAAGTAATGTTAACAAAACGTAAAACAGGACACTGGCTAATAAAGAGTAATGGTTGGTGTAAAAATGTTCACTGCTTAAACTCCTTAAACTAAAATGACGTAAACCGGGGAACAACGGCACCGTAGAATGCCTTTTGGCCTAAACAGCGCTCCAGCACGGCAATGTTGTCGAGGTATAAAGAGTAATTAACGCAGTTAAACTTGAATTATAGAGGAACTTTTTAAGAACGGTTTGATGAGAAACGGCGTGGAGGTCGTTTCTTTTCATCTTCATTAGAGCGTTTGCAGCGTAGGCATTTTAGCGCCGTCATTAAGAATCGACTTTGAGCGTGGATCCGCTCTGAGGTAGTTTCTGTGAGATGAAAAATATTTTATGGGGTTCGTCATTGGGGTTTTATGTGCGAGGATCGTTACGAGTACTCCTCTTACTCAAATGGATTAACTGTACCCCGACGTAAATGAGGGGTGTTAATATGTATAGCATATGTATCTGTGTATCTGCCTGTGGCGTCGTAGCTTTCAAAGCACCCAACGAATGAACCGATTTGAGTGCATGTTTTTTTTGTCGAAAGTCTTCTTTGTCTAGATGGTTATTAGCTATCTTTGTTTGGGAGCCAGGTTTTAAAAATTACATTTTCATAAAATTACTTATTCAAAATACCATAGTTACTTCTCGTGATTATTACAAGACGGTTCTATCTATACGACGTCTAGCACGACATCGCGTCGTGCGGAACTCTGTCGCACTAAGTGCTTGGTGCATTCCCCGGCGATGCATATTTCTTCTGTTTTTAGAAAATATGGCGCCTTTTGTGAACAAAGGAGTGTTTTAGTATGGCGTTTAGGAAAATATACAGCTGCTGAGTGCTTTTATGCATTTTTGAGTATTAGTAAAAATATATGTAGGAGAAAAGGGAGGCAATGTCCTTGGCGAATAAACAGTGAATTATAGGAAAAACTATTTATCCAAGAAAATAAACTTCTAGGTGACACTTAAAAGTTGTTGGCAGAAAATTTATAAAATATTTGTCGGTGCTGTTGTATGGCAACGTGATATTAAATTCAAAATCATAATGAATATTATTTCATGTCGTCCATGAAAAAATATATTTGTAGAACTCCAAACATGGTATTAAATCATTGGGCTATGTATGTCATTGGGCGTTTTGTTTGGACATATGACCCACAGCGTACACAAACGAAATAGGGCTAGGTATGTAGGTAAATGAATCTGGTACTCAATGGTATAAGTCGCATTCTTGCAAGCCATGGGAGAATTGAGAAAAAAATAAAAGAGCGTAATGAATATTTACGTCTATTTAGACGGCGTGAAATTAATTACATTGCCTAGCCATAACTTAATTCTAACCGTCACAACAGCGACCGATGTTGCTAGTAATACAAATATTGCCATAATTTGAGCATAGCTTAAATATTTGAACGCCCCGCAAGCGCGCAGACAATCCCAATTATTTGCACAGATACACGTAACTAATAAACCAATATGTACCGTTAACTTAAGTAGTTGCTCATACATTGTAATTACGTCAAGAGACAAGATGATGAGCTCTATCTGACTTCAGATATCGATTAAATACATAATAATATCTGACTTTAGATATCGATTAAATACATAATATTATCCGACTTCAAATATCGATTAAATACATAATAATAAATATTGGGGGACAATCTTACACAAATATAAATCTTACTTCTATAAATGTATGTTTAGCCCAATGGTTAAATAAATAAATAGTCTTGTCCCAAACTCAGCCAAACTTGTACTAGACCACGAAATTCATACCTGTATAGATATTTGCCCGAACTCCAATTATTTAATTGGAGTTCATATTCAGCATCCTCAAGTCAGGATAGCCCTTCAACAATCTATTAAATATTGCCTATCATGTCATCATCATGTCAGCCAAAAGACGTCCATTGCTGGACATGAGCCTTTCCTAATTGGCACCACCACACCCCATCAGCTTTCCGCATCCAACCACTTCCCGCCGCTCTCTTCAGCATCAGGCGAGAGGAGAGAGGTGACAGGTGAGGTGAGAGGTGGGGTGACCAGTGAGGTGATGTCTTGTGACGCCGTCTCGTATATTATTTTAGTGAATTTGACTCCAGGTCGTCGGTCCGCCTGGCGGGGGGTCGTCCCACAGGGCGAGTTGTTCGCGTTGTCCACTCAAAAACTAGTTTTGGAGTCTCTGCGACAAATATGCCGCCACACCCTGCACTGCCACTTCAGCTTGCTTATAGCGCTATGTCGATAACCTGGATTCTCCGTCGGATTGTATCCTGATTCCGGAGTATAGAGAAATTCCTGCCTTCATAGCATAGCCCTCTCCATGGCATAGTAGGTATTGTGTTAAATATTACAGAGAAGACTTTACTCGCTTATTTATAGGAAACCCTGCATCATAAAACCCCTGCGACATAAAAACAGCTTCCCTTCATTATTACGCCATCATAAGCCACACACTTAAGGGGCGTCCACACAGCTTCATTAAAATGTCGCGGCACGCTCGTGTGAAGAGGCCTTTGCGAGCTCTCGACTCGTTACATTCAAAATCAGGCGAGTGCTGGCTGGTCTGTACTATATTGTACATGCTGCTTTAAAACTGTCTGCTTAATAAAGCTAGCATTTAATGTCGAGCAGAAAACGAACAAACCGAAAAAAAGATTCAATTCCATTCCAGGCTCACAGGAACGAACTTTCCAAAAGAAATCTTCGGGGACAATATTACATTAAATCGACCTGAGTGCCAATTTGCCGAATCTAGTACCTACCCATATTACCTAATACTAGAGGATACAAAGGCTTAAATGTGAAAAACATCCGGTAGGTACTCCGTACTCATTAAAAACTTTCGAACCCGGGAACACCAGCTATGTAATCGTTTTTTAGGATTCCGTAATCAACAAGGAACCCTTATAGTTTGGCCATGTCCGTCCGTCCCTTTGTCCGTCTGTCCGTCTTCGGCTTAGCTCAGTAGCCCTTACAACTAGAAAACTGTAATTCTGCATGGGTAAATAAACAGTAGAATAAAATCCTACATGTAGGTACCTACAAAGTGGTGATGACAATTTTTTTTCTAGTTAAACCTTTAGTGGGGGGTATCGTTGGATGGCTTGTTCAAAAATGTTATGGGTTTTTTAAAGCCATTTTTCAACTCAGTTATTTATGCGTTATATTGGGCTTTAAAGTCCTAATTTTTGTTCGTACAGTACATATAATCAATTTAAAAGGAAAATTATCACGGCTAAGTACTTACTCGTAAGTAGGCATAACTATTTAGTTACCGAGCAATAGTCGATAAACTTAAAATGTACATAGAAGGGCTAATTTCGTACAAATGCGGCCGACGCAACCGCTCCATGGGGCGGAGCCGCGCGTATTACAAAGGGCAGCTAGTAAAGTCGGGCTTCTTAGTGTAAGGCCTGAGTGGACGCCCCGCTCAGAGCGGAGCGTGCAGCGTCCATATAAAACAAATGCAATTTATATGGACGCTCGACGCCCCGCTCTGAGCGGGGCGTCTACTCAGGCCTTACACTTATTAATTCATGCTTAAGATGCGCGTAAGTAACTAAGGTGTAGAAGAGTGAGGAGTACTTATTGTATGTAAATTGATTAAATAGTGTATCCTTAATGATGCAGACTACATGTAGAACCTTTGCAAAGGGTTCTTCAACTAATCGTATATTCAAACCCTCAGTCATTAGGCCCTCTGACCCTCGACAAACTCTCTTGTTTTTATCCCATTGCCAACTCTCGTTAAATTCGGGGCGTTTAGTCATCGTTTTATCAAGTTTGTAACCCTCCTGAGACCCATTTCAAAGCTACATGTTACAATTTTACTAAACTGGCAACACTGAAGCGCTTCCACTAACAACTCGTGTTGACAATAAGTCAAGATAATATTTGTGGGTGAACGGTGAGTTGAGCCTAGAGCAAAGTTTCAGAATAGCGGGCCTGATAGATAGATAGATAAATCATTTATTTGTTTTGCTAAAATACACACTCATTACAATAAGAGAAAAAAAATACAGAAAACACAAAACTTAAAAGAACATTAAAATAACATAAAACAATCAGTTTATATGCACAGAAATAAACTGTGTGCATTGCAGCAAGACAAAAAGGCTCCAACTCAGTGCGTAGCTTTGCTCGCAATTGAACAAAAACACTGGTATTCTGGTGGAACCCAGAAAAATATATGAGCAGAAAATATATATGGAAGGACAAACATACATAAACAAATAGTAATTTTACTTATATAACTCAAAGACAACAAAAAGTGGTACGATAAAAAGAAGACAATGAAATAAAAAAATGTATACCGATCGGTGTAAAGAAGGAAAGAGGAAGAAAGGAGAGTCAACGTCGTTTTGAGTGCACAGTCACACAACGAAATCTGCAACCAAATAGCCGTGCGGAATTCCTACCACTTAGTTACTTACTATGAATCGACGTCAATATATATTTGTGGGTAACAGTGAGGCGAGGTTAAAACAAGTTACAGAATAGCAAGGCAGTACGTTATACTAAAGGGCTGAAACACACTGACGCGGAGGCGGTACCGGTTGTAATGTTCGAGCTAATATGAAAGGATCCGCACAGAACGCCTTTTTCCCGGCCGGTATTCTGTGCGGAGTGCGGACCCTTTCGCAATAGTTCGAATATTACAACCGGTACCGCCTCCTCGCCGCGCCGCGCTGCTGCGCCATCGCTGTCAGTGCGTTTCGGCCTTAAGAGATGATACTTGACCTGACGCTATGCGAGGAGGGGTCGGTGGAGAGTATGTTCCATATCGATTATAAAACCATTGTCTGTTCATAAAGCTTGTATCAACCTGTTATATATTTTGTATTCCAATTTGAATTATGAATGACCGCTTTTATGTAAGTTACACAACCATGTTAAATCGACTGCGCGAAATATGACATGTTTATCGAAGATTCGAATAATTCAATCTCGTATTTCTAATAGAACTTTCCACAAACATCTGTTGTAAAAAATCAAATAAAAGCCTGTAGTTGTTTAATTACTGGGCCGTTGTTCTAAACCTCTCAAACTATACATAATTAAGCATTTTAAAAGACCATTACAAAAACCTCTAAAAGATACAAAACACTAAGAAAAGCAACAACAAAAGCCTTCGATGAATTCCTTTTCAGGGTCCCGTTTCTAAATTAATTAAAACTTCTCAAAATGTAAATGGATTAAGGATGGGCTTTTAAATATATGCAAAAATACACTAATTTCTTGCAAAACAAAGCAAAAGCTGTTATAATTTTAATAACAAAATACAATTTGAATAGCAAACGGAGCGGGGTGACCACAAAAGAATATTTAAATAAATAATGTTATGGTATAACAATGTGACCAGTCTTAACTGGATTAAATCTGTATCTGGTATTTAGAATATTAATTTAGGAATCAAATACTATGCTACTGCTTCATTATCAGGCGAAGATTCGTGTCGCATTGTCGAATTAAAATTGATATAAACTTCGTGTTCTTTCTCCGGCCACATACGTCGCGATACGATTGTCGGGCGAACTATATTGGCTCAAATGAATGAAGAAAAATATGAAGTTTTGAAGTGAAGCCAAGTGCACAAGCTTTGTCGCGACAAGATCCCTTTGATGGGCGGTAGAAAACCGACAGGAGTCCGAGCACCGTTCGAGTAGGCCCGAATGATTCGCGTTTCAGCGAAAAGTTTGGCTATTCACGTCGCGACAGCCTCCCTATTCTGTAACTTATTTTAAGCTCACCTCAACGCTCACCCACAAATATATCTTGACACCGCGATGCGTAGTAACTAAGCGTAGGTAAAGGTCTAGTTTCGCGACGGGTGACCGGCGGGATGAGCCGCATTAGCGCGTAGCGTATAACAGCCCAGACCCCGTATCATGGTCGGCCTTATCACGCGATAAGTGACAGGATAGAGCCTCCTAGCGTCGTCTCGTTCTGTCAAACGGTGTCAGCCAGTGACGGACGCTCTATCCTGTCACTTATCGCGTGATAAGGCCGACCATGATACGGGGTCAGGTCGAACATTCGACGAACCTCGATAATGTAGCCGTAGCATTATCGTAATATTTTTCTCTTAACTTTAAACCTTTGAAACAAATCCTTAACTATATTAATAATAAAGAGGTAAGGTCTGTGAAACTTAAGCTAGTAGCTTCGTAAGATTGTAAGTTTATATGTAGGGGTAATATTCAAAACTACTCATCATTAAAAACCCAAAAATCCTACTAATATTATAAATGCGAAAGTTTGGATGTTTAGATGTTTGTTACTCAATCACGCTTCAACGGCTCAACCGACTTGGATGAAATTTTGCACGCAGTTTATAGCCTGGATTAAAATATAGAATAGTTTCTATCCCGGGTCCAAGCAGACGAAGTCGCGGTTATATTCTCTATAGAGCTCTATAGAGCTCTCTCAGGTCTATATAGTTATATATATATATATATATATTATTATCCCGTGGCTCACCTTCTTTGTATCACGTAGAGCCGTAATATTATACTACTAGCTTCCGCCCGCGACTTCGTCTGCGTGGACCCGGGATAAAAACTATCCTATATTTTAATCCAGGCTATAAACTATCTTCGTGCAAAATTTCATCCAAATCGGTTAAGCCGTTTAAGCGTGATTGAGTAACAAACATCCAAACATATAAACATCCAAACATCTACACTTTCGCATTTATAATATTAGTAGGATCTTCCCTGTAGTAAAATATTATAAAGAGGTTAACTCTGTGGGACCTTTGAAGCTTGTGAGTACATACAGGGGGTGTAGTTGTACTACATAGAGGACTAGTATGGATGAAGTTACTATGCAATGTAATACAACAGAGAGTAGAACTTTTGTACCATTTGGCGTCGGGACCCTCGGTACGTGGGGTCCCAGTGCACAAAAGTTATTTGCGGAAATCGCGAAACGTCTGGTTGACGTAACTGGTGACCGAAGAGCTGGTGGCTTTCTCGCGCAACGCATCAGCATTGCAATTCAGCGAGGAAATGCCGCCAGCATCCTCGGTACAATGCCTCGAGGGTCTTTTTTAGATTATGCTGCCAGCGTAATGGGGTCCATGCCGCAGTCTGACCTCCTAGAGGCGGTGTTCTTTTTATAACTTCTTTTTTTTTGCTTTCATTTTTAGTTATAGCCATTTTCGTTTTTTTTTATTTATGTTTAAGTTAGCTTTAATTATGTATTTATAAATAAGACATATTATATTTTGTTTTTATAAAAATCCTTAAAGAATTGAAGTAACATGTATTCTAGATGTGATTTCACGTAGTATTGTTCATAGTTTAATAGGATTTGTACAGTTTTATATTTTGATAAATATATGAACAAAATGCATTTAGTTAATGTTAGTTTTATACAACGTTAAATAAAACACGACGTGCCCGTATATACCAAAGCTCTCGCGCAAATGCAGCGAATTTGATATTGCATTTGTACCCAATGCAGGTAAGTACTGAATACAGATAATAGAAAATTTAAGGCTTTCGTTTAAATTCATGCTCGTGTTTCCGACTAAGGCCTCATTCCGGTACATCCCATTCGCATCCCATCTCAATGTGCTACGCGCACTTCTAACACGTTAGCTCAGCGAGCGAGAAAATGAGCGCACGATACACATTGGTGTCGGATTGGGGCGAGAAACAGCGAATGGTAATACACCTCTCGGATATAATTTAGCGTGGAGTCCCTAGGGTTGGCACTTTACATAATAAAGTGGGACAGATACTTTAATATGGAGAACTGTGGTAAGCTACATGTTTAGTTTATAGCCAGTATTATAGGGGAGATTTTTGGTCATAACGCACGTGTTTTATTTGAGACTTATCTTTGGGATTAGCAGTTTTGTGTACTGCATTACAGAGAGAAGATTTCACTGTCATCCCAATTTCGTGAGCATAATTCACTCACAATTTTCGACAACCCTGTTGACTGAATGCTAAACAAAAGAAGATTTTACTGGGATATCGACCGTTATAGCCTAGTGGGTAATGGGTTGTGACCTTGCGAAGCCCTCTACCACCAGAACCATCAGGACTATCAAGTCCTGGGTTCAAATCCCCGTTAAAGCAAATATTTGTGTCAAGCATGAATACTTATTTGTTACTGAGTCTCAGATGTTTAGGATGTAAGTACGTATTTACAAGTATTAAATTATATATTGTCGCCTAGTAGCTACCTATAGGGGCATAGTTAGATTTGTGTAAGATTGTCTCTTGTTTGTTTTTACACTTCTCGCTTTGTTCTTTCTCAATAGATTTTTATGTGTAGGGGCTGTATAAAATAGCTTTTCATGATCTAGTGCATAAAATAAGACCGCCCGGCCGGCCACAGCGACTCGTGTGGTGCTACAGCAAAGCATAATACAATGTAGTCAGAACAATGAGACATGCCACTAATGCATGCATAGCGGCCTGATAGGTATACTTATAACTGACAGCTTATTTCATAATAAATGTACCTACTTATTACACGGTTTAACTCACGGAACAAATGTCACAACGGGCGACATGTTTGAACTCTTCGGGAGTTCTTCTTCAGGGTGAGTGTTTTCGCGGCAGGATCGCTTGAAACACTGCCCGCTCGCGCTCAGACCGCCTCGCGGCCCGTGACGCAAGCGTGGGTTACGCTCGTAGAACACACTTTCCCGAAATATGCACTTTCTGCAAAGGTGCACTTTCCGCAAAATGTACACTTTCCCAATTTGGAAACTTTCCCGAAATGTGCACTTTTTCAAACAGTGCACTTTTCCAAAACACACGTACACATTTACGCTTACAGTTTCGGTCTTTCTGTCCGTTCGTCCGTCTATCTGTCCGTCCGTCCGTCTGTCCGTCTGTTTGCATTTGCATTATTTCATAGAAACCCTTAGTACTATAAACAGGGACTCCCCTACCCCTAAAGTGTACTTTCCGGGAAAATGTACCTTCTGCGAAAGTGCACATTCTGGGAAAGTACACCTATTGACAAAGTGTACATATAGGGAAGTGCACTTTTAGAGACCGAATCCGGATTCCGGGAAAATGATCATTCCAAATAAATGCACCTTTACAGAAAGTGCACATTTCGGGAAATTGTGTTTTACGAGCCCAACCCGCAAGCGTGTATTGAAACAGGTAAGATGAAAAAGTTGCCTGTGACACTCGCTGGGCTCTACCTACAAAGAAAATGCTCATCATCACCCCATATAATCCACAACTTGGATGTCTTAACGTCTCCGTTTCGTGTCATGAACGAAAGGTAATGAGACCACACTTACACAATGCAGATTGAGTATATTGTATTTCATAATAACTTAATCATACAATTCTTAATTAAGCCCCGAAGTGATTGCTCGTACAGTCGCCCGCAATATTTGCAGCGATACATTAATCCAGCGATTACACGCCGTTCTGGCCCAGGTTAATTTATTATTATTTGGCTTCCAAATTAATTTCAACGGAACCAACCATTATTTGCATAATCTTTTTGATTCCCAAAATAATAGCGAGTCGAGCTTTTCATATTATCTTTTTGAAACCAAACAGTCGTTTAATAGCTGGTATACAACTGCTATACGACTATATATCTCTGCAGAACCTCTGTTAACAGAATCAGGGTAAATATCGTGGTTCAGAATTTGCCGTATTTAGCTATTGCGATGATGCTTCTAATTTAGGATAACAACAGCCGTAAATATACAGTTTACATATTTATGTTTCCTAACAAAATAGGAGGCCAATAATAGTTATCCGTTAATTACATCAAGAAAAAGAAAAACAGAGATGATTAAGTATAACTAAGATAATGAATGTGGAAGCATGCTACAGAAAATTAACAGCATGGTTTAGTCAGATTACTTGAGCTGACGGACTTTTTTTGTGAAACTGTCATTGTGAATCTTTTAATTTCAATAATTTCAATAATAAAGTTGCTTTACGAAGTGGACTTTGATACAATTTAATAAAATAAAATTAAAGTAATAGTAAATCACAGATCAGATCGATTGAGCAAAGCAAAACCAGTTCCTACTAACAAGCACATAAAATATGTTTTTTTATAGATAACAAAAAATTACATAAATCCGTCTTTATTTAATATACATAATAAGATACGTCAGCTTTGTATTAAGCGTAGTAGCCTTTGTTGGTACCAAATTTTAATGGTAAGTATATTGAAATTTTAAATCGCAGTATTTTACTTCTATTTAAAGTTGTCCATTCCACTTCCATTACGCGTCAATTTTAAAGGTTTTTTTTTTTTCAAAACAATACGTTGCGATGGTAGCCAACATTTTGTCGAGAACATAATGTTGATATTTTAAAATCTGCCCTGTATGCTGCCAATTGATTAAAAAAAAAGACCGGGTTGCACTCCGGGAGTGCCGGCAGAAGTGGAAACTCAATAACATTGTAACAGTTTTTCGATCAGGTCACGTGACATCTTACGGTGTCACCCTAAAAATGAATTTGGCGCAAATTTATAAACAATTATCAATTATTTAGGCGGACGGGCCGCGGGCGCGTTGGGTGCGACGGGCCGGCTCGCCCGCCGCCAGCGTCGAACAAAATACCAATTTGTTTTTGTCATTGCCTAATATTTTTCAAAGCTTTATCTCTTTAGGAATAACGTCCAAATTCGAACTATTCGAATTTGCAAGAACAGCGGAAGGCGACGGTGAACAAAATATCAATTTGTATTTGCCGTTGGTAAATATTTTTCAAAGCTTTATCTCTTTAGCAATAACGTCCAAATTCGAACTATTCGAATTTACTCAATAGCAAAACGGTGAAGGACGCGTAAACAAAATTACAAATTTATTTGCAGAATTGCAAAAAGTGTTTAACGGCTTTATACTTTACGAATAGCGTTCAGGTTTGAATGAAGTCGAATCGGCTAGCAGCAAAATATAAAAGTTTGTGACCTCCTTCACATCTGACGTCACAAAAATCTGTCGCGTATTTAACAATTTTTCCCCATCCCAAAAATTGCTCAGCGCCGCTAAGAAGTTTTCACTTCAAAAATTATTTTTTACCGCACGGGTTGGCAGCATCATATTGAGTTTACTTAATATGGTTAGCTGATCAGTGAAACCCAAACTAGCGAATATTTCCCCAAAACTTCGCCGCAGCGCCCGCAGCCGCCAACGAGAATATCAAACGCAGCAAAAATTAACACGATATAAATACATGCATGCTGTTGCGGCATTCCGCAGTGGTGTGTAGTTTCGGATATCTTTTAGTATTTTGTTAGGCAAGTCTCCTGCAGCAAGTCGATCACGTAACGCATTGTACGCGCGTCAGGTAGATCTTAAGGGGACGCCTTGATTTGAGTCGTACACGCCCCCTAGACAGAGACACGCTGATACCTTCCGCCCACGAGAAAAAGAGATGTAACACAATTCGGGAATCGCTGTTTTGGACAAATTTCTATAAATACCTAACTTAGTGAAGGTTTATTAAAATTTCGTAAAGTGAGATTTTAGATGAGATAAAATACTATAGTATTTACTTGATTGTGTCGTAAAATTATGTATCTTTTGAGTAGGCTGAGTAAAAAAAGGAAAATACAGACCCAACTTTTCATATTTTTTCTATATAGGAAATTTTAAGCAATCATGTATCCATAAAATCAGATGAACAATCATATAGTCAAGAATCATATATCTGAAAACAGACCTTATTGTTTCTTAATTTAGTCAGAACGGCGTTTCAAAGCACGCGATAATTTCCAATGTTCCTTTTTGTATGGGAAAATTACAGTTGAGTTGGCCTAACTTGCGTCCGAAAAGTTACGTGTCGACCTCAAAACTGCCGGGGGACACCCGACCAGTGATTCTACGTTGCATGATTTTGATGTAATCGATATTTTCCAAACGTGGCCGCAGCTATTTTGATGACGTCATTACTGGGGAGACCGATTACTTAGGGATTCTCTCCTGGTAGTTTGGGGTCCAGGAGACATGCCCATCAACATACTGTGGTATCCCCACAGAACCAGTTAATACTATAGAAATGGTAGTGGGCGGGGTACGCGTAGCCGGGTTTATGATTAGACAATCATGTATCTGTCAAACGCTTGAGGTGTATGACGCAACATCGAATATATCTTATGCAACATTGTAAGTTATAACCTTGAATATCTAATAATCTTGTGGAATATTCTCTAGCCTTGAAATACAATACCCTAGCATCTGGTTCACGCTCGTGTAGACATAATCACCATTAAAGTGCATTAGCGATAAGGATCTAAAGTCGTTAACCCTATGTAAGCGACCACACACACAGCGGCACCGAGACCCTATATAAACCCCTGTTTATACCTAAATAAATGTTAATTGATATCCCAACTCTCGTCTATATTATTTACCCTACGGGCTACATCTCATGGCGACCTTTCCAGGCCTGGCAGGACATTTTTCATAGTGATCCTGCCAGAGCAGCTGCCAGGGCTGGGCAGGGCTGCTGCTGGGCGCTGTCGACACGCAGGTCAGTTGGCATTTGACCGTCGGTGATAATTTTTGCCGTATTAAAAATAAAAGTTGTGCAATTTTGTCGTGCCGAAAGGCAGGCAAAGACAAAAAGGTTCCTCCGGGAGTGATTTACTATGACCGGTTAGTACTGGAATAACTGTTTTTTTGAATAAATACGCAATCGATTATGACATTCGGCATTACTCCGTTAGTAAGATAGAAACGGCAAAGCCGCAGATTAAGGAACTACCGTAATGTCACAGCAATGTATCGCGTTATTCGCGTTTGTCATTTTAACGGGGCGATTGCAAGTATGACTAGAGTGGTACCATGCAGCATGCCTAGTGTAGTTATTTGTACGGCGCTCGATCTCAATAAAATGATTTCCTCATACCTATTATAATATGACAGAGCTGATTGTAGTCCATTCGTCATTTGTCATCCAGTAAACATATTTTTTATTAGAATTACTTACGAGCTAATAGTAATTTAATTAGACGCAAAGTGTTGATTTAATAAATGTCCGTCGCGAGTAGAATTACATTTGATTTGAATAGGTCGATTTGTGTAAGGTTGTCCCCAAATATTTATTATTTATTCAAATAAAAATATTAACTTAATGTCATTTTCACCAAACGCCGGTTGCAGTTTCCCACCGGATCGACATATAAATGAAAAATGGATGGAAGCAACTGAATTTGTTCCTTCAGCTGTCAACACGGCGAATCCTCAAACATATCAAGGGTCGGCAATGCACATGTTACTCCTTTGGAGTTACATGCGTCTATAGGCTGCGGTGTCCGCTTACAATCAGGCGGGCCGTACGTTTGTTTGCCACCGTCGTTGTATAAAATAAAAAATAAAATTTAAAACTTGTACGTATTTTGATTAAAAATTGTAAGGATGTTTTCGTGAGCTACACGATTTCTCTGACAGTTGCTTTCAGCAACATCTCCAGTTAGAGCATTTGCGAACTGCGTGGATGAGGTCGCGCACTAGATCAAAATATCGTTACCCGATTTCTTCGGGTGTTTCTCACAGAAATAGCACTACTGCTACTTCGGTCGGACTGATATTTATCAGAAGGTACGTAAACGCTCTTACTCTAAGAAGTAAGGGCCTTTTAAATGTATTTAACTATAAACATATTATGTAATAATACCATACCAATACTTATTTATGCCAAGAATATAAAATATCGACAATTAGGAAAAATCCTAAAAAGCCTCACCTCTATTTCGTATTCTAAATTTCCAAATAGTTGTATCACCATAGAGTGTCATAGTAACATAAGATCTTTGGTTTTGAACGTAATCAAACGTCAAG
The DNA here is from genome assembly GCA_947578815.1 of Epinotia ramella. NCBI lineage: Eukaryota > Metazoa > Arthropoda > Insecta > Lepidoptera > Tortricidae > Epinotia > Epinotia ramella. The sequence continues at coordinate 3,945,602 of OX388211.1, read as the reverse complement.
TTCATTTGAACAGGGCCCTTCATTTTGCAATCAAAATTTGATGTCAATTCTCGTCATAAGTGCGTCACGCTCACACACGTTTAGTTATGCTTTTACGCGAGAAGGAGAGCATGTATCAAGACTATGCACATTGTTATTTCCATACTTGAAAACACCTTTCGAAATTGGCTCCTATATTTATAAAGAATAGACGGTCACTTGTCATTTTTTTGGAATTGGAAATTAGACCGCAAGTCATGCAGTTTTGAGTTAGTTTTCCTTCTAATAATTACAACTGTTGAAATCATAATGGAATTAAAAGCTTTTACCAATTAGAAGCGATTAGCAGTAGTGTTGACATGTATAAATTCAGTTATGGTTGTGTTGGGGTGGCTACGCAGGATCCCGAAGTAACTAGCTAACACGCCGCTTCCATCTTATTTAGGTATTCCGTGGGTATCCCAGAGTGAAATATTTACTGTAAACAAACGTTTATTCGACTGGTGGACGGCAATTTCAAGTAACATATTCTAGGAGTCATTTTTTTCTAATTTTACTTTGTTGCCGTCACCTCGACTTTACATAGGTCCCTAATATTGGCGTCATTTATTTGTAGATTTCACGTCTAAAATATGACCAAACCATCTAGTATGTCAGTTAAATTACACCGTAACTGCTCACAGCAAAGCGAGTGTTCAGAACAACAAACACAAAGTTTAACGTGATATAAATACCGCTTTAAAGTGCAGCCGCAGAAGCTGTATAACTGTCACGTATAAGGCTATTTATGCAACTTGTAGAAGTCTGACAGCGCACAACTTTTTCAAGTGAGATATTTATAGAGGTTCACTTCAGGCTTCTTATAGGATACTATTTATTATTGCCAAAGCCCGTACTTTTCGTGCCGATGACGTCAAATCACACATAGAATGATTTCAAATATATTTTGAAATATTATTTTCGTAAACAGTTACGTTACGACTTATCAACCTCTTTAATTAAGCGATATTGGCACTCAGATGAACAATAAGTTGACGTTGTAATTGTTTAGTTATTCTATTTTGACAATAATGTGTAGTATTTATTTTCTACTGTATAAAAAGTCGCTGCAGAATTTCATCTTTAGAATATTTTATTTATGACAACATCCTGTGTGCAAAATGACATGAACCTGTGTGCATTTTTACGTCATCGGCATGAAATGCGAGCCCTGAATTTATTGCCATCCATTGTTAGGGTTCCGTAGTCAACAAGGAACCCTTATAGTTTCGCCATGTCCGTCCGTCTGTCTGTCCGTCTTCGGCTTAGCTCAGTAACCATAACTACTAGAAAACTGTAATTCAGCATGGGTATATAAATCAATCACGCCGACAGAACAGTACAATAAAATCTTGAAAAAAATTTTTTTTAGGGTACCTCCGCTACACCTAAAGCGGGGATTTTTTTTTCTCTTAAAACCCATAGTGTGGGATATCGCTGGATAGCTCGGTAAAAACTATTATTGGTTTCCTAAATCCATTTTTTTTCAAATCGGTGATTCGTTTGCGAGATATTGAGCTTCAAAGCCCTAATTTTTGTTCGAGTCATGTCCCCCCCCCCTCCCTGTCGGCTAAATGGCTACTACTGGGGATATGAAAAAAATCGTGGTAGTAGTACATACAATGAATTTAAAAGGAAAACTATCACGGACAAGTAGGCATAAGTAGTTACCGAGTAATACTCGACCAACTCAATGTGTACTTGGAGACCAATTTTCGTACAAATTCGGCCGACGCAACCGCACCGCACGTCGATGTAACTAAGACAGACAGGCAACTACGAAACCCTTCACTGCGCGTGGCCCGACACGCACTTGGCCGGATTTATTTGACATAGACGTCTTTCATTATTTGATTGAACTTTTCCTAGATTATTTTCTCAGTATGGTAGGTATTTCGAAAGAATGACAGAAAATAACAACCATATTAATTTCCAGCTCTTACGGCGCAGCGAGCAAATGAACTAACGAAGACCTCGTAAGACGTTCTCGATATAAATACATCTTCAAAGTACACCAGCAGAAGCTGTATAGCTGTCGCGTAAAAAGGAGGTGGGTAATTAATAATTATGTAACCAGTACAAGCTACATAAACGAAACGTTTTTTACGGGATGCGTTAATAATAAATTGATAGAAAATAGAAACTACAGATATAATATTATTAAAATTGTTATTGACAACAAAGGTCTGGACGTCTGGGTCACGTGAAAGTCACATTGCTCGGCGAATTTAGTTTATATTGAAAATCGTAACATCACATAACATTATTTTTTCTAATCGGGACTTAATCACGCATAATTAACTTATTTATTTCCCTGTCTGAGTCTGAGTTGTCCCGTGACCGTGGATGTTGCGTCACATCCGAAACGTCGTGAGACCTCGTAGAGGTACATAAATAAGTTAATTATACGCGACTAGGTCCTACAATCGTGAACGTTTAAATCAATAATATCACAAAATATGTTCCACGGTCAAAAACGAGCAAGCTTTATGACTTCTGTTTCTTCTGTTTAATTTAAATAAAATGTATATTGTCGTTTTCACGCGCGTTAAGTTAAAATGTGCCAGAATTAAGAAGTGCGAAACAGACCTAAATTTGAATGTAAGTGATTCCGGAATTTCGGATTGGTTCCCGATTGAAAATGAGTCAAATAAGAAAGCTCCAATAACGTGCTGATTTTTCAAATAGAGAATACAAATGCTAGGCACATTGGTTCGTGTATTATCATCAATTCGGCGCACTAAGTGCAGCGGCGCGAGCAACGCAGTGATAACAGCCAATAAGTGGCCTTAATGCTGCCTTTATAGCTCTTGTACAGCACTTTTTAAGCAAACATTGCTATTGCATTTGTAGAAAAGATATTAAGTACTGAGTATGTAATCATATTAATGCTTTTGTTATAGGTTTTCTGATGTGTGAATGTCTTTTTTTATTCTGCTACCGTGGCAAACAGGCATACGGCCTGCCTGATGGTATACGACACCGTGCCTTACATATATTATTATATAACGTTGCCCCTTTGTTGATTTTAGGATTTGCTGTGTTGACAGCCGAAAACAATTCCGTCACTCCAGACCTTTAAATACCGCTATTTTCGCTAGCCCTATCGTTTATATATATATCTAAACCAATAGCATATATAACGATACTTGCTTAAGCGATATAATAACTTAGTAACGTTATAGGACTTATAGGGTCTCTTTTTCGCACTAAGTTTCGGCCATTCGACAGCACAGGCTCGTATTTAAAAAATATTAAAACGTTATTCAACTTAATGTTATGATATTCATTCTGTTATGTTATTTATATCGTTATAAAAAAACTGATTTTGTACAATAATATTCAACACTAACGAAATATAACGATATGATATCGCTTTTTTCATAACGTTTTAAAAGTCTGCGTCACTCTCAATCCAGTGCAACCTCAGGAACTATAGCTGGCACGCTCATCACTAGGAACATACCACTGGTGGCCAATTAACCCTTGGCATGCCTGGTGAACGAAAGTCACACTGTATGCCTGGTGGGTCTGACAAACCCGTAAATGTAAAAAAAAAATTACATATGAATTGTTTTTTTAACTTGTTGGTTTGTGTGTTTTTGGTTATTTTGTACATTATTTTTACTAGAAATAAATACAAGTCTTAATCCAAGAAACTCCACTCCATAAGAACTTATTACATAAATAAAAACATTTGATATTTCCATCAACAAAAATAGACTCTCATGTCAAAAAACATAAAAATTAAACTTATACCTAAGATCAACGTCAGTCTTGGGTTTATTTAAGGCACTGATATATCATTGTGACTATCTATAAAATATATACTCGTATGTATATAAAATATATACGAAAAATAACGTAAATGTACTTAGCGATAAAATGTTACGCCGTATGCCTGGTCGGGTTTCTCAGGCCCGCGAGCACTTTACGCACGTCCAAATCGAAAGGGTGCTCGCGGCCGACTGCGGGAGCAGCGTCAAAACGTCGGGTAGTTCATGACGCGAAGCTACTCAGAAACGCGACGCGGTAAATTTAAAATTTCAAAAAATAACGACGGTTTTTTAACAGCCCGGGTCTGTCAGACCCTACCAGGCATGCCAAGGGTTAAAAATTAAATAAACATAATTAGAAGCAAGCTGAGGTGAACATTATCATTATATGGACGTCTAAAACCACTTCGAGTGGAGAATCTACAAAAAAGGCAAGTGCCCTGGATTCACCTTTGTCCTTGTCCTTTTATTTTATCGAAAATTATAACTTCAAATATTACGTTCTATTTTTGAACCACATCAATAAATTGTAGCCAAAGATCGTTTATGAATATTTTATCAACTCTGAGATAGCTTTTAGGGATTCCATTTTTAGATTTGAGTTAATAGTACCTACCGTATACATTATTGCAGAGGTCGGGAAAAAGCTATTCGTAGATTCGAAGATTTTTACGCGAAGCGAAGTTGAGTCGAGCAATATAATGTTCGAATACTTACGAAATAAACTTGCCATTCTCACCAAGGCAAAAAATAATATGGTGGTTTTTAGTATACTTTTGATTATGTTTTTTTTGTGTATGATTTATCTTTTAATGAACTAGACCTTAGACAGCAACCATCCGACGAAGCATTTAGACGCCGCCTTAAATACCTTTTATTGGAAAATCCATTATACTCAGTTAAGGAGTATATGAGTCTTGCCTTGACATGTTAAATTATTATTATTACCTATTTAAATATGTTTGAATATGATTTGACATTAAATGTATGTGTAAAGAATGACGATACCTAGAGGTTGATATATTTGTATTATATTGTTTTTGGTTTGTTTTTTCTATTTCCTTGTTATTATGTTCTTACATTAGTTGACATTGTCTTAATATTATATACATATTTATTAATTATTCTCTGTTTTTGACGATCGTAATAAAAATTCTTATTTTTTTGACATGTATGCAAATCTTTAATGTAATTTTTTATCATGTAATAAATAATCTAATCTAATCTAATCTATTAGAGATTATTTGAAAAGTGAGCGTTTAGAAATTCCTTAGAAATTAAAAATAAACGTGGGAAGATGTAGCACTTGGTAGAAGTTCTAGAATTGTTTGTATTGTTACAAAGTTAAGTAGGTACGTCCAAAAAACATATCAGATAAATAAGTAAAATCACTATTACGGGACAATTTTACACACATGGAACTTGAGACTTCAATGAGGCTTGTGTTATGAATAGGTACTATACGGTTATATATCTATCTATATAAATTATTAATCCAAGTTTACTTACATTAATTTTCCTCCTCTGTCACCATATTTTTGTAATTAACTATAACACAGGGTTGTGTGCTGTTTAAGGTTATACTTCAGTACATTTTGAGTAAGTTACATCATTTTAGTTGTTTTTATTACTGTGCAAGCTGTAGGTGTCTGTCTGACACCTCGGCATAATGCTGAGACAGCGACCGATTCACTGCCGCGAAGACACACACATTAAGTGTCAATTGTATTGTATCTCTACTCCCTTTGTCTCTGTGTGTCTTTTGTGTAGTGAATAAATGTCTTCTTTCTTTCTTTCTTTCTTTCTTTCTTTTCTTTGCTCTATTAAGAGATTCACTGTGAAGTATCAGTATCACTACGAGATACGTTCGTACTTCGTAGCCGATCGATCCCGTGGTTTCCCTCGAATGTAGCGGAAAGCGACTACGGCGTAGGTACCCTCTAGACGGGTTTTTGGCAGTGAGAGTGTTAGACATCTTGCCATTTGGGCTGCTTATGGTATTATAAAACATATGTCGGTTAATGCAATTACTTTGGCTTGTTGAACTTATTTAGTATAACATATTTCCTTTCCTTCAATAAACTCAAGATATTCAAAATCCAATGCCACCAAACAATGATGTACCTAATATAAAAAAGAGGTAGATAGGTTATAAGCACTCCAAAAGTGGCACACTAAAACTCAGCCAATTGTAAGACCTTTGCCTCAATTTCGCGTCGTCAATGGACGTCTCAGCTGTCAGATTTGGTGGCCATTTTTAAACACGGAATTTCATAGACAACGTATCTACCCTTTTTTATGGGTGTCCACTGTCCATCTAGTCGCATAATGACTCTCGTCATGATTCCGAAAGCCATACAACTTTACGTATAAAGTTGTTGCGCATAAAAGTCTTTTGTTAATAATAATTCTGCGCATAATACTTTCATTGTCATAACTGTACTATGTCATATTTTGTTTAACCATAATGTTGATCAGCACAGTTTTAGTCATTATATTGAAGACCATAATTATTTTTAGTCATAAGAATTGCTATGAAATAGGCACCCCGCGAGCGCGAAGCGGGGTGGCGTTGACACGCTGGCGGTTAGGTTAAAATAATTGCCGGGTGTTTGTTTAAAAAAAAAGAAAGTTGGATTAAGCTTAGGTTACTGAGGCAATTTATTTTTAAAATGATTACAGGATTAAAAATGTTTGACTTAATACCTATGATTTAAAAACGTTATGCGCAAACATATTATTGGTATACAGGATAGAGCAAAGAACCGATTGTGACACGTTACAAGAGGACATGAACCTGGTGTTCCGGTGGAGTATGGAGAATAGACTTCATTTTAACCCAGCCAAGTGTTGTGTGTGTACATGTAGCCGCTCTCGTACCGCTTTACATGCGCAATACATGCTTGGGTCAGAGCCGATAAATCGTGTTTTCTCCGTCAAGGATCTGGGCGTGGTGTTCGATGCGCGGCTCACTTTTCACGAGCATATTTCTTCTCTTGCCACGAACTGCTTTCAAAGACTGGGCTTCGTCATTCGAAACCTCCGCGATTTTCATGACCCGGTGGCCTTAAAAATGGTTTACAATGCCTTAGTAAGGAGTAAGCTGGAGACTTCATCGATCGTATGGAGCCCCTACGAATCGACGTACGCCTTACTTTTTGAGAAGGTCCAAAAAGCATTTTTAAGGTTCTTCTATAAAAAGGTATTCGGATGCTACCCGTATCTATAGTATAGATACCCAAGGGAACCGAGAAGATACTTGGTGGGGTATAGATTCTATACCCCACCAAGTATCTTCTCGGTTCCCTTGGGTACAACTCCTTAGAGGTCAGGCGGAATTACCACCTTATGATTTATTTATTTATTTAATAACTACAATGTTAGGACATAAAATAACATAAATATATGACAGTTACACAAACAATTAAAAAATAGCACTAACTAAATGTGTTGCACATAGCACTTATTTTAGTTAGCAGGCTCTGCCAATTGTCTGCAAACACGTCGGCATCCTGCCTCAGCACCAGCTCATTAAGCAGCGCCGACGCCCGAACGCCAGGCGCGTTACTCGCGCGACGCGTGCGCGGCCCCGCCGTCGGCCGCGCGGTAAACAGCGGGCGGCGGCGGCGCCCCGCGCGTCCGTACTGCTCTGGGACGAATAGACGAATGCCTTCCAATGCCACTGGATTGTCAATTTGCCCCCTGAGTAGAAGACAGTAGTGGACTGCGAGGTGCAGTTTACGTCTGAAATGGAGAGTCTCCAGCCCGACCATACCGGCTACAAAAAGAGACGGATATAAAAAAGGATAATATCCGTACTGCTTCTTGTACAGGTGACGTGCAAATTTCCGCTGAACCCGCTCGAGTAAGATTTTTTAATTTGCTTCGATCGGATCCCATATAACAGAGCTGTACTCCAACTTGCTGCGTACGTATGCATTGTACAAGACGATAGGTACAGCCGTGCTAGTAAATTGTGGCGCAGTGCGTATTACGAATCCCAACATTTTATTTGCGCTCTTAGTGATAGAACTAATGTGGCTATGGAAATCCAATCTCGTATCTACCTCAACGCCAAGATCGCGAATAGTTTGGACGCGGTCAACAGGATCACCACCAAGTAGGTATGTATAGGCTAGAGGGCATTTGCTTCGACCGATGATCACGGCATGTCGAGCCTTGCGTGGTGAGTCGGACTGTCCCGAACTTGTTGAGCGTCTCGTGCGACTGTATGTCCCGAATTTTCCAAGGACGGCCCTCAGACCGCGACGACGCGACCTGCTGGCCGTGCCGCCGGTGCGTACCGTGTCGTGTAGGAACTCGCCGCTCCCCCGCAACCTTTCACACCTCAATGTGCTCCTGGCATCGACACCTGCCTGAGTGCGACTTGTTTGCGTGGCGATGGGCAGCAGTGTGTAGTGAGTGTTTGAGATTCTGTGAGGTGATGGATGCTAGTTGCTCAACTGTGCCAACATAATTTGTTCTTTACTTTGAATGGTGAAATTTAATTTTTAAAATTGTTTTTAGTCCAAGTTTTGTGACGCATTGGTCAATCTGTAATGTCATATAAACTTTTTGTCAAATAAATAATTAATAAATAAATAAATAAATTATGGCGATTGATATTTATGCTTAAAGCTTTTATGGACAATACATTTATGACATTTGCTATTTATGCTCTCAAATATTATGGCAAAAAAATGTATGCGAACTAATTTATGACTATTGTCGTTTATGCGTAATGTTGATTATGACACAAGTAGTTATGCCTATCGGCCTTATGGCTACAAATATTATGAAACCCGATATGGACCCCTTTTTTATATTACATCATTGCCACCAAAGCTTAGTGTCAAACTTCAATAATCTAACGACGCGTGGTTGGAATGACAGCTGTCGATCAGAGGGTTTGCGACAGCTCGTAATGGAAACAATATCGAGTAAAATAAACGTCTTTCGTCGGGGATGCGGTCAGCGGTGGACGCCTTGCTTCTTAAGCGGACCTTCTGACGCTGATTGCATTATTGACGACTGACCAAACTACCGAACAACGTCGCTTTATAAGCAAACTTGACATTGGCGAAATCATCTTAACCTAGATGGAAGCCATTTTTTTAAAAATTTAATTGAATTGTTTGAGTAAAATAAAATATTTGTCTGATCATATAATTTTCAACTTTGTTTCGTGTGCCCTTTGGGTAGTTTGTGTCTTGTAATTTGATAATGTTGGATTTAAAGCTGGACATTCACCTGGGCGGCGCCTTGGATGCATCTTAAATGGATATCGTTTGGACTACATTGACTACACTGAATGGCAACGCAACGATGTTCATTGTTCTGTGATTTTCATCATTTTATACTTATTCGCAAACCAGTAAAAACGATACGAATTTACACATTATTACGTACCCTCATTCAGTCCCTTTGAAACGCAGTAGCAACTAATATATGTGCATAGCTATACGCAGATTTAAAGGCAACATGCCTAATTGCGTCGGTATAATGACATTTTGAATAGAAGCACGTATTAATAAGCCGAACTGTGCGCTTGAACGAGGTACATTAATTAACTTCTACCACAGATTAACGAATACAAGTACAGATACCCAATCTCATAGAGCAAAAGCGTACCTACCGTCCTAATGTAGGCAATTCTGTATACAATTTTAGTCCCGTAGCTACACCAGTAGATGCAGTATCCGAGCTACCACGGCTATGACGCTGTCAGCTTACCTGATAGTTTTAGTAATACATTGAGATATCACCAGATGGCATTGACTTCCCGGGCAACAAATAGAGTATTTTTGATTTTTTTATATAAAAGTAGTATTTTCGAGACAATATTACACATCACACAAAATTATACATAACATAACCAAACGCTTGGAGCCTGTGGTTCCATAGAACTTTCGCGACCAGTGATGGCGCCATCTAGTGACAGTACCCAATAATACGTGTAGCAAACTTAGCAAACACACACATATAGTACGAGTTACATGGATTTAGTACCAATTTTATTGCATTTACTAAACTTATACAATTTACCTTTATTTTATGTAGGGAAGGATGTTTGCGATATAATTAAGGTACGTTGAATTTATTAAGGTGGAAAAATCATTCTATCTTCACGATTACTGGTTCAAATGTTTCGCTCGGTACCTGTGTCGCCATCTATGAGTTCTTTTTTGTAATAATTATACGTTGTTCGAGTTGGGAGGCCATGCTTCTACCCATGCTATAATATCCAAAAACACAGAGGTATCATTTTGCGACCAACAACATCATTACGAACGCAAAATCATCTCAATATAGGCGCGTCTGGCATTACTGACGCAGATTGCTAGCTAGAACAATACATACATGTGGACATGCCGGACATTCCACCCAATTAAGCTTTAAGTTTTTGATAGGAAAGAAAGAAAGAAAGACTCTTCAAAGAAAGAGGTCCTTAGATTAGATTAGATTATTTTATTTCATTTTGAAAATTTACATGTCATTTCATAAAATTCAAATAGCATGGATTCACAAAAAGATCGTCAGAGTGTATAAGAATAAGGAACAATAATAAATAATAGTCAATAAAAATCCAATATTAAATTAAAACAGACATGAGAAACAAAAAAATACTAACAATAGGAACAATTTAAATACTTAATGATAAATGGTACAATGTCAATGTCAGAATATTAATAATAGCTAGGCCATCCTAGATTTTAAGTCAAAAAATAATAAGTATTCAATATTCATAATAATATATTATAATAATGTCATCTTAAACCTAAAAAGTATACTTAGATGTAATTTTTAATACAATTTCAATTAAGTGTTTGTTCGTTGTATTCCTTTACGGAATACAGCGATTTTGATAATAAAAGTTCTTTTAGTCGGCGCTCAAATATGTATGTCGTACATCGACGGGCCTATTACGCGCGGGCTCCTGTCGAGCAGCGCGAATCGCCGCGGTGATTCTGCCAGGCATATTCATTCGCTTAAACAAATGAATGTTTCGACGCGTGAACATAATTACTTCAAATACGTATAGTGAATAATGAGTCATCATCTTGTACTGTTTAAAGAGTTCTCTACACGAGTGCCTCGAATTTACCCCTGCCAATATACGTAGGGCTCGTTTTTGTAATTTGAACACCTTATCCGAGTTTGTTGAGCAGTATGTTCTTATGCAGTATGTTAGGATTGTATGTATGTATTTACGTAAGCACTTTATTGTACACAATAACAGGTTAAAGAATATACATGTCACACAATAGATCAAAGTACAAAGGCGAACTTATCCCTATAAGGGATCTCTTCCAGCTAACCACCACCACAACTCCCACCACCACCACCAGCACAACTCAACTCTCTCTGTTAGTACAACTCTACTATCATTTTGTTAATAACAGCGCCATCTATGGTTCCAGACTGAAACCACTAGATGGCTCATCTAGGTAAGATCCTATCATAACAAACTAATTTAGTAAGTAGGGATTTAGTCATTAGAGGGCGTTATTATTATAAATAAATAAATAATAATAATAAATAAATATTAGGGGACAACCTTACATAAATCGACCGAGTCCCATAGTAAGCTCATTAAGGCATAATTAAAACCGCCTTATGATCTTGTCATTAGGATAATTATTATTTCACTTTGCAAATATACACGAAAGGAACCACACGCTGTTTTTACTGTGTGCATCCTGAACACCGCACTCTGAAGCCGTCCACATTCTTCACATTTATCCATAGAACAAATTACATTTAGAACTAGCTAACGTACGTACGAAACGTTGCACAATCTACCAGCAGGTGACTGAACCAAGAAGATAAAACTATTTATTCATAGAAAAAAAAAACAAAGAATATCCAAATCGCATTATCATTTCTAAACGTTAAAAACGCCTGCCGAAATGGAACCCCTGCTCGACATGTTTCAATTTGTTCTGTGCTCGCTTCGAGATGCATCTGAGAGTAGGTATATACCTAGCTAGCTATAGACTGTACCCATCGATTCCACCTAAATAAAGGCGTAGGTAGGTAGTCAATAGAGTTCCAGATTTCCCGACATTTTTTTTTTCATGCGTCTCGTGAATTTTGGTAATAGAGCTTTGAAACCGTAAAATATTTTTATTTCAATAGGTAGGAGGTATTAAACAATTTGACGCAACTGCGTCGTAATTGGCGACACTTCCATGCGCCTTAACCATGGTTGTTACCTCAGCTCCCCAATCATTATATAATCCGAATCAAAAACCTTCCCAAAAGCTTAAATCTAATGAGCCAGGCAACACTGTGTTTAACTTAAACCGGCTTAGGCCAACAGTCCAATTAGTGCAAAAACGGCAAACGTTATTAATATGTGAGTGACCGCTCATTATAAAGTTGGGAGCAACTATTTGTTCGCTTAACGACCCCTGTCTTGCAACGCGAAAGCGGTGCTAACTACCGGCATTACTACTGGTTCTCATAAATCGAAGTTCAATTAAATGTATGCCTTGGAAGTCTTGGAACACATGTTCCGACTCTCTCAACTCTTCGAACTCAAAGACGTGCGTGATTGTTTCATTATATTTTAATAGGTAGGTATTATTTAAACAAAAGTAGTTATACGGTTATAGTAGTAAACTAGAGGAAGTGTGGAGTTTGGGGGAGGCCTATGTCCAGCAGTGGACGTCTTTCGGCTGATATGATGATGATCATGATGAGTAGTAAACTATGTAGTACACAGTTGATCTCCCTTGTTGATCGTGTCCCAAACACTGAAATCCGACGCAATACGAAAGAAGTCATCATAGATTTACAATTGTTTCATAGCGTGCTGTACTTTTCTAGTAAAGACCTTTCATTTGATATCCATATTAGGGGGGTTATAAAGACGGACGGCAGGTAAACACAGAACCAGAGGTTATCACAGAACCGAGGAGAGTGGCTTAGTCAACAAAAACGGCCGTATTCATAAACATTCTACGAGCCCATTTTAACTAAAATGGCGTTCATATTCGTTTGTCCTTTATCTGTCACTTTGACGTTTGTGTTCGTAAGAAAGGTACAAATCACATTTTCCCGGAGGAGGGCACTGCAGATCATATTTTTTTTAACTGTCCCAAAACTTCACCTTCCCTATATGATCTCCTTCCTGACTATATCCAAAATTAAACTATAATTTTATTAAGTTTAATCATTTTTTTTAAATTATCCAAATCTGTGGGCTTATGGTTATAATCAATTAAAAAAAAAAAAAAAAAAAAAAACTAATCATGTATATGTTGTAGTTAGCCTAACATTGTGTTGTCTTTTGTTTTAGATCTTTCAACCGATCAAATCACCTTTTGGACAGTTTTTTCAAGACACTTTCGTGTAGCTTCCAACCTTGACGCTGGCATAATTGTCCCTCTGGACAGAAGCCATTAACTCAGAAATCGATCGAAATCACATTTTATTCAGCAGAGGCATTTTAAGTTTTATAAATAAGGGGGTTAGCCTATACTCAAGTGTGGGTGGATGTGGGCAGAATAGAAAAATAAATATAATTATACAGTTGGTGTAGTCAGCATTAAAAGTAGCTACGCAAACGAGGACGTCAAAAGTCTTTATTGAAAGGGGATAAGAACTTTTGAAGTCTCCGATTGCGTAGTTACTTTTGATGCTGTACAGTCAGCATCAAAAGTAACTACGCAATCGGACCTCATGGAATTTCAGTAGTTAGAATCATTGTGTACGAGCACTGCGGAAGACTTCTTGAAAGCTACAACCCGAGGGATTATAGTACACCCAAAGAAGACCAAAGAATGCCAAGTAGGGGAAATAATCCCTGTAAAAGCGAATTTTGATATAGTTAAAGAAAGAAAGAAAGAAAGAAAGAAAGAAGACATTTATTCACTACGCAAAAGACACACAGAGACAAAGGGAGTACAAATACAATACAATTTACACATAATGTGTGTGTCTTCGCGGCAGTGAATCGGTCGCTGTCTCAGCATTATGCCGAGGTGTCAGACAGACACCTACAGCGCTGATTTTCAGACAGCACCGTACGTGACCCACGGAACGCAACACAACATACCGCCGATACAAACGTATACACAAAATACATAAATAATTAATATACTAGTAAAATAAGTAACACAAGCACAATGGGATGAGTGACAATGTGAAAAACGCGAAACGGTTGGGATGTTTAATAAAACAAAATGGATACAAATTAAATAAAGTGCTGGATGGGTTAGGGTTGGGATTTTTGGAGCGTCAACAAATAGCCCTTAAGCTGGCGCCTAAAGGTATACCTGCTAGACGCTCCTTGAATAGGTGGGGGGAGATCATTCCAACACTTGGACGCCGCGAACCTGAGTTGTTGGAATAGAGGTTGCAAAATTGGCAAAATAAAATATTGTTTAAATTATTTGATCACTTCACACGAAGAAGAAGTAGTTAAAGTGACGTAGGTATGTATTCCCATTTGTATCTAGCGCATATTTTTTGTTCCGCCAACTACCAACCTATTTTCACGCATAAGTACTTTTCATACAGTGCTTCAGTGCTACAGTGCGCAGTTCTTGCTAGCAGAAGTAAACTCGACGCCGTATATAGATTCCAAAAAATCTACCCATGTGTTGCCATTAAAATGAAATAGTTTTGCATCGGTAAGTTTTTTCGTCTAAATTATGTAAGTATGTTATTTATTTATACATCATTGTAAAGTTAAAATTAAATGCAACCGCCTATTAATTTCAAAAATAGATATTTGATTGAAACTGTTTTGTAGAAGAAAAGTTCATGTTACTGTAATACTTCAGGTTTTAACAACATTTGGTAACTATTAATATTCTCATAATGTGCGTAAATCTTTTTGATATGGACATAGTAATATTGACAACAAATCACGTGTGGCAATGTAGTGTGTATGAATATCTGTATGTTTGTCAGTCAATCTCGTAAAAACGGCTGTGATGAATTTTGGCACATGGATAGTTTAAAACCAAACCATGAAACAGAATGTGTAGAATCTTTGTCAATCTGAAGTCATTCCCAAAGGAGTAACATGTCTGGTATGTAATAATGGCATTGTTGTGATAACCTTAACGCGGAAGAATTCACTGGAAAAAGCTAGTAGTTACGTAATTGAGTACTTGGGGGTTGTACATAATTCGTTTGATGTACCAAGCCGAGATGTGTTAGGCGATGAATGCATAGAAAACATCAAAAACATAGGATGATTCACATTCACATCTAAGTAACAACGAAATAATATATTTTTATGCATGGGTTGGTTACATCTGAAACGTCACAATGACAATGACATTTGTGACAGTGACATTCGGCCATCTTTGGTAGCTTTTTTGGAATCTAAATACGGCGTTGAGTTTAGCTACGCGTATGAAGAGGTCAAAATTTAATTAAACTAGGTGGCCAGTAATAGCATGTTTAGATGATTCTTAGTTCTCCGGCCGCGTAGTTTCTTCTAGTGCTGACTGGAACGTAACTTGACCGGAAACCGTTTTTGTACATTGTATTTATTTTTGATTGGTCATTTATTGTCATTCAATCAATGAAAATCAAATATTATTACACCGGCATTCTTCGAAATATGATGAAATATTACGCCAAACGATTTTATGCTCGAAATATATACTGCATTCCATTATAGATAACACAGCAATGACAAATAATAACGTAAATAGTAGTGGTATTCGAACGCAAACCACAGACGCTGCTCAATAGCAGTTTCATCGAATATTCAGAACTCGAAATTGAAGTTCACAACGTATGTACCTAGGTTTCACACCCTCAGTCTAGAAAAGCACTAGGTCATCCAATCGATGTGACGCTTGAGCCGTTTTGAAATGACAGACGCAAACTGCGTAGGTGGGTACACCTTATTCAACGCTCACCCTGAGTATTGATCGGAAATTCCTATTGTATGTAGGTACCTATTTTTAGATCTGAAAAACATATCAGAGCATTCATTTCATCAGGGGTCGGCAAACTTTTAGCAACCAAGGGCCACATAGGGATCTAACAAAAATGACGCGGGCCTTCTTAATTATTAGAAACTTTATCAGGCAATTGCAAAATTTTGAATTTAACGATCTTACACATAAAACATGGCTGTTTTGTGGGACCCTGGCGGGAGGCTCGCGGGCTGCTAGCAAGGGTCTCGTGGGCCGCCTGTTGCCGGCCCCTACCGCACCTACCTGTAGATTATAGATTACTAGCTTCTGCCCGCGACTCCTTCCGCGTGGAAATCGTTTATATCGCAGCTCCATACAAACTTCAACCCCCCATTTCAGCCCCTTAGGGGGTGATTTCCAGGATGAAAACTACCCTATGTCCTTCCCCGGGATTTAAACTATCTCCATACCAAATTTCATCGCAATCGGTTCAGCGGTTTAAGCGTGAAGAGGTAACAGACAGACAGACAGACAGACAGACACACTTTCGCATTTATAATATTAGTATGGATATGGCTTAGGTCTTGAAATAAGTACAGTCGAAGTCATACATGTACGATCCCAAAGTTTATAAAATCGAAGCACAAATATGTCTATAATAAAGTCGTGTTTACATATTTGTGACCACTTTGTCCGTGCACATATTTTCGAACGCGACCGTACCTACAAGCCTTTACTTCACCAACTTGACTACTTCACCAGCAGGGTAACTATATAACTTTTCGAACCAACATTTTTAGAGAGTGAAAGTGAAGAGACTGTTGGTTCTTCATGTCCTGACGCTCGTTCAAAAAGTTACGCCATCACCTTGCTGGTGACATTGGTTTGAAGTTAGTGAAATAAGTGCCTGCTGAACGGCTGTCACAAGACGGCGCGCGAGCTCTCTCGATTTTTCTCGCGCTATCCGTCTCTCTCTTATTAGAACACTTAGAACAAGAGGTATAGTGCGAGAAAAATCGAGAGTAGGTCGCGGCCGTCCCATGCTAGACGTGCAGCGGGGCTAGCACAACTGACGCCGCGCCGCGACGCGAGTCGAGAAAGATCTATCCTCCTCTTTCTAATTTGCACGGTGCGAATGAGATAGGAGACGCTCAGTCGCGCGCGAAGCTACTAAGTAGCAAGTTGTGCTAGACGTACTGGTAAGTGCATTTGTCGCGGAGACACAACGCTAAACGAGTTTACAGAGACACGTATTTGAGAATTTCGGGTTAAAGAATCATTTATTTTCTCTAAAAGAAATATACATATCACTATATGAGAAACATTTCATTAAAAATTTACATATTATCATTATAAGCTGTTTTTCCGAGGCTATATAAAAATATTCATTCCAGCAAACATGCATTAGTAATTTATAAATTATCTTAATTATATATCGAGGTAAATTTTTTTATACAATTTATTACAATTTTAGAGAATTTAAAAGCACAAACAAAAATTATATTGTGGTTGACCACTGTTGACTGCGCCTGCAGGGGCGGCTTTACCTATAGTGCAGAGGGAGCGCTGCACCCGGGCGCACGGTCCTAGGGGGCGCCGAGCGCCACTCACAGGACGCCACTCGCCTCGACTCGGGCGCTAGCGCGCGCTAGAGGGGGTGCTAGAGGGCGCTACGGCAATGATTGCACCCGGGCGCGACATGGGGAGCTAGAGACGCCTCTGTGCGCCTGGGGTGTACGATTACTGCAATGCTGTATATCGCGGTACACCACAACTGATTTTTAGCTGGTAAATACTTAAATACCTACATAGAAAACATCCAAGACTCCGAAACAAATATTCATGCTCTTCACACAAATATTTGCTGTTTCTTACCGGGATTCGAACCCAGGACCTTCAGCTTCGTAGGCACCCACTATGTAGTTATCATACATTACCGTAGGGTGCAGCTTTAATAACGACTGTTATTTTTGAAATAGATTCAACGTCAAGATGTTTTTGAAGACATTTATTAATTATTACTGTCCAACGGTCACAAAGACAAACTATATATTCCGAGAGTTTTGTGTGACCCTGGTAAATATAATGCACTGATTATAAAATAAGTAATAAATAAGACGTTTCTGCAGCTGAATTTATTACTACATAATGAAGGAGAGAAACACCAACGCCATCTATGGAGAATTTGTAACATGCACGATCGTATCGTAAACAAACCACGAGCGAGGATTCTCTAATTACAGACCGTACACCACTCCAGACGTTAGAGGCATTATTCTGCCCGACACATTAACACAAATGCACCTGCATTTGCTAACGTCTTCCGTTAGATTTATGCATCGAATATGCATAAGCAGGCTGCGGCTGAACTTAGTAATTATATTAACTTCAAATTTTCTTCTGCCTGTTTTTCGTAAGGTTAAATTGAATGTAAGCCTTGCTTTGCTCGGTTGATTAACTAACTATACATATGTATATCAATGGAATGTGCGGGGAATGACTCGTTTAGAAGCCAACTAAAGATATAAAACTCTTTGTTTTTAAGTTACCCTCTTGCATTTATTTTTAAAAATTGGGTGAGTTGAGAACTTTTAAAAGTGTAAATATTAATTTCTATAATTTTATTTAGTGATTCATTTGAATATCTTGGATACAATAACCAGGTGAAATCGGTACTCCATTATTCTAACAGATGCAATGTACTTAGGTTACCTTCCCTATTTGCGACCATCTTGAATTGCCTTGCTTACACGAAATGGCGCCTCTTGGTAATTAATACTTGCCACTTACGTCCGTCCGTGTTCGGTGATATCACTAGTTAAAACAGTAGAGCAAACGTTTCAAGAGCGGTGTACAAAAGCGGAGAATCATTAAGTACACTGCTTTACGTTGGACAGTCGTGTAAAAAGGTTGTTTCATTCGTGGGAAGCCAGTTCTGTAAAGCGGCGGTGTGTGTTGTGTTTGTTGGCGGGTTATTGTTTCCGCCAAGGAGATCGTCGACATACAGTTGTTGGTCTAAAATCGTAGCTGCGAGGGGGTACTGTGGCCCGTCGTCTGCGATCAGCTGTTTGATGGTCCGCATTGCCAAGTAGGCTGCGGCCTTGGTTCCGTATGTCACGGTGCAAAGCAGAAACTCCTGGATTGGTTCGGATGGCGAGTCACGCCAAACAATTTTTTGTAAATGTTGATCTTCTTCTTTTATAAGAATCTGTCTGTAGAACTTCTCGATATCCGCAGTGTATACGTGGCGATATGACCTCCACCGAAGAATTATAGCTTGGAGGTCTTGTTGTAAGTTTGGACCGCTCTCCATAAGTTGGTTAAGACTTCTTCCTGACCTTGTGGGGCTACTAGCGTTAAAAACTGTTCGTAGGCGTGTTGTGGTGGAGTCAGGTTTCATTATTTGATGATGCGGAAGGAAGCAGCTGGGCTCTCGCTGTACGGTACACAACTTCATGTGCCCTAGCTTTATGTATTCATTTATGAAGCTTTTGTAGCTGTTACATAGCTCTTCGTTTTTCGCTAGACGTTTCTCTAATTGAAGTAACTGCGCTATTGCCTGTGGCTTAGAAGCTCCGAGTTTTTCTTCGAAATTGGGTTGCATTGGAATTTTCACCTCGTAACGCCCACTTTCCAATCTTTTAGTTGTTGTACTGTATAATGTTTCGCAATATTCTTCAGTTGGAGTCATATTGCTAGTTTGTTCGGCTATTTCCTCGATTTCCCAGAACTGAGCGATGTCTTCAAGGTTGTTGAGCACCGCGTGGCAGTTGAACGTTTTTACGTTTCCCAAGAGCACCCATCCGAGTCTTGTTTGTTGAGCAATTGGGGCATAGGCAGGACCTCTAAGAATGCCATCCATTATTATATCTGCATACACTCCAGCATCCAGTAGGGCGTCTATAGGCCTAGAAATGTTGTAGTCCGGGTCTGCGAGGTTGATGTTGCTGAGATGAGACCATTGTTGTTTTTCAAATGAGTAATTTGGTAAATTGTTTATCATGTTGTTCATAACTAGTGCATCTGTAGAGAATTCATGATCCCCGTATAGTGACTGGCACAATAATTGTACGGTTCCGTTACTTTGTTTGGCGGACATTCCAATGCCTGAGACCGTGGCGTTCTGTTTATGTCTCTTGAGACCAAGTCGTTGAGCTGCAGATTCAGTGATCAGGTTTATCTGGGATCCCTGATCCAGAAGACAGCGAAGCTGCATGAAGGTACCGTCAGCAGCCTTGACCTTAATTTGGACAGTAGCTAGCAGGACCTCGTTGAAGTTTCCTGATACGTGATTGTTAGACTTCTGTTGTCTATCCGAGGTTTCAGGTTGTTCTTGGATCGCCGACATTGAAGTAGCCGGCGGCGCGCGGGCGGTGTCACGTAACAGGTCATGTAGCGACGTGTGATGTGCCGTATTGCACACCTTGCAACGTTTGATTGACGTGCATTGTTTTCCGTTGTGCGAGAATAAACAATTTCCGCAAATGTTCAATTGCGACATCGTTGCCTTTTTAGCACTTGGAGTCATGTTCTGAAATGTTTTGCAATAGAGTAGAATATGATTTGTTTTGCATATCGGGCAATTACGTTCTGTGTTCGCATGATATGATTTCGCAATATATCGCTTGAACTTGCCGCTGTTGTGCCCATCGTTTTGTGGCGCGGTAGGAAAGTCTCGGGCTTGTCCGGGACTGGTCCTATGTTGGTTTGTAGTTGTCTGTTTCCGCTTGACCACAGGTTCTAATGCTGTGAATTTACCCTCCAAAAATTCAATGAATTCGTCGAAATGTGGCAATTCACGCGGCTTCTTTCTTGCTTCCATGTAGGATGCGTAGGTGTCAGAATCCAATTTGTTGGTCAAAATGTGCACCAAAAGTGGGTCCCAAGATGAAGTATCGACACCCAGGTTGTGGATGGCGTGCACGACTTCTAGGCTGGTGTCGTGAAGTCGCTTAATTTCAAAGGCATTTTGCTGTTGTATGGCTGGTTGGTTAAGGAATAATTGCATTTGCTTGGTGAAGAGTAGTTGAAGGTTGTTGTATCGGTGGTTGAGAAGCTCCCAGCAAGTGTCGTAGTTTTCAGCCGAAACTGATAGATGTTGGACTATGCGCTCCGCCTCGCCGCGAAGCTTGCCTTTCAGATGTTGCATTTTCTGTGCCTTGCTTATCATGTTGTTGTTGTGAATTGCCTCAGAAAATAAATCGATGAATGTTGGCCACTGGGTATAGTTCCCAGAGAATGTTGGAATATCTACCTTGGGCACTGCTTGGAGTTGATGAGCCGTGGAGTTTAGCTTTTGGTGAAGTTGCTTCTTAGTAGACTCGTAGACGGATTCGTGCTGAGTGTACTCCTGTTCGTAATCTACGTCTGCACCAATAAACATGTTGTCCAGTTTCCAGTGAACTTCGTCGATCGCCTTCCACCTTGTCTGTAGCATTTGTATCTTGTCCTCAATTTCCCATCTTTCCGAGATCTGGTTGAAGTCGATATTCTTGATCATACGAGTAAAGGCTCTAAAGTTGGTTGTTTGTTGGCTGAATAACTCATCTGCCTGCGATGGAATACCCTTTTCCTCCGTCGTTGAAAGTACACAGGTCTGTAGCTTGTTTTTAAACATGTTGTACAAACCTTTCACGTTGTCTACCAACTTGGCGTAGTCTTCATTCAAAATGGTCTTGTCCTCTGAAAGCTTGAGCTCTTCATGTTTCGTGGTAAACTCTTCCCAGAGAGCTTCCAGTGTTGACATTCGTTTCTCAATGTAGTCAGCGGTTTTACGTCCAGCAGAATCCTTCTGGAAGTTGGTCTTCATCTTATCGATGGTTTCGAAGATGATGTACTGTCTCTTCAAAGTTTCCATTGTTGATGTTGTTGTTTCCTTGGTATGAAATGTTGATTGTTCGGTTCAATCCCGCGCGATCGTGTCCTTTGTTTCTTCTTGCTCAATTAAACTGGTGGAACCCGCTTGTGGGAAGCCAGCCAAATTGAGCCACCGTGTAGAAGACACAATCACACTGAAAATATCCGGTTCGAAGGACCAAAAATGTAGGGTCTAATAGTTTATTAAACCTTACATGTACGAACGTTATATGTTAATGTTGGGTTGTTATGTTGATCGGAACGATATCTTAAGTAAAAGATGCAACCGTCCTGGTTGAGTACCTTTATTGCACTAAAATAACAAAGTAATAAAATGTATTAGGTAAACAGCGTAATGACGCACGCTCGGGTGCATCGTAAGCTTAATGTTAAAATGTCGAGTGTGCTCGTACACCAGACATGCTGCAACAGCAGGCATTGAGTATTCTTCGCATAATCATTGCAATGATATAAGTCAGCAAAACGTGAAATCGAGTTGTGTAGACTGGTCATAGGAAGATCGTTGGAAAATCCGATGAAGTAGTAAGAATGCTCATAGAAGGATTCTGACAGGAACACAAACGCTTCGGAGCTCAAAAAAAACTTTAAATGTAGGTATACGCTTTGTAGAATATAAAAAAATGTTTAAGAGGGAAGAATACTACGTACTCGTCCATACAAAAATGTTTTTCCACTTCTATATATTTTCCAATCTCAATGATTTTTTAGTACGTTATTGTTAAAACTTATTTTTTAAAGCGAAACCTATATACCTAGAATATATTATGCTGAAGCGATTGACATCAAAATCAAAGTGATTTGTTAAGATTTAGTTAGATGAAACCGTTTTCTCCCGAAATGGAAATTTCATCAAAAACGTACCCATTGTCAGTCGCGAGCTGCTAGCTACTGCAAAGCTATATTTCTGTAGTAGATAAGAACTTGATGGCGAAATTGATAGCTTATTTATTTTACAGTTATAATTGGTCGATTATTGTCGATTGGAATTGGTCATTCGTTTCTGTCAGAAGAATTCCCGAATTGAGTTTTTGACATCATCTTTGTACAGTCGACAACACAGCTAACTGACCATCGGAAATCTAATCTGACCTTAAGTGCATTGTAATAAGGTTCTAGGTTTTCACGGTATGGTCAGTTAGCTGTGTTGTCGACTGTACATGCGCTCCTTCAGTATCACTACATACTTAGTATAAAACAAAGTCGCTTCCCGCTGTCTGTCCCTATGTCTGCTTAGATCTTTAAAACTACGCAACGGATTTTGATGCGGTTTTTTTTTAATAGATAGGGTGATTCAAAAGGAAGGTTTATAAGTATAATATAGTACCCGTGCGAAGCCGGGGCGGGTCGCTAGTTTTTGTATAAACTGAACTGAACCTATATGAAAATACCTTTATTAATTCGAGAAATTGTTTTAAATTTATAGCACTTTTTTATTGAAAGCACTAGTTAAGTTACTGTTCTAGCGAATATTTATACTGCGGCCGTGTGTTGTTAGATGCATTCGTTATGCACCGAGTAATTCAGCCGGTACTTATTGTACCTATAAATTCCTGGGATTCCCCCATTTGTAGGTTTTAATGGCGTGAAATAATCGTACCGGGAAAGATGTATGAGGTGCTTGGAGGAGTGAATGATTTTTATGAGTCGAAATAAGGCTGTGTTATTGTGCCGAATTGGTATCTTGGAAGGTAACTAAGTGATAATATTTTTTTGTAAAAAAATTTTTTTGTGTATTATCATTTGGCACTCTTTGGGTTAGGCCTGTGTCCAGCACTGGGCGACTATGATGATGATGACGATAGTATCATTATCCCATGTTAGTCCACCTACCTGTCATGTTTCTAAGCTATGACGAATCCATACTATCCATACTAATATTATAAATGCGAAAGTGTGTCTGTCTGTCTGTCTGTCTGTCTGTTACCTCTTCACGCTTAAGCCGCTGAACCTATTGCGATGAAATTTGGTATGGAGATAGTTTGAATCCCGGGGAAGGACATAGGATAGTTTTCATCCTGGAAATCACCCCCTAAGGGGATGAAATGGGGGGTTGAAGTTTGTATGGAGCTGCGATATAAACGATTTCCACGCGGACGGAGTCGCGGGCAGAAGCTAGTAATATTATAAATGCGAAAGTTTAGATGTTTGGATGTTTGTTACTCAATCACGCTTAAACGGCTTAACCGATTTGGATGAAATTTTGCACGAAGATAGTTTATAGCTTGGATTAAAATATACGTAGGATAGTTTTTATCCCGGGTCCACGCAGACGAAGTCGCGGGCGGAAGCTAGTATGTTTATAAACTGTCAGTTACCATACTATTTATACAAAATTATTTTAATTTTAAGTTTAAGTTTTAAGTTAAATCTGTACTTACTTTTCTAATGTAACTACTAAATTCGTCAAAATTTGTTTGTTATGGTTTATTTACCACTTGTTACTGTTGGAAGAGCGGTGTCTCCTGACACAAGCAAAATTACTTGCTTAATAGGAGGCTCCAACCTTGGCTATTGTTAAGATGTATAATAATAACCTAAATAAACTTTTTTCATTTTCATTTTTCATTTTCATTTTTCACTATCTCATTTTTATCAGGTAGCGTAGCATGACAGCCATTTTATTACTTATCGCTGTGGATAAGACATCCGTCCCGTTCCGACAAGTATAGGTACGAGAGTGACGGATATTTTATCGACTACGATAAATGATAAATGGCAGCCATGCTAAACAGGTGACACATATGGCTGTAATTGCTTTCCTGGCGTTACAGTTTTGAATTTAGACAGCGCGTAGTTGGTCATTTGATCAAAGTAATTATGACAGAAACATGTCAGAAACCTTTGTAAAATTAAACATGCACCGTTTTTCTCCTTCACATTATAAATTATGTGTCACTTTGGCACTCTTTGGGGGAGGCCTATGTCCAGCAGAGGACGTCTTTCGGCTGATATGATGATGATTATAAGTGATTCTACAGCTGTAATGTATCATAGCTTAGGAAGGTAATGAAATGTGTCAGAAATTGTCCATCACTAGTATCAACCAATAGTTTATTTGCCTAAGGGCAAACCGAAAGGACTCGAAGGGGTCCGAAAGTCATGATTTCCAAACGCTTTCAAACAATTAGCAACGAAAGGAAATCAGCGCGATGCAAATTTAATCACAAGTAATAAACGAAGTCCAAGTCGTGTCGATTATGGCCGGCGTCGTAAATAAAATAAATCGCTTTGTATTGAGGCTATTGTAGAGTTAATTAAGTCGGTTAGAGATTCGGGCTGTACGGAAAGGAACCCAGTAATGGACAGCACGGAGCGGGAAGGTGCGTTCCGGAAAGGACTCCTGAACTTAGAACTCGGCAACTTATTTATAATTAACTAGCGACCCGCCCCGGCTTCGCACGGGTACTATATTATAGATATATGTAAACCTTCCTCTTTAATCACTCTATCTATTTAAAAAAAACCGCATCAAAATCCGTTCCTTAGTTTTATAGATCTAAGCATACATAGGGACAGAAAGCGGAAAGCGGCTTTGGTTTATACCATGTAGTGATTTTACTTAAAATGGCGAGAATGCACTTAACGTGGGATCTTTTGTTGCTACATATGAAAGGAAAAGATAACAAAGAGACGTCATAAAGGCTCAAACAGACAGCACCGTCGTGGGCGCGCGGCCTGGGCGCGATGGGAGCGCAGCGCGATATTTCCGTAATACAAACCTCTAGCGTGGTCAAACAGGCTGCGCCCCGTCGGCAACGCGCGCCGCTTCTGTCGCATCCTGCCAGCAGCCCGCCGCGACCAATGGAGCGAGGCCAGCGCGATGCTGCCTGCACGTTTATCATGAGACGGCTGCGACATACTCTCGATTTTTCTCGAACTGTACCTCTTGTTCTGAGTGTTCTAATAAGAGAGAGACGGATAGTGTGAGAAAAATCGACGAACCCGAGCGCCGTCTCGTGATAGCCGTGCTGGTTGATGGCGCGAGGCCAGCGCGATGCGCGCGTGCTCTGTGTGACCGGGCGTCCCGCCCGCATCACACGCTCATCAAACCCCGCTACCGTCCCGCTGGCAGTCTGTGACCGACCGAAGTGTCGCACGTGTAGTGTACTAGAATAGCTACTTTTTGTTTATGCGTTATTATTTTACAACCGTGAAGATGACAATTAAACTAAAGATGTCTGTATTTTTAAGTAAAACAATAATACTCGTAGTAGAATAATAATAAATAATAGACTCAAAGGAGTAATATTTGAGCTCCACTTTTTATTGAGTTAATGATTCACTGTGTTGACAGGAAGAGATGAATAGACCCCTCACTTTCAACGCAACGACTTTACTCATCACCACATATTTACAAAATATACATAGCAAGTGAAGCAATTACGATCCAAAGAGTGCAACTTAATAATGCAAACATTTGGAAACACTTTTGAGTGGAAGCCGCCCGGCGGAAAGCGAATTCGTGGACGTCCTGTGCACACATGGCGGCGAACAGTCGAGAGTGAGCTGCGAGCAGTCGGACTGAGCGAGCGAGGCCAGGGACGTAGCTCAGGACAGGAAGGTCCTATGCACCTATGGGGTGCCCTAGGACAAGCAAAGAAATGTCCAGACCCCTTATCATGGTCGGCCTTATCACGCGATATAAGTGACAAGATAGGAGCGACGTCTCGTTCTATCGAACGGTGTCAGCCAGTGACGGACGCTCTATCTTGTCACTTATCGTGTAATAAGGGCGACCATTGATACGGGGTCAGAAATGGTTTAAGGTCAATGAGGGCATTTCCGTCATACTTTTTGATTAGTTCACTTTGGCTGGTCATAACTAAGAGGATATTTACTTTTTAATAAACCTGATCACTGTAATAGATTGGTCATTTATTTAACTATACAAATGTACTCATATTAAATTGCTAGTATCGCTGGTTATTTAACTATGTTTTTCTTTTTAAAACATGTCAGTTGACGGATTTTCCCGACGGTTTGGGGCTATTCCGTCAACCAACGATTTTTCTTGTATCGTGACGTATTACAAACATATACGTCAAGTGAACAAATACCACTGAACTCTTAATTGAAACTAAACTTTAGCGAACTCAATTTAAGGTTTATTTTAGATTTTATTGCCAAATATATTTTTTTGGGGCAATTCCGGCCTATTTTTATAATCAGGAGTAGTAAACCTTTTAAAACAAATTCCCAAACCCTAGGGAATATCCGTCAACTAGCATCATGTATTTAACATAGAGGGCTACTGTTTTTGTGTTCACCAGATGGCGCCACTGTTGAGTAAGATATGAATTACAGTGGCTAACTCATTGTTATTATGGGCGCGACAATATTTTTAATAACAAACCTTATTTAATAAGTAAATTGGTCATTTCATTTCAAGTATTGAACGACCAATTTAGCTTAAGACCCTAAATGCTCAACAATCGAAGAGCTTGATTACCATCATACTGCTATTTTGCCTTTATCAATCAAAATGAATTATTTTACTTTGCAACCGTGCTTACAATTTTAATATTGTAATCGTATAATGATATGGACTAATTAACACGCGCTAAGACGTATACATACCAGATGGGTATACGTATACAGACATTAAAATGTAAACGTAGCTATCTTAAGTATTCCCTCCCAATACAAGTAATGCCTTTACATACAACAATTTTAGTACCTTCTAAGTTTTAATCGAGACTAATCTCAGTCCGCCGAGTTGAAAAACAAATAAAAAAATCAAGCAAAATATAAAAATAAACTTGATCCTCTGCAAATTAAACTAAGAATCGTTGAAAATAAATTATAGTAAAATAATCATAGTTATTATTTAACTAAGTCAAATCAAAAAGGTTGGCAATATATGAAATGGGGAAATTCCGGCACATGACGGTTTTTCCCGTTTCACAATTGACGGATTTGTCTACTCGATCATTTCGTTAGTACCAATATTCAACCACCCATAGTTTCTCACCAACAGATTATAATTGAAAATTAATAAAACTACCATGAAACATGCATATCGAACTATATAACAAACGCATTTACTAAGTCCTAAACGTACATTTTTTCATCGCACCGTCACGAAACACAGCAGCACACTACACTCGCATTCGAGTTCAGAGCGCAACTAAACTTTGAAAGCGGGGTAGTTCCGTTCACTGGCTAGACAGCGCCATCTGTTTTTGACTGCGGGTATAAAATTTTCTCTCTGTTTTACCGATCGAGTCAGTAAGCGCGTACTGTTGTTTGAATAGCCACAAACGCCGTTTGACGGAAATGCCCCGCTGACGGCTTTGGCCACCCTGACCTTACTCCAAATATAAGCGAGAGAACCTTCCGCTTAACCTACGGTAGTTTATGTTAGGTTAGGTTCCTTAGTTGAATTAGGAAGGCTTTTAATAAGTCGCATTAATTTACAAAAGTCTCCGTAATAGACTAGAAAATCCTTTTTCACCGCAAACTTGTTTAATGGCGTTAAATAAATAGGACGTTGGCTTATCTGCCTGAAAACAATGGACGAAAGAAATATACGACGGCCCGACAGGAGGGGAGAACAAAGGAGAATAAAGGCTCTAGTCGACACGCACCCAAGTTGCATGGTGTTAAAGTTCTGCGCTTTACTTAAACAAAAAGTTATAATAAGGCTTGTGTTATGGGTACTAGATGACGATATATTTAATAGATATCAATACTTATACATATACAAAGAAAACATCCAAGACTTCGAAACAAATATTCATGCTCAGCACACAAATACCTTACCGGGGTTCTAAACCAGCGGACCTAGACAAGGTTACAATCGACAAGCGCTAACGCTAACTAATAAAATGTATGGGAATGACAGATGTTAACGAACAGTGTTTCGTCGGCATCTGTCATTCCCATACATTTTATTCGTTAGCGTTAGCGTTAGCGCTTGTCGATTGTAACCTTGTCTACGGCCCCAGGCCTTTCAGCTTTGCAGGCTGCGTCACTACTGAACTGGTCGTCGGTAATGTTGAAGAATTATGTGCAGATTTTTACTAGCGTCATTGGTTTATTTCAGTGACGATTTTTATTTTCCGTCGGCGTTGGATATAATTTACTTTAAAAACAAAGTTTTAACCGACTTCAATTTAGTACTCCGCCAAGCCACGAGAACAATTCCACATTTTTTTCCAATTTACCACATCAACTGATTTCCGAGAGCAAATGCGTTGATTATTAGAAAAAAAAACCGAATCGCTGTATGTGGGCCGATAACATTTGAGGACTTCCGTAAATTCCCTAAGATCATCATCACCTTTGGCACTTTATTAGTTCCTATTTCAACGGAATCTTATCAGAATCTGTGATATACTTTTGTACTTTTAAGTACATAATTGAGGAATTCCATAAGTCATCTGTGGTCTTCATCATCAATGCCACTCCACCCAATTTACGATTTCCGGGTGTAAATACACGAGTTATAATAGAAAATACCAAAATCACTACACGCGTGCCTAATATAATTGAGGAGTCCCCTCAATTCCTCATAGATCCCATCATCCAACTGAATTTTTGAAAAAAATGGGACCCATCTGGAAGCATATACTTACAAACAAAAAAAAAATTCGAATCGGCTCATCAATGACGAGTTCTGAGGTAACAAACATTGAAAAATAATAATAATAATAAATAAAAAAAATAAAAAATACTAACGAATTGAGAACCTCCTCCTTTTTTGAAGTCGGTTAAAAAGTGGCAAGGTCGGAAGAGTGCACCGTGATTTTGTGTCATCATCATCATATCATATATTATTAATAAGTTTATATTGATATGTTATTTAGTCTTTAAGGTATTTGTAATATGGGCCTTGTTGCCTGATTTTGATAAATAAAATATCAGCCGAAAGACCACTGCTGAACATAGGGCTCACCCAGAGAGTGCCACGATAACCTGTCCTATGCCACCCGCATCCAGCGGACCCTCGCGACCTTTACCAGGTCATCAATCAACCATGTGGTGTCTACCCACGCTGCGCCTGCCGGTACGTGCGTGATTTCGTGTATTATTAAAAACTCTGCCAAGTTACGAAAATCCCATATTTTTGTCTCCCAATTACTTAAAATTGTTGGGAAAATGTTCTAATAACAAACTATGGATGTAGGTTATCTGAGAATAAATGATTATTATTACTGTTACAGAATCATGAGTTCTTCCGGCCTACTACTCTAATGGTATAGTCAATATAAATCGGCCATTAAACAGCAAGACAGTAAAAGTTTACGCAAAGCCCAGTCTTCTAATGAATTTTAATCAAATAGTTATTGCACTGAAATGAAGTTGCGATCATAAGTAGTACAGATGAAAGTCGTTTGTACTAAGACTATCGAAGAGCTTACGGAACTGCAAAAGCGGGTGACTATAATTTATATAAGGGTATGAATACATCAACTGCCTCTTTTAAAATTGAATATCTCGATTATACAAAAAGTATAATTTGAATTTGCAGAAATCTTATTAGTAGATACTAATTTCATAAAAACTTACCACCGTTTAGGTACTGTTATACTGTTAGAGTTTATGTTGACTACTTAAAGTTATGTATGCCCGCATATTGGAGTGTTCTCTTGGAAGGGTATCCACGGAAGACCAGCGTCAAAGTACTCACAAGGTACCTTGACGTAAAGCTGAGAGGAGACCATTTCAATGACGATTTAAAATTCTCACACCTGTTACTTCTCTTACGTATAAGCCTGAGTCTTAAAACGTCATGAATAAACTTATTTTCTTTCTTTCTTTCAATTCGCGGGCACAGCCTAATGTTTCACAATGTTATGTAGAAGATATCATTTGTCTGGCGACCATATTAATCAGACCAACTTATTTATGCCTTCACACGTCTCATAAAAAATCATTCCTCAGCGTGTCACAATGCTATCTCATCTCAAGAATCACAATTGGGAATGAAATATGACAAAAATCCGTAGCAACACTGTCCCAGATGAGATATTGCTCTCAATTTATGAATCTCCATACCATAAGATATTCTGAATAAGAAGAATAAATCGTGGCCATAAGTCACGCGGCGAAGGGGGTGAATTACGACCAGGGGGGCTAGCACAACTGACGCCGAGCCGCGACGCGAGTCGAGAAAGATCTACCCTCCTCTTTCGAATTAGCACGGTGCGAATGAGATAGGGGACGCTCAGTCACGCGAGAAGCGGCTTTTCAGCAAGTTGTGCTAGACGTACTGCGTGCGACAGAAGGGGTAGTACGTAGTGGTTTTAAAGTGCACTGAGATAAACTGTGTAGCCATGTACATAAAAAGGAGCCATATAATTTCATTTTCACTAAAGATACGTAAGTACCGTATCGCTTGCCCGAAGTTGACATGAAAGTTCAGGTCAACTGCGACCGCCAGGCGCCGTCACTGCTGACGATTTGGTGGTTTCCCTCCTTTTCATGCGCACGACGTATTATACTTTTAATTGATGACAGATAATCATTTATTAACCCTTAACGAAAACGACCTACTGACGAAGGCTTTATTTCCGACATATATTTACGCAATCATGCCTAGCTTATGATGTCCCTACCTACTTAACAAAATATGGATCGATTAAGTCTAAAATAAAGATATTTTTTTTTTTTTTATTTATTTAAGAAATATCGTCAGCAAAATGAAACTGAAAAAAAAATTATTGAACATTCTTGGATTCCTCCATTTGGAAACCGCCTAATTTGTTGCAGCTTTCACTGATGTACAGTCGAATGCGAAGAGCTCGATACGCCAAAAGTTACAAAAATACGCATACAATGAAAACTCGATCTTACTGTTAAGTCGATAATTTTTTATAACTTGGGCCCTTTTTGGTGGCATCGATCTCCTTGCAATCGACTTTACAGTCTGCCACTTTTGACTCGCAATGTTAAATATTAGAGTGAAAAAGTGGCAGACTACTTTCTTGGCTTACTGTAAACTACTGCAAAGATCTATCACTTACCTTACCTGATCACAATGTCTGTTCACCGCCCCGGAATGTGACGCCCCTCCCGCTTCCCCTTAACTACGCCGCGCTCGCAATATGCGCTTTATAATACTGTATCCAGAATGCCGATATGACATTTTACGCGGCGAGGTGCACGGATATTGTGACGGGATCACATAGTAAAGCATATAAGTCATCTCTTCATATGCAACTTGGTCGCTCTCACAACTTACGTGGAACTATAAACTTGTCCGTCGCGTGGAACTGACATGATTGAATTCCCAGTTTATACGTAGGTACTACAACGTGCGATAGAAACAGAAATATCTTTTAAGGGCCCATTTCATTCGTCGTTACTAACCGAAGGGACATCCATAGGGTAGGTATCAATTTTATTTCATGTCCGCGTCATTACGATTTTAAAAGATATTGACCTAAAAGTGGGAATATCCGTAGGACATGCCTTGACACGGCGTACGGCACATTTTTTAAGTCGAATACTCGCCCCGGGTCGCGATTCCATTAGTTTTGATTGACAAGTGGAGACGTCCCCAGGATATGACTTTTGTCTCCATCTGTGTCATTCTCATTTTAAAATACGGAGACGACGGGCTTATCTATTCTCATATTTTTTTCTTAACGTAGTTGTAATGTAAAGGCTGAATTCCTTTCGCGCCACGGACTACTGTCTTGTGTCTTCTGATAATTGCATTCCCCGTCCGATCCATTTCCATGTTCAATTCGTGTTTAGAGTTCCTGTATTCTGTTCTGTTAGGTATATCTGCTGCGTTAGGTATTTAAGAATGTGTTTAAGACAAGAGTGTGTTTAAGACGTGAGTGTCTCCAAAATCGGCTGACTGCATGCGCTGCACGCTTCGCCTGTCTTTAAACGAGGCCTTAAGCCTTAGTCACCGGATACAGCGTGTTTTCCTCTACAGATATAGCCGCATTTCCATAGAACTTGTACGCGGCGTGCGGCGCCAACCGGAGATGGAAGTCCTAATGTGTTTGGCGCATTCGCCATTTTGTAACAAACAAATAGAATACAACTATCACGTCATTATTAGGGCCCCCCCACATTACGGCGTCTTGCGAACGTTTTTCATACAAAATTATGCGTTGCGTCGACGCGGCGTCGACACAACGCATGATTTTGTATGAGAACGCTCACAAGACGCCGGTAGTGTGGGGGGGCCCTTAGGGTAACCGTTGCCAGACCTACGGAGAGGTCCGTACATCTACGGAATTTACGCCCTGTGCCCAGGCCTACGGAAAGGATTGGTGAACCTACGGAATTTCAAATATTTCCTATTTTGCAACATTTTACAAACTTTCAACATCATTTTAGGCTGCGGGTATATGGCGCCTCGCGTCGCCTCGTGTCATGTCGGGCGGCACCATAATGCCTGCAACACACTGGCGCGGCTTGCGGTGGCGGGCAATAGTAATTTTGACATCTAATGACAAGCTTCAGTAACTTTAGTAAAATGGAATAAGGCATTGAAATAAAAATTTATAGCACTACGGATTTTTTAAGTGGCAATCTATGGAACTGTAAAGATTTGTAAGTCTTGCCCTACTGATTTTCATAAATCTGATCTCGAAGCTCCAAATGCACTATAAGGTTCCTTTTCCCGAAAATCAACACAACCTACGTCACAGATGTAATGCTAAATTAGCTAACATAAAACTTGGTTAAGAAATTTGCATGATGGCATTGTAACTGCAAGAATATCATTTGAAAATAGCATCCAAAAGTTATCCTCGAGTCTATTTGAACAAAACGGGTTTGAAATATCAAACGAACATTATACCTATAGTAATCTTTATTGCCAAGTTGCAGATGAATTCAAAATCAGTCTCACTTTTAGTCTTAGTCCAACACAAGAGTGAGGTGCTTATGGTTTAGTTATACCCATCAGTAGACGCATAGAATACTCCAGAAGCATTACCAGGATTAGAATACCCAGCTATAGTAACCTCGTTTCCAGCGCATTTGCCTTTAGAGAAAGATGTGTATGAATCACAAGCCCACGCTAAATATGCTCCGGGGTTATGAACTGTCTTAGCCCAGAGCGTGACGCAGGCCTTATGGCTACATTTCGCCTGGTCTGAGTCACCCTTCACTGGTAAAAGGCTTTCGTGGCAATCAGGCTGCTTGTAGCCTTTGTTGAGAAAAAAATCGGCATCAGCTAGCACGCTTGTAGTCCCCAAGCCGCCAGCATTACAATGGTATACTTCTACGTAGTCTGCCAAGCCTGCGCGGATTTGCTCGTCGATAAAGCTGTTGGAGAAGCAAGGGCCCGCAGGATCGATACCTGTAATCCTCCAGACTTTCTCATTAGTTAATTTATTGTAAGCATCGCCAGCGTAACCAAGCATCTGGCTTCCGAGACTGTGGCCGAGGCAATGAATTTTGGACGATGGGAATCCTTTCTTTCTCAAATCTGCTAGGAACTTTCCTAACGCCTGTCCGACGTAGTACACGTGAGACACAGCTCTGCCGTAGCTATAGCTGTCTGATTTGCCTGCTACTAGAGAAGTATACGAAGAGTGGTCGATAATGATTAAATAGGTGTCAGGCACGTTTTTGAAGGTTTGACGGATGAGTTCTTCCGTTTTTCTGGTAATGTTTGACTTGAAGCCAGGGACGAAGAATATTAATCGTCTGGTGACGTCTAAATTGTAGTTTTTGGTGATGTCTTCAGCTGCCGTGGCTATCGGGTAGCTCATGGTGAAATCATTTTTGAAGTCGTAGAAGAAGACTTGAAGTGCCGAGATGTCTCTGTTTAGAGTTTTGTTGTGGTCACCTGGAATAGTACAAGTCAATAATTATATTTTTGTTTTAGTCCTGACTAGAAGAGTTAGGTATTAGTTGCTTTTGTTTAAGATTCTTAATGCGCAAATTAGGGTCGTATTCCACTTGTCCAAGATCTTTGTCCAATGTGTATTTGCGTCTTACATTTTGCTTAAAGAGTGAGTGAGACGTAATGCACATTGGACGAAGATCTTGGACAAGTGGAATACCACCCT
The DNA here is from genome assembly GCA_947578815.1 of Epinotia ramella. Classification (NCBI taxonomy): domain Eukaryota; kingdom Metazoa; phylum Arthropoda; class Insecta; order Lepidoptera; family Tortricidae; genus Epinotia; species Epinotia ramella. The sequence goes on along the minus strand of OX388211.1, from coordinate 3,911,057 downwards.
TACACATGCCAGAAATGGCATGCAAGGTTGACTACATTGCGGGGTTTGATAGATAAAATGCGGTATATGTACCTCGGTAACCCGCAATGTAATGAAACTTGCATGCAATATCTTGCATGTGTAAATGGCGCTGAAAGGTTGCCGCAGCGTTTCTTCTAATGTTGTTGTTTTTCCAAAAGCGTAGTGCCTAATGTCGCTTTAAGATTATTTTCTGGTATACGTTAGGCAGCTAATTATATTCCTGGGGAAGAGATTCATTGTACCTACCATCTTTTTTGTTCAGTAGGTACCTATTATCAAACTGTTATTAGAATGGGGTTGAAGGTGACAGTTCTGCTATATAAAAACGTCAAAGTTATACAGGGTGTGGCCTATGATAGGAATAATAAATTTAAAGGATGACTCCATAGAATATACGCAGTTATTCTAGATATCGATCCCACAGTATTCCAAAGACGTTAAATTCTGAAAATAAAATTAAATTGTGATCCATAAGTAATGAAATTTTATATCACGATGTCGTAGCACTCGTAGCATGTAACTCATTAAATATCTTGGTAGAACACTGGGCACTTATTCATAGTGATTAATAGTGTCTTTGTTTTCCATAAATTTTTGGAGTTTATTGTTTTTTTTCAAGTTTTGTCTTTAAAATATAAAATAACTAGCTTCTGCCCGCGATTCCGTCCGCGTGGAACTCGTTTATATCGTAGCTCCATACAAACTTTCACCCCCATTTTAGGGAAGTGGGGGGTTAGAAAGAGACAAAAAGTAGCCTATGTCACTCTCCATCCCTCCAACTATACATATATCTCCACTTAAAAAATCACGTAAATTCGTCCCTCCGTTTTGCCATGAAAGACGGACAAACAAACAAACAAACACACACTTTCGCATTTATAATATTAGTATGGATATTGATAGTATTCCAGTTAAGTAAAAGAAACCAGGCATGCTGTAACTTCAAAAATAAAATATTTTTTCTTGCTTTTTTTTTAAACCACTTGGAACTTATTACTGATTGGCTTAATAATACACCGTTTCATTGATTGCTCCTATTACAGGGCACACCTGTAGGTATATTGTACACTCACAGCTATTCCATTCCCAAACTCATCACGGAATAATACTGATTGCATACTGCTCTATGTCATGACCTTACGTGACGGGATTTTCTAGAATTGTGAACAAGAATTCTGTTCAATTCCATTTAACGAGCGAATTAGACCGACCATTAACTTTTTAACTGGCCTTTTAGAGCTCATTGACAAATTACAACATAAGATGTACTTAACTGGAGTATGAATCAAGTTAAAAACGTAAGTTATATAAAACTAAAACTTAACTTATTCAATTATTCGTTCAGTAACCTAAATTCGAACAAGAACTAAATATCGTACATTCGAGGATTCCGTTAAGTATAACAATTATTTAACATCTCACCTTTTTATTTAGGCCTGTTCGTTTCTATAGTTGCATTGTACGAAAACACGCAAATGTTTAATACACATATATACATACATAGATTCACGCCTTTATTCCCAAAATGGGTAGGCAGAGCACAAGAAACTTATGTTCCAGTGCCAAAGTGCCAATGAAATACACAAATTAATACATCCTAACTGGAAACAGAAGCAGACACAATATAAAATTCAGTATATACTTAGACAGAAGTAAATAGAGCATATTATAACAATAATTATTCAATTGTATTCACATGTAGGACGTAGGTAGGTAAATAATATTAATAACATCGGCATAATAATCTTTCCAAGTAAGTGCCGGGCTAAGAAGGGCATCAATACACGCGACCTTTAGGTAAACATTTTTATTTACATCCATATCATGGTCCGAAAACCGGTCATGCGACTTGCATAATACCTTCCTAATTAGACAAATTACACTTAGGCCGTAATTTATGGACAAGCATTGCGATCAGCGGCACAGAGCCCGTTTCCAACCACGCTACAACAAAAATATTGTGGCGTTACCTAGGAGCGGTCGGCCGTGTCTGTAGATACCTACTTGCCTATTATAGTTAGGTAGGGGCTAACAGTTAAAGTAAATTAGTCCAAACTTACATAATACTCTGAAAACATCGCGATTCAACTGATTAATGCTAGTTTAAAGCCAATAATGATCAAAAAATTGACGCTGTTCCACCATAGCATACCAAAGAAAATCATGACGTCGCTTGTTCCTATATACTTCCCTACAATCTTCTTAGGCCTTAATGTTAATCCGATGTAAATTAATGATATTCCGATACTTTTATACCTACTTCATGGGACTGTGATAAGTTCAAGCTGATTTATTAATTTGGTCAAAGCATTTCTGTCACCGACTATACGAGGATAAGTAGGTGACTACAAGGTCATCAGGCGAGGGAAAATCGAGTCTTATTTCCTTAAATATAAACCGTAAGGTTATGTTGTATAGTCAACGTTGAACATGCAATAGCTTTTATGTCAGACATAAAGCATTCGTCCTATACCAGCGAGCGCCTAAAGCCGACTGCTGCGCCAAGAGGCTGACAAGACCTAATTTGGTGAAATTGATGTTATTTAAGCAGTTTTTTAAGAAAAACTATTTGTTCTAGCACATCAAATAAAATATATGTTAATATTCACCATATTTCAAAGACCGTGGACGGGCTCGATACATAATTGGACGAAATCTGCTCGATAGATAATTTGCAAATTGCAAAGATTGGTCTTAAAATCATATTAAACGGTTCTATGTCTTTATTTTTTTGACGTATGGGTCTGCAATTAAAAATATGAAGTCAACATATTCATACCTAAACCGCTAACGAGTCATATTTCACAAATAATCCACCCTTTTTTTATTTCAATATTCATGTAATATTATCTTCAAAATCCGGGCCGCCCAGTAACACTCGCTCTCGTTTATTCCGATACAAATAGACAGTGCAGTGCGCGCTATCCAAAATCCTCAAGGGCATTTTGGTGTTTGGGAGGTACCCTAAATAAAATATAAGATAAAAATATATACCCATGCCGAATTACAGTATTCTAGTTGTAATGGTTACTGAGCTAAGCCGAAGACGGACAGACAGAAAGACAGACAGACGGACGGACATGGCGAAACTATAAGGGTTCCTTGTTGCATAAAACAACTTCGTCGCGCCCTATGGTCCCAATGAGTAATCTTAAAATACGTGCTTCGAACTGTGCCGCTCTTTCTTTGAGTGATGACCCGGGATGTGATTGCGCGTGTATCGGCAGAGTTGATTCTGTGAAGTATTTGGGTGTTGTTTTAGACGAGAATCTTAACTTTAAGAAGCATATTTGCAGTTAAGTACATCTAGCAGAGTGCGCAAATTTATACACACAATGAAATTTTTAAGAAATTGTGCTGATCAAAAGTTATCTATCCTAGATTACTGTATTCTATTTTGGGGTACTTAGCTGTGGTACTCGTAAATCATTACTGATAATCTTGGAAAGAGCGCAGAGAGCAATACATCGTCAACTTGGTTTTTATTATAATTAATTGTAATAGGTATTTTATTTGAATTATAGGAGTTCTTATAAGTTAACCGTTTTCAGATCACGCAGTAGGTAATGCTTTTAATATATTTCGATATATTTGAACAGCTTTGTATAGGACCTACATATGGACGGGACGGGTGGAGCATTCGGCGGGACGAGACTGTCAGGCGAGGCGAGGACTGTCAGGCGAGTAAGAAAACGCTCACGCCTGCACTAAACACTCCAAGGCAATGCCATATGTTTGTAGGCATACCTATATGTGCGTGTTCAGACGCGTTCTCAGACCCCCCAATCGCTCCGTATTAAACATGGCCTTGTGTACCTACACAACATCAGCACGTCATGAGACGGCCGCGACATACTCTCGATTTTTCTCGCACTATTATACCTCTTGTTCTAAGTGTTCTAATAAGAGAGAGACGGATAGTGCGAGAAATATCGAGAGAGCTCGCGCGCCGTCTTGTGATAGCGGTGCAGCTGTTAATCTGTCATCAAATTAAACTGGTAACTCGTAACTCAAGTTTAATCAACACGAAACGATTTCATTATTGACACTATCACACACTTCAATTATATAAAAACATTTTACACTTACATGTAACGGAATGGTTTAATAAACTGTTGAACACCCAGTCGCCACTGATACTGGCCAGTAACGTTAATATTAAGAACACTGAGATGAAACTTGATACCATAAACTTAAAATTGGCCATGGCGATAGCTGACAGCCGCCCGCGTCGGCGGTCAAGCGATAAATACACAAACACACACTCAATAAGCAACGTTGTTCGGGTGATAATGCAAACTCGTTCTTATAGCTGTGTGTTACGGTGCATTGGATAAACTGCTTGTAATGTAGCCAAGTTTGGGACAATGAGCGTTGCGTATTAGAACATAATTTGTAAGTTAACTGGTACAGCGTGAACGTTAAGTCGTTTTGTATAAAAATATGAATGATTGCGTTCTCAGGGTTTATTAGCAAGTAGCATTTTTAAATGGCAACTTGATCGATCGAGTCGATACCGTTATGTTTACAGCTATAAGTCTAAACTACTCAGGGCCAATGTCGCAATATTGAAGGTCACAGCTTCCCTAGAGGTAAAACCTAGGTACATTTGTTTGTGACAGTGCGCGGGTCAACCACTTCCTAATTTTGGGTCTGGAGTCAGTACGGTGTCAGTAAGCTGTACCGAGACAGTACAGATAATTTTTACTGCGAGCCAACATTTGACAGAGAAGGGGAACAACTGTCACTCGCGTCCGCAGGAGCTACCTACCACACCACCACCCTGCACGTGTCCCCTGGGTGGTGCTAATGAGTGACAAACTTTAAAGGCCAACATATACGATTAAATAAAGTGAGTGTTTCTTGATTTGCCTGGGATGCACGAAAGCGGGATGGTATGGTTTTATTGAAAAACAACGCGTGCAGCGACGCGACACCCGCGTCTGAAGTCGCTGAAAAACAAACTCGTGCGTTGCTTAGAAATGTTTATGCATAGGCGTGAGCGTTACCATACTCGGCGAGAGCACGCGTCGCCTGTCCTAAACGTAGCCTTACAGCCAGCCTCAAATAAATGTTTACTCCAGTAAGGATTCCTATCACAGTTTACGAACGCATGTAGGTACATTTTGTTTTTAAACGACTGCCCAACAAAAAGCAGTGTACAAGATCGACATAATTAATATGGCGCGCGTCATGAGTATTGAGTATTAAGTAGTTGACCGAGAGGCTATTATTGCTTAACTCACGCGCCTTGTTACTTGGGTCTTGCTATACGTGCTTGATTTTTGCAGGGTATATGTAAGGGACTAGCACCACCCCCTTTCTTCATGTGGGTGTCGTAAGAGTCGACTAAGGGAGCAGGGTTGAAGTGTGTTGTGGGCGATGGGCTAGCAACCTGTCACTGCGATATCATTTTTTTTTATTTGATGGAGTACTGCGAGCCGGGCCTACACAGGACCCTTTTGCTCGGTTCGGACAGAGCGTGAGATGGCCAGAGGGCCAAAACAGCAAAACTGCGATATCACATTTTTTGTCGAGCTTTTATACCCGTGAGCGTTTATGCTAAAAGTGGTACTGAACACACAAGTTTCATGCGCTCTGCCTACCCCCTTTAGGGATAAAGGCGTGAATGTATGTTATGTTATGTTATATGTAAGGTACCTGTAGAGTTCCCATCCCTAGATTGATGGTACATCCCTATCTATGTATGTGTCATTTTGACAGCTAGATGAGAAGCGGCCATTGAGCCGGTGTTATAATTAATTTGGAAGTTAAATCTGTATTGAAAGTTTATACTGTGAAATATTAATAAATGCGAATAGTTCGGACAAGGAAGTTTAATTGAGAATCCCTACAGTTATTTTGGCGACGAGAATGACAGAGTGCCAAGGTGATTCAGTTGGATTGTGAAAAATAGAAATTCATCAAGTGCACTTTGGAAACACGCGATTTCAAGTTTTCGATCATGTTTCAAGACTATGCAGCTGGGGCATCGGGGCCAAAGTTTGACCCATACAGTGAAGCCAGCACGCTTGCAGAGAGATGGCGACTGTGGAGAAGAAATTTTCAATATTATATAGACAGTCAGGTTGGATTGAATGACCGACAGAAGGTATCACGGTTACTGCACCAAGCGGGAGCAGAGGTGCAAGAAATATATGAAAATATAAAGGATGATGACGTAGGTAGCGGCACAGACTACGAAAAGTGTGTTAAAAGATTGGATTTATACTTTGAACCGGAGGTGAACATCAATTATGAACGACAAAAATTTAGAGATTTACTCAAGGAGGAAAATGAGACAATTGAGCAGTTTGTGATAAAGTTAAGAAAACAAGCTCGATACTGTGAATTCTCTGACAGAGATGAGGCCATAAAGGACCAGCTAATAGAGAAGTGTACGGATTTGCATTTAAAAGTGAAGTTTTTGAAGAAAGGAAGGGATCTTACACTCAACAAGGCTATGGAAATCTCAAGACTATATGAAATGGAAAAGGAGGTGGTGGCAGACAGAAGTTTGAAGAAAGACAAGGTCCCTGAAGAGGGCAGCATCAACAAAATCACCAATGTAGAATGTTACAGATGTGGCCGCAGGGGTCACTTTGCTAGAAGTGCAGAATGCAGTGCGACTCATGAGAAATGCAACAAGTGTGGAATGAAGGGGCATTTCGCTAAGTGCTGCAAATCAAAGGTGCCATTTATGAATCAAGAAAAGAGCAAGAAAAAGAAGAGAGTTGTCAGATACGTAGTGGAGTCATGTTCAGAGGACTCTGATGACTCGGACAGTGAGTGCGAGAACAATGCAGGTGAGACAGTTAATTCTGTTTTCATTATAGATGGGTACACAGAAGGGAAATATGAAATTAAAATTGATGATCAAGTAAGTTCCTCATTTATAATAGACTCAGGTGCATCCATAAATGTTATTGACAGGCACACTTTCAAAAAGCTGTTAAAAGCAGGTTTGTCCTGTGAGCTGTTTGTCAATAATTCCAAAAAATACTACACCTACGGAGGGTCTGAAGTGGAACAAATGGGATTTTTCAAAACCACTTTGTATTCTCCTGACAGCCATATAAAAGTAAATGCGGAAATTCTTGTATTTAAGGGCTGTGGACCCTCTCTATTGAGTAAACAAACATCTATACAGCTCGGCTTGTTGAGAGTGGGACCTGAAATTAAGTGTGTAACCCAGGAATGTATTACTAAGGATACTGTCCTTAAAGAATACCCTAAAATCTTTGATGGTATAGGTAAACTCAAAAATTTTAAATTAACCATTCCTATCGATCCTAATGTAAAATTAGTTGCACAACCAATTCGAAGACAGCCTTTTCATGTAAGAGACATAGAACAAAATTTAATTAAAGAACTCTTAGATAACAACATTATTGAGCCCGTGATAGGACCGACCCCATGTGTTTCTCCTTCTCATATTGTCAAAAAGAAAGAAAAAGGGCAGTACAGGCTAGTGGTAGATATGAGAAAGGCTAACGAAGCGGTGCAGAGAGAGCGCGTTCCACTGCCAACGTTTGAAGAACTGTTGGCTGACCTCAACGGATGTAGGTACTTCTCTACCATCGACCTGAAGTCAGGGTACCATCAACTCGAGCTGGATGAAGACTCGAGAGTCATCACAGTATTCAGTTCTAGTCTTGGCTTATTCCGGTATAAAAGATTATTCTTTGGAATCAGGTGTGCATCTGAAATGTTCCAACGAGTGATGGCTCATTTATTACAGGACATAGAAGGTGTTGCAAATAGTCAAGATGACATCCGTGTTGGTGGACGGACTAGGGAGGAGCACGATTTTCGGTTAAGACAAGTTTTAAACCGGCTCTATGACAGTGGCATAACCCTCAATGAACAGAAATGTTCATTTGGAGTGACAGAAATTACTTTTTTGGGTCATTACATCTCAGCAGAAGGAGTGAGACCAACCTTGTCGAATCAACAAGTAGTACAAGACTTTCGGGCACCACAAAGCAAAGAAGAAGTAAGAAGTTTCTTGGGGCTTGTCAACTTCTCTGCAAGATTTATACCCAATTTCAGCTCAATTACTGGACCACTGCGAGAGCTCACTAAAAAGGACTCTATCTTTAGCTGGAGCCAAGAACATCAAAGGGCTTTTGAAAAGTTGAAGACAATCATATCATCTGCACCCGCTCTTGGATTTTACGACAAAGAAGCAGAGACAATTTTGGTCACAGACGCCAGTCCCATAGGAATTGCTGCAGTTTTGGTTCAAAAGCAAAACATAGAAGGAGAGAAACAGCCTGTAATCATCAAGTACATAAGTAAAGCTCTATCTCCAACTGAGCAGAGATACTCTCAGACAGAGAAGGAAGCTCTTGGAATAGTGTGGGCCTGTGAAAACTTATATATGTACTTAATAGGCAAAGAATTCAAAATTATATCTGACCATAAGCCACTAGAGGTTATCTACTCTCCGAATTCCAAGCCATGTGCCCGTATTCAGCGCTGGGTGCTCAGACTTCAACCTTTTACATTCAAAGTCATATATAAACCTGGTAAAAGCAACATTGCTGACGCGCCTTCTCGGCTGCTGGACACAAACAACAAATCTATACCTGTTGATACAGAGGATGAAGAGGACAAGTTACTGCTGGCATTGGTTGAAACTTCAGTAAAGGCGGTCACAATAGATGGATTAAGAAAAGCTACTCAGCAAGATGAAGAATTAACTGAATTAAAGAATGCTATAGAAAAAGATATATGGACGAGGGAACTGAGAGCGTATGAACTGATAAAATTGGAGCTATGTATAATTGATGATATTATTCTCAGAGGAACTAGACCAATCATACCAAAACAGTTGGTTCCACTAATACTAGAAATTGGACATGAGGGACATCTCTCAACTAATTCCATGAAGGCTAAATTAAGATGTAAAGTATGGTGGAAGAACATGGACAAAGACATTGAGTACTGGTGCGACACCTGTGATGGTTGCCGTCTGGTGGGAAGAGGAGCTGCCCCAGAACCTATTACACCTACCGAATTGCCGACCAAAGTCTGGCAATTAGTTGGAATCGATTATCTTGGACCGTTGCCCTCAGGGCATTACCTGCTATGTCTTGTTGATTATTACAGTCGATATCTTGAAGTAGAAGTACTTAAACAACAAACAGCAGATGTGACAATTGAGACATTAAACAAAATAATATGTAGAGAGGGAATAATGGACGAAATTGTATGTGACAATGGGCCAGCTTTTATAGATCAAAGGTTCAAAGAATTCCTTGACACCCATGGAATCCGTTTAAGGCACACAACTCCCCTATGGCCCCAAGCTAATGGAGAAGTCGAAAGACAGAACAAAAATATCTTGAGAAGGTTGCGGATCGCACAAGGCTTAAAACAGGACTGGAGGAAAGAGTTACTGGTTTATTTATCATCTTACCGTTCTACACCACACAGTACTACAGGGTTGCCCCCTGGAGACGTATTTAGAGGAAGAAGCATTAAAACCAAATTGCCAGAATTAACACAAAACATTCGCTTTCAAGATGAAGGAATGAGAGACCTAGATAGACTGAAGAAGGACAAATATAAACAATATGCAGACCAAAGAAGACATGCAAAAGAATCAGAGATCCATGTCGGTGACAAAGTGTTAGTAAAACAGAAGAAGGAGAACAAGCTAAGTACACCATTCTCTCCTACTGAACATACGGTAATTTGGAAAAGTGGAAATTCAGTAGCGGCTCAATCTCATGAAGGACGGGTAGTAAGGAGAAACTCTTCATATTTCCAGCCTATTAAGGAAAGAGATCTGAGCAGATTTGGCATAGACAGTGCAAGACAGACACCTACTCAACTGACAAGAGAAATAGAAACAACTGGGGGGATTGAGGAAAATAAACAGGACTTGACAGATAAGGCTAGTAAGGCTTCACCGGACATGACTAATAATCAAGACTGTGACACCAGAGTCTTGCCTAAACGAGATAGACAGGCTCCCGTCAAATATCGAGATTTTGTTCTTAGTCTCATTCTAGAATGTATAGAAAAGTAAAGTTTAAAATATTACATTTAACCGTAGGACATACTGGTATATACACTGTATGCATTGAAAGGTAAAATATTATGTTCTCAATGATTCCAAGGGAAAATGAAACTATTCTTAGCATACTCTGATATGTATTTGATTATTCGTGCCTATATTTGAAACCAAATATAAATATTTGTTTTCATAGCATTTTTAGAATACCTAATAGTAATAGCACGGGTAATTATGTTAAGCTTGTGTCTAATTAATATTGTTAGTACTATTTTCATGTGTCTCAATTTTATAAAGAAAGAAAGAGATTGTAGAGTTCCCATCCCTAGATTGATGGTACATCCCTATCTATGTATGTGTCATTTTGACAGCTAGATGAGAAGCGGCCATTGAGCCGGTGTTATAATTAATTTGGAAGTAAAATCTGTATTGAAAGTTTATACTGTGAAATATTAATAAATGCGAATAGTTCGGACAAGGAAGTTTAATTGAGAATCCCTACAGTACCTATGTAATTTGGGTTTCTGGACTGGGCTGTTGTTCGGTACGCGCTAATGCGGCTCACCCCGCCGGTCACCCGTCACGAAACTAGACCTATACCTACACAGAATGGGGGGGCTGGTGACAGGAGAGACGTTTCAATGTAGGTATGACCCAGTTACCTACACTTAAAATGCTCTTAAACAACCTCAACAAAAGTTGGCCAGGACGGGAAATCCGTTGAAACTTGTAATTAAGCGAGTTAATCACCAGGGCGATAGAAGTTTTTAATTGACTTTTCGACGCCCGCGCACCCCGGCTCATTAATCTCGATCCCCGACCTGATAATTGCAGATTCAACACGGCGGTCTAAACTGAAAGTTGGAGCTACGTTTTTAACGGTGGCAAAAAACTACCTAGTTACCCGCTAATATGTATGATACAGGGATGTTGCAGACATTCGCATCCGTATCCGCCAAAATCGATGCGGAGTTTTTGCGATTTACGACAAGAACGCGGCGCCAACGCGGTTTTAGATTTTTTTGGCCATTAGTAAAAAAAAAACTTCTTGTCGTTTCTGTGGCCAAGAGCAGACGCGTTTTTTGATTGGTTCGCTACGATTGTAATTTAGTCGCAACGTTTTTAATGATTGCGTGATATCATAAAATGGACGTTGTTTATATACTTTTTTGAGTGTCTGACCCCAAAATCTGCCTCCGCATCCGCGGATGTAAAAAAAAACGCATCCGCGGCATCCCTGCACGGCTAGCACGCGACGGCGCGCGAGCTCTCTCGATTTTTCTCGCACGACGTCTCTCACTTATTAGACCACTTAGAACAAGAGGTATAGTGCGATAAAAATCGAGAGTATGATGCTGAGTGCTGGTATGATATATTGATGACCAGCCAGGTTGAAACCGCGATATAGTATATAACTAAGCGTTAGGTAGAGGTCCAGTTGCGTGACGGGTGGCATCATCAGCGCTTAGCGAATAACAGCCCAGGGCCGTTATTTCACCCCGCCGGTCACCCGTCACGAAACTAGACCTCTACCGACGCTTAGTTACTGCATCGCGGTTTCAAGATATATTTGTGGGTGAGCGTTGAGGTGAGCTTAAAACAAGTTACAGAATAGGGGGGCTGGTAAAGGTCGCGGGAGTCCGCTGGATACGAGTGGCGCAGGACCGGTCACTTTGGCACTCTTTGGGGGAGGCCTATGTCGAGCAGTGGACTTCTTTCGGCTGATATGATGATGATGATGTAGTCAGCGGGCCTGAGATTGTTGTCATTTTATCACTTATCGTGGTAGATACATCTGTCACTCTCGCACTCGCATACTTGTCAGAACGTGACAGATGTCGTATCCACAGCGATAAGTGATAAAATGGCAACCATGCTACGCCCACAGTTCTACACTAACTAAGGACTGAGAGAGCAGGGTTAAAGTGTGTTGTGGGCGATGGGCTGACAACCTTTCACTGCGATATCACATTTTGTCGATCTTTTATACCCGCATTTTAGCTGAAAGTGGCACTGGAACAAAAGTTTCATGTGCTGCCTGCCCCTTTTGGGAAGAAAGGCGTGAATGTAATATATGTATGTATGCATGTAGTCAGTAGCTGACACGTTTTTCTTGGGCCTAAGCGCGTTGCTTTCCCATTATTCGTTTGTGGCGTGTGTGTTATCAGCAAGGGACAATGCTGGCCAGCACATCTTCAGCTCCGCTATTCTGTAACTTGTTTTAAGCTCACCTCTCCGTTCACCCACAAATGATCCCTTGAGACCGCGATTCGTAGTAACAAATTCCGAATAGCAGCCCAAGAGGCCTGCCCCGCTATGCTGTATCTTGTTTTAAGCTCACCTGAACGCGCACCCACAAATAAATCTTGACGCCATGATTCACAGTAACTAAGCGTAGGCAGAGGTCTAGTTTCGTAAGGCGTGACGGGAGGGGTCTTCACTTTTGCGATCACCTGGGCTGTTATTCGCTACGCCCTAATGCGGCTCACCCCGCCGGTCACCCGTCACGAAACTAGACCTCTACCTAAGCTTAGTTAGTACGCATTGAGAGTCAAGATATAGTTGTGGGTGAGCGTTGAGTTGAGCTTAAAACCAGTTACAGAATAGGGGGGCTGGTCCGTCTTCCAAAGGCCGGTTTTTTAACTCCCAATCCCAACGAAAACGAGGAGTGTTGTTTAGAAGTATTATCATCCATAGTGCAGTCTCGCAGTTCTCGGGCACATATGTGAGACGTAGCTATCGAGCGACTCGTGATCCAGGGAAAAGTCGAGGGCACCAGACCGCGAGGCAGGTCACCGATGAGATGGACAGACCAGATTAAAGCTGCAGTAGATGCACCACTACACGCAACCATAAGGAGGAGGGGGAGGCGACTGCCAGAGAGGAATGGCGCCGTGTTGAGGCTTGCTACCAACACCTGGGCTCACCTCACTGGTCGCGCGCGCCTAACGAAACAAGACCTCTACCTACGCTTAGTTACTACGATTCGCGGCGTCAAGATATATTTGTGAGCGTTCAAGTGGGCTTTAAACAAGTTACAGAATAGCGGGGCTGAAGTGACCACCACGACGATCACGATCACCCACGACGAAGAAGAATGTCTAGAATTAAGATCGGTCGTCCGCTGATCGCTCCACCACCGCACCGCCGCCTGCCTCTTCCATCTACTCCCCAGATCGCGATAATTGGAATCCAACTCGCACTCTAAATTTGGACTAATGGTTAAAGAGCTCGCTAAGTTAAGAGGTAAGTAAGGTGAAGAAAGCTGTAAACTTGGCAAGTGAGCTAGTTTACTGCCATCCTTCGAAGATGTTTGATTGTTTTTACATTAGTTTTTCTTACAAATGAATATTTTTAACCGCCAAACGTCACGTTACTTTGTCCCCTCTAATACTTATAGGTCAGACGTTAGCGGTTAGTGATTAATTGCTACAATTTTTTTAGTGGTTCAAGCATTCGGCTGCTAAGCGGCGGTTGTGGGTTGGTATTCTGGCTCGTACCAATGAGGGTTTTGGAACATAAGTACCTAAGGAATATCGGTTTCACCTCACCGGCTCGGAAAGGCTTGCTTTATCGCTCAAAATCTGCGCCCAAAAGTCCATTATATCCGCTAGCGTGGAAAGAGTTGTTGAATTTGGAACGTGACGGTCAATCGCGAGATACAACTTTTTTCTATACAGAATGAGAGGCGTTCAGAAACTTATGGTGTTATGGCAATAATTCATTACTATAATTTTGATAAAGTTCAATTAATAATACTTATTCTTTCTTAATTACATATGAAATATTAATAATTAGACTGACTTATTACAACAATACAAATAAAAAAAAATTAAATTTAGTTTTATTCTTCAAAACTTTACGCTTTGTGCAAATTTGGAACGCACCCCGTTTAAAAAGGTAATACATTTTCTTAAACATCTCATATAGGTACATTTAATTTTGTTTTGTTCTAAAGCCACAGTAAAATCAAAATGACGGAAGTTATTTATAGATTTTAGTGCAGAAGATATACATATATATGAATTCTAATGCCTGCTAAGTTAGCGAATAAAGTAAAATATGCGTATTTGAGCCTTGAGTAGTGAGTGAGAAGGTACCCCACAATACTTTGACTTTTTTACTGTAAGTAAGCGTGGAGTTATTTATAGATGCAAAAATGTTTATGTTACATTTAATAATTATAAAAGGCTTTGATCTTGATGAGATATAAACAAACCTTTTTTGGAAATGAGTAAATGGTCCAAATGACTTTCATTACATTTCCAATTTTCCTCGCGGTGGGGAGGTGAAAAGTTGTGTGTTTCGCTCGGCAGCAAAGTTGTTTGGCGTCTTGTGCCTTGAAAGCGTCGCTATGCTCAGGATTGTACTTTTAAATCTTACAATCCTTCGCTAGCTCGGCTTTCAATTACAAGCACTTGCGCCAAACAACAACTTTGCAGCCTTGCATAACAAATAACTATTTATGTGAGACGTGAGAAAACATGTAGGTAAGTTTACTGCATAAGTATGCGAAGAAATTCAATGTTGTTTGTTATAAGTCCGCAATGGGTCAGGGTTTGGACCTCTGCCCATTGGTTCATCCACGAGAGGCCTGTGCGTAGCAGTATGACGTATATAGATTATCTAACAATATTTTTGTGAAGGTAGGTGCAAACGCCAACATAGTTAACTGACCATCCTGTATTTATATTGAATCTTATTAACACATAAAGTGCACGGATGGTCAGTTAAATGTGTTGGCGATGGTACTTCATTGAGTAAAATTGCCGACAATTCACATAAGGACCTTATAGCCCCTATATGTACGTAGGTATGCAGTTTGATGTTTACTGTAAAACGTTCCCCGAAATTCTGCCTAGGGAAAAGAAAAAAAGAAGATACACCTACACTTGTCAGGAAACATGCTTACAAAGACCTTCAACAAAATGGCGTCGGAAGCGACGGAATCCGTACGCATAAAGATTAATGTCAAGATGGCATTTAAAAACTAGGGTCCCGTAGTCGCATTCGTTATGCCTCTATTCACTGATGAGTGATGAATATATAATATGTTTATACTAATGAATAAGGAGGTAAGTTCGTAAATGTGAGCTTGTTTATTTACGTCACCACTGGCCATAACTTTACAAAGGTCCGTGAAATTATGTCATACGACGTTGGTATTTTGGGAGCGGGCTCGCGGACAAGTCCCACTCCCAAAATACATCTCCCAAAATTCGTCTTATGACACACGGTTGAAAAAGTTGTGCTGGGCGAAGATTAGAAGATTATCGCACCTATAAATAAATGGAATCCTTCATGTGTGAGGCTGACTCGCACTCGCTTTTTTCCGAGGCCGAACAGCCTTTTAAATGGGTCTTAATTTTCCAGTTAGTTCCCTTAAAACGTATAAAATATATATATATATTAGGGGACAATCTTACACAAATCGACCTAGTCCCATAGTAAGCTCATTAAGGCTTGTGTTATGGGTACTAGACGACGATATATATAATTGATATAAATACTTAAATACATAATAAACTTCCATGACTCAGAAACAAATATTCATGCTCATCACGCAAATATTTGCCCTTACCGGGATTCGAACCCAGGACCTTCAGCTTCGTAGGCAGCGTGACTACCCACTAACGGCTAACCGGTCGTCAAACATTAACATTAACGTATAAACATTATCATGACAAAATGAGCTACTAAACGTGGATTAAACGCTTATGCATTTTTCTATAATGATTACTTGAATTACTTCCTACTTACAGCGCAACCTAAGGATTCCCAAAACCCTCTGGTTCTACAAGGGCCCTCATTCAACCAACTACGAGAGCGATATTAGAGGTAATATTAGAGGGCAAATAACTAGCCCCACAGTAAGAGCCTTATCACACTTGCGATTTGCGAGCGTATTTTCTATACAATTATCAGTCGCGGCGTACACGCTGCGTCAACGCCTTCATACAAAATACGCTTGCAAATCGCAAGTGTGATAACTTGATAAGGCTCTAAGTGAGTATAGGGACTAGACAACGATATATTTCGTAGATATAAATACCGTAAAATGGGGTGAGTAGGGACAAAACTGACATTCAAACCTCGATAACATTTTATTTTTACATATATGCAAACTGAATGTTGTATAAAATAAGTGTTCCGGACGTTTGTATTTTAGTTTTTTTTATGATTTTGGGTAGTTCCATTTCACAACTTTAACGATAAACGCGAAATCCCAGTTCACCCCGTAGTCCCTCGTAGTTGGGGTGAGGTGGGTTTTCATACAAAGGTGATTTTGGAAGATTGTTGGATCGATTTTTTTTTATTATGAATATTACTATAGCTCCATTTTAAATTGGAATACATTATTTAAGTAGCAGTGGCCTCACCCCCTCTTTCATCCCTTCGCTCCCCATTCATGACCCAACTCTCCTAGCGATCCCTACTCACCCCATTTTACGGGTACTTAAATATATAGAAAACGCCCAATAAACTAGTATTCATGCTCATCCTCATCACACAAATATTTGTTTCGGACACACATTCGGACCCAGGACCGTCAGCTTCGTAGGTAGCCACTGCGCTAACCGATCGTCGATAATTAGCAATATTATCATTTGAGACAATCTTACACTTCCGGTCAACATTTTAAGGGTATATTTACGTCATGTGACGTCAGCACGACACTGGCATCATTTAGCCCTTTAATCGTAGAGAGTGAACATTTAATAAGTCTGTCAGTTCTGAAATGGCCAATGGCAAAGATTGAAGCAAGTCAAGCTTATAAAAACTGTTTTTTATACTCGTTGACCTTAATGTTTGAATTAAGACCAAACTTAAATCACATACTTTTTACTATGGAGCTCCCAACTCAACATTTCATAACTGTTGAGGTTGAGACAACTAAAATGAAATTGACCAATCACGTGGCGCCTTTACTGAACTATAACGTATTTGACCAATAGGACGCCGTCATGAGAAAGTCAAAAGGTAATAGACATTAACGCACAAAAAAGAAAAGGCCGTTGGTTGCACTTCGTTTTCAATAGATACCAAGTTTGTTTAATTAGTTCAGTTGACTCGTAGAAAAAGTATTGTATACAATAGTTATATAATTAGTAGGCTTAGGACTTTTCGTAGCATACCGTGGTTCTAAAATCTTTGGAGTCGCCATGTGTAAAAATTGCGAAGTCAAAGTCAAAAAGTATGATGTCTTATTAACTATAAAGATTTAGTGTAAGGCCTGAGTGGACGCCCCGCTCAGAGCGGGGCGTCGAGCGTCCATATAAATTGCATTTGTTTTATATGGACGCTGCACGCTCCGCTCTGAGCGGGGCATCCACTCTGGCCTTACACTTATACATACTGTCACATCGTTACTGAGTGCATTTTAATCGAACGTAATTAATGTTTTCATAAACCTATATAATAAATATAATAATACTAATTACTGATCACATGTGATGCTACAATATTATTTATCTAGTTATACATCCTCTTTAATGCCCGTGTTTAGTGAGTAGTGCAAATTAAATCGCAATTTAAAATTAAAAAATATTGACATAATCAGTTGACACTTTTGATACGAGACCGTCAAATTGGTTTTTGATTTTATCTAAAATGAATAATATTCCTACTTCCGAGATTAAATACTGCATAGAGCGGAGTTTGATTTGTTGAGTAAAGCTTAGCGACGTTTCGTTCGACCGATCACGTTTCGTCTGTTGAAATTAACGTTATATTTTCTAGGTATAATTTTTATATCACCGTTATAAAATGCATTGTTAATAAATATATTACATTACACTATTTTTATTAAATGTCCTTTTTTCTTTATTATATATTATTCTACAACTAAAAATTCCATTGAATATAGAAGCATGATATGTTTCAAAAAGTCCTAAGCCTTTAATATAACTTCATACTTTGAAGTTCACTTCGAAAATTTCACATTCGGCGACTCCTTGGATTTTAGAACCACGGTATGCTACCAAATGTCCTAAGCCTAATAATTAGCTTTTTAAGTCTCGTACCTTACTTAGGCCACTCAGCAAGCTTCGTGGCCTAAACACGGTACTCGACTAAAAAGCTTGATTATGACACTATTGTGAACAATACTTTTTGTACGAGATCATTAATAGTAGATTACTGCAGAGGCCGTGAAGTAAGGGATTGCTGGACGAGATTGGGGTAGACGGCCGAGTCGTAGACGAGGCCGAATACAACGAGTCCAGCAATCCCTGTTCCGGCCGAGGATTGTATAGTACTTTTCTCAAACGATGTGAGGAAATATTAAAATTAAAATAAATACTTGGTAATCGATTAAATAATAGGTCATTTGCGCCTTTTTTATTTTTTAAACATGCCATTTGAACAAGCCGTTCGAGCACCATGTTTAACCGTACATAAAGTATAGTACCATAGATTATTTTTATTTTTTTTATGAAGCAAGTATGCTAACAGTGTCTAGTGGTGGTTGGCAGTATGTAAATTTTCCTTTGTCAGTTTAATATTAGTAAACAAATTTAAAAAGTTAGAGTAGCGGACAATAATGGTTTTACTTAGGGTTTTCATACATTACTTCTTGGCCTAAGGCCAAGAAGTAATGTAGGGAGCCATAAACAAGAAACTTCACGTCTTCATTTCGTGATATTAACGCGTACATTTCCGAGCATGTTTGAGAAAAATTAATAATTTAAGGCATTAATACGAGTATATAACGACCGGTTAGCCTAGTGGCTAGTGATGCTGCCTACGAAGGTCCTGGGTTCGAATCCCGGTAAGGGCAAATATTTGTGTGATGAGCATGAATATTTGTTTCTGAGTCATGGAAGTTTTCTATGTATTTAAGTATTTATATCCATTATACAACGTGTTAATAAAATAACGCAAAACCTGAAAACCGTTTGTTCAGAATCGAGAGTAAAAAATAAAAATTTTGACAAGATTTACTTTTTACATTTGTATGGAGTGTTGGCCGACTGGGGCGACCTGCTCCATACAAATGTAAAAAATAAATCGCGTCAAAAATTTTATTTTTTATTTTTTTCGCATTCTATGCTCGATTCTGAACAAACGGTTTTCAGGTTTTGCGTTATTTTATTAACACGTTGTATATATCGTCGTCTAGTACCCATAACACAAGCCTTACTGAGCTTACTAATGGGACTAGGTCGATTTGTGTAAGATTGTCCCCTAACATTTATTTATTTATTATTTTATTTATTTATATAAGTAAATTAAATATCGTAAGTACTTACTATATTGTCTAGTTCTACTATTGTAAGGGCTCTTTCGACTTTTCAGGTAGCAACCGGCGTCCGTAATGTTGCAGTACTGTGCTGTGATTGTCTAAATAGTAGCCAATCACAAAGCGAAGATTTTTTTTTTTTTTTGCCCTGGATACAGCAGCAAGTTCAAGTAGATTTTTGACAGATGACGCGACGCTGCTACGTTCCGAAACGCCATAGATTGGCAATCTTGTATCGGATCGAGTCTCCTTAAACAAGGACACATGTTATTGAAATACGAAGTTCTATTTTCAATTTTTTTTCGGTTGTCTAGAACGTATCGAAATAGTTATTTACGATACAAGTGCCGAAAATAGGAAATTCGCAACGAGTGGTGATAAATTAAAACACGACGGAAGGGAGTGTTTTAAATCGACACGAGTTGCGAATTACCTATTCGCACGTGTATCGTACAACGTTTTACTGTACATATGGCTCTTTGAAGTTTCGACATATGCACGAAAAGTGCTCTTTTCCGCACTAGTGCGGGAAAGTAGCACCATATGTACTGTAAAAGTTATTTCGGTTGTTTCGGAAGTAACATAGACAATTCAACGATGTAAAGAGTGACATTGCAGTATTCTCTATGAAATCTTAATACACAGATTTGAATCGACGAGTACAAAATATACTATTTTTCTTTGCAACTACGGAACCTCTGTAATGCAGAACCTTATAAACAGTGTCGGATGCGGTCCGTCGTCTTAGGAAATTAGACGAAGCGTCATGATGGATGTAGTCGCGTGCCGCGTGCGTCCGACCGACATCACAGGTTTTCAATTAAATCCGTATTTACCATGGGTCGTTTTCGTGCAATCAAAACACTGGAATTTTCATAAGAACGCTTAATTATTAAGTAGGTACAGTCAGCAGCAGAAGTAGCGGGCCTAGTGCTCATTTACACACGTGAGTTATTGTTCGACTAGTAGATAGTACTAAGCCAAATTACTTGTACATAGCTTGCAAGGGCATAGTACTCAAATACTAGTGTTATTATTATTATTATCGTATTGACGAGAGACATCATTCTGATCTTGACACGTTTTATTGTTATTGACCCTGTACATCTCTGACAATATTACATTAATGTTCCTTTTTTTTTGGCGCTTAGAGACCGTATAAGTATATCAACAACATTAGAATGATTATTAATTGTATTTGGACGCTCAGACACCACATCTCTGGAATACTGAAGAATATCATTAACTTCTTGTTAATGCTGATACAGACCTTATATCGAATGTAATGGTCATATTTTGCAATATTGTTTTGTTTTCATAATTTAGTGACATTTACTTTGTTAACCGTTTAAATCGTTCCTTAATCTGGAAGTTTTAAATGATTATTGTGTAAGATTATTATTATTAAGTACATTGTAAATTACCGTTTGACATGTAAAAGTGCCCTTGTGGCCTATTTGCAGAATAAATAATTGATTTGATTTGATTTGATATGATAGCTTCTGCCGGCGACTCCGTCCGCGTGAAACTCGTTTATATCGTAACTCCATAAACTTTTACCCCCAATTTCACCCTCGTAGTGTATGATTTCCGGGATAAGAACTATACCATGTCCCCGGGACGCAATCTATCTCTAAACCTAATTTCATTCAGCGGGTTAAGAGTGATGAGGTAACAGACAGACCGACAGTCGGGTAGATAGACAGACAGACGCACGCACGCAAGCACGCACGCACGCACGCACGCACGCTCGCTCGCGTTCTATGAAACGCCGTTCTGTTCTGACTGTTCTTTAACTCAGCCTATATGTGTAAGATGGTTTTAGCACATTGACTGGAATCAGGGCATCGCCTTTAGGCTAGCCGCACACACGCATTATTATTGTCAATAATGGGGGTATTGTCAAAAATATTGCGCGTGTTCGGGTCGTATTGTCATATTGATCAATATTATTGCAGAAGGAAATGTTGAGTTTTATTTTCAATATCAGGGGTATTGACAATATTATTGTGTTTGCGAGTGGTATTGCAATATTTTGAGCCTGTTTTTGTTAGTAAATATTGGCATTAATATTGTGCATCAATAATATTGTCAATTTTAGTTTGCCAATAATATTGCGTGTGTGGTGTGCCATGTAGGTAAATAATTTATACTGACTTGACCAACAGCACCGAATCCGCACCGACAAACGCGGAAGTGGCCTAATGCCTACCTTTCCTTATGTCCGCAAGCAGGTAATGTCTGTATTACAGTCTAGTTCGAAAAGATGTGCACGGACAGTGATCAAAAATATGTGAACACGACTTTATTGTTAAGGGTATAAGGTTGTATAAAGAAAGAAAGAAAGAAAGATACATTTATTGGTGACAAACACATAGTATAGATATTTATGAACCTTTGGAAAGGTACATATGTTTATGAACTCGACTGTACCTACTTAACTTTTTGGGAAGGAACGCTACAGAAACAACAAATTCATGACACATAGAATCTTTATTTATTTCTATTGCATAAAGGGTATATATCAGTATGCCATAGTTTGAGACACACATTATTATTTACAGAGGTCGGGAAAATATGGATTGCCGGCCAAGTAAATACAGATATACGAGGCTGGTAATCCCTTTTCACGCCGAGGCGTATTTTCCTTACACATAAAATTTCTTGTGGTTTTTTTTCTACTGTAGCGACTTTCAACTCGATCAATCAACGATATTCCGCATACCGGTTTGATTTTAGGGCGAATATCCAGCGGAGATGTGTTAAGCTGTCTTTCCATAAAATATCAAATGGAATTCGAATGATTATTATCTTACATTAGTGTCACATTGAATATCAATAAATATTTGCGGACAATCTTACACTAATCGGTCTAGTCCCAAACTAAGCAAAGCTTGGACTATGGGTACTAGACGTGAATACTTAAATACATAGAAAGCGTCCATGACTCAGGAATAAGTATACACACAAATAAATGCTCTTACCGGGATTCGAACCCATGACCTCTAGCTCCGTAGGCAGGCTCACTACCAACTAGGCTAAAGCGGTCGTCAAAAAATATTGTCCCTATACTGGTTATTTGTATATGAACCAATATAGTATTACAATTTCCTATGTATCACTAAATAGGTGATGTAGATACATTTTGATTTAATCCCAAGTTGACTTAGCACCAAATTTTGGCATAGGTAGTTCTTATAATATAAATCTCTGATAGTCTATAAACAAATATAGACATTATAGACAAATAGTAGTTAAAGCTTAGGTCGTATGTTGTTCTTATACCCAGGTGAAATAAATATACACTAATATTATTGGGAAATATTAAGACTAAGTTTGTATGTATAGCTCGACGCTGACAATACGGGTGTAGACTCGAAAATTATTATTACTCCAAAAGAAAAAAGGCAAAAAAATATCCCTAGTGACAAAAATCCCATTCGGATATCTCAAAGAATTACGAAGCTACAACCGTTTTAATATTGCTTGTTAGAGAGAGAAAACGCAAACGGTGTGTGACGTCTCATTACAGGATGCTGCCGGGGGGCCGCGTTGACGGCGGCGCCGAACACGATGCAGCGCGGCACGTTGCCGTCGTCTGTGACGTCACATTCTTCCAGCGTCATCGTTTCATATGAAGTTGCGTTTTGCGAAAAAGGGACAGACATACCCCCTCTAAGGAGCGTGACGTCACGCACGATCTGCTAGCGTTTTCTCTATACGGTTGTAACTTATACAGTATATATATATATTTTAGGAAAAAAACGGTCATATACAGAAATAAAAGAAATATCTTGCAGTATACATGAACAGACTTGGAGTTCCATTAATTTTAAAATAAACTTAACTTAGTAGTAAGTCGAAACAGGGTGGGTAAGCACCAGCGTGCTTACCACGCACGCGCCCATAAGGACATTATGTTATGATGCAACATAGTAAGGAAAAGAAAAATAATTATACACTATAAATTATACTAATTTCAGTTACTTATATTTGAATGGGATATTCGTCATTAGGCATATTTTTTGCCATCTTTCTTTTGAAGTAATAATACATTTTGAGTGTACCCTATTCTGCACATTTTTTTTTTTCATTTTTTTTATTAAGATTATTTCTGTATAAATGTTCCAATTGCTTATGTAGAAATGCTAATACTAGACTATAGATATTTGTTATGTTACTAACACTCTATGGATACTTCGTATGACCGAAGTAAAGAAATTGAATTGAATTTCCATATGTAAGTTATTTGTAGCAACACTATGTCAGGGTTATATAGTAACTTGCCAGGCTATAAATAAATAAATGAATATTAGGGAACAATCTTCCCCAAATCTAAGTAGATCTACAGTAAGCTCAATAAGGCTTGTGTTATGGGTACTAGACAACGATATACTTTAGACATAAATATATAGAAAACATCCAACAATTATCATCATCAACATCCAAGACTCAGAAACAAATATTCCCGCTCATCACGCAAATATTTGCCCTAACCGGGATTCGAACCCAGGACCTTCAGCTTCGTAGGCAGCGTCACTGCCCACTAGGCTAGCCGGTCGTCACGGTAACTATAAGTAGAATTTTCGAAGCCTACTTTTTCCTATAATCCATTATGTATGGCGATAGGAATCGGGTTTTACGGACCGACGCCACTGCGAACATGTCCTGATTTTCTCCTTTTCTATGAGCTGCCATTATACTCATTTCTTTCTTCTTGAAGTAACATTAAATATGTGCAGCAGATAATTCCACGCTCGGGAAGCCATTTTTTCTCCGCGCGATGATATCCTGGGATAGAAAGATATAGGTTTGATTGAAGTAAGGAAATCAATTAGGTTGTATTTTCAACCTATGGGTTCTGTGGGGTCCTGAAACCTCTAGAAAGGGTTCGCAGCTATTATCAAAGTGGTTAGGATTTACAGTCGATGTCAATGACATGTTAACGTTTTGAACCTTATTACAAAGCAATGAGGTGCAGCAAAAGTGTAAATAAATAAATAAAATAAATAAATATTAGGGGACAATCTTACACAAATCGACCTAGTCCCATAGTAAGCTCAATAAGGCCTGTGTTAGTGCAAGGCCTGAGTGGACGCCCCGCTCCGCTCAGGGCGTGCAGCGTCCATATAAAACAAATGCAATTTATATGGACGCTCGACGCCCCGCTCTGAGCGGGGCGTCCACTCAGGCCTTACACTTATGGGTACTAGACGACGATATATTGAATAGATATAAATACTTAAATACATACAAAAAATAAATAAATAAATAATATGTAAATATATTGTATCATTCACGTCGACGCACACAGGGGTATTTGACCCAAAAAGTCGGTCATCAATATTTTATTACATTTTTGAGTCCACAGATGATTGTATAGTTAGGGAAAAATAATGAAAAAAAATTGGGTACATTTAAGGTACTTTAAATTCTCAATATTTTAGTTGAATAATTTTCAAAAAAATAAAACAAATGTTTTTAAATAAATATTTATTTTAATAACAAAAAAAAATAAGTAAGCTGATAGACTAGTATCTTCTTTTTCTTCAAGTAGTCTCACCGTTGTCAGTTAGGTAATTTTGTATGGCAACAGCATTTCCTTGGCTTTTGTAGAGAATGATTGCTGTTTTTTAATTGTTCTTTGTCTGATGCTGCTGAAAAAGGGATCAGATGTTAAAAGTAAATAAAAACTCCCGTGAAAATTTTCGACTGTAACATTCTCTATATAGTCGAAAATGTTTATTCCGTGCTTCAGCGGCTTCTTCAGACAATGATCCTATGGGTAACAATAGTACATTATTGCCGTGGCCGGGAAGGAGCTAATCGCAGGCTGAGTATTTGTTTAAACGGACGAGCTTGCGAGTCCGTTTAATTATAATACGAAGCCTGCAATTGCCATTCCGACTGAGGCTAATATAGTGCTTTTCTCAAAAATGGGGGAATAAAAAATACTAAATTTATATAAACTTTAAATATCGTTGCACAACGTGAATATATTAACGATTTCCCGCCGTTTTTTTTTAAACAGAATCGCAAGTGTTTTTTTCCACCAAAAAACGCAAACTTTTTGAGACACATACAAAAACGTCGTGTTTGCAACAGAAAAATACGAGTTGAATTGGCTGAATACGAGCTGTGCCGTCTTTAATATGCCAGTTTCTACTTTAAAAAAAATTTGGTACTCGACAAATAAAGGAATTTATATACAACATTCCAGGCGGCCTGCAATGTTTTTTATTTTTTTATTTAGATCTGACCTTAAACTATACAATTTACCATCCAATATGTAGCGAGTTATGTTCACTTTGCGGGCCATTTTTGAGGAAAGCATGTTGTATGACAGTGGGCCCATGGATCAATATCTTGTGGACTGTAGGTGTCATAGGTTGCCAAGGATAAAGTTCGACATACAGTTTGGCCGTTTCTTCGCAATACACGGACAATTTCGTAACGTCTATTTCGTGTCCACTGGAAATGGTTTCCAAAATTACGGCGAATCTTTCAATCAAGGGGGGAAGAATCCATGATTACGTCATCTGCGCTTCGTTTCCGAAAATAAATTATATTTAAATATTTACGTCCAATTTTGAAGTTTATTACTGGTAACACTAACTATTAGATAGATGAAACGGGATTTCCCCTGCTATAGACAAACTGTGGAACAGTGTGACCAGATTCATCGATTTAGATTTAGAATAACACTAGAATATGTAATAATAACTTAATTAATAACTTGTTAAACGTAACTTAATAGTGAGAAAGAGTTGATTTTATTTCGTCGTTTCAATAAAGACTAATGAAAGTATCTATTTTATTGATTTAACTTTATAGTTCTTACCTTATGCATTTTATTACGCACCCTCTTCCCAAATTTAGGTCACTTATTTATTTATCGTATGGCAAATACGTGTATTTAGAACCGTGAGATCTTCGAAAAGACAGTACGGTTGCCAGGTTGTTGCACTTTTATCACCACCTTTTATTCACGTGTAGGGTAGCGGTGGGTAATTCCTACGGACGTGGTGCAACTTCGACCCCGATTTAGGTCATTTAAGACCCCATAGAAACATGACATACGTGTCAGTGCTAATAAACAGCAAAAATTTTAAGCATGGCGAGGGGCGGGTTAAAAATAAAAGATTACGCTGTGATCACATAGAGGGGCAGGGGTTAAAAAAACGGCCAAAAATGATCACGTAATTGTTGAACGATCCCTAACACGGAAATAAGGTTTTATCGCAGGCTCTAATAATCTCGTACTGTTTTCTTGTTAATGATGCCTGTACAAACATCGACAGTGCCTGTTCTGGTGTCAATTTTCTACTAGACGACGCCGACGATGATGATATCGGGTTCTCATTTTCTATTCCTTTCATTTCTTCTCGGAGCAACAGTTGACCAGCGAACAAAATTGCCTGTGCTCCATGGCTTTCTCTAAGAGACTGCGTTCTGCGTCGTTTGCTTCGATCAGTCAAATCATCAAAGGGTTTTTGCGGGCGACGACGGTCAACACTGCATGCTTTAATAGGTATGTCTATGGTGCCTTGCAACCGTTTTTCGTTTTTCTTTAAAAAGACGTCACTTCGACCAGCTGCTTGCCAACGAGACTTCATTTATCTTGAAAATCTTTTCAGAAAATCACCTTTATGTTCAACCGCGAAGCAAGGCGTGGTAATTTTCAACAAAATCCATTTTTTTTCTAAATCTTTCTCGGAGCACTCTTTAGCTATATTAAATATGGCAATTCGAGTAACAACATTCACCTCAGTTGAACCTAAAAGTCCTAAAACCAATAAAATAAACATTTTAGAATACTGACCGCAAAACAAACGTTGTTTTACCGAGTGCGCGATTGATACAAAAACAGATATAAAATAATTGCAGCGGTTTTAAGCAGTATTTTAAGAATGATAATGAAATAACATAAATAGTCTCAAAACATACATCAAGAATCATGACCGTATATTGCCCGGAACTATAAGTAAATAGCAATTTTTTAAAATGATTTGATGAAATAGAATTTAATTTAACAGTAGTCCACAAAATGTAGATTTAAATGAAGACTATACAATTAAACATAACTAATTGAATGTATACAAAATGCACATACCTGGTTGTATATTTTCCATAGTGTAGAAACCACAATATACTCAAGCCTTAAAATAAATAATTGAAATCAGTAGAATTGTAGTCAGTATCTCTGTTATCAATAGCTCGCAACAATTCGACAGCACTCAGCGGTAGTCAAATGACGACTAATTATCAAAGTTGCGTGCAGGATGCAATTTTATCTATGCTGTATTATTATTACTTTATAGTAGGCTTTATAGGTTCCTAAGCGCTGCAACAATCATCTGCCATAGATGCTGTGGCCTATGATGATAATGATGACCCTTGGGGTACCCCAGGTAAAAAAAAAACCACGATTTCCGATATTTTGTTTTTATACTAATGACCGCGATTCAGCGTCTAATACCCCTGTGTGCGACGGTACAATCACTGTTTGGAGGTATGTTAGCTTTATCTAGGAGGTTTAAGGATGTTAGTTTTGTCTATTGCTGACTAGTCAGCACGGTTTGGAGGTATGTCAGCTCTAGCTGACTAGTCAACACAGTTTGGAGGTATGTCAGCTCTATCTATAGCTAACCAGTCGACACTGATTGGAGGTATATTAGCTCTATCCAGGAGGTTAAAGCATGTTAGCTTTGTCTATAGCTGACTAGTCAGATCGGTTTGGAGGGAGATTAGCTATATCTACAGCTCGGTTTGAGGCCGACAGCTCTATCATGGTGGCATACCTAAGTGGGCTTGGGTCGTGGCCACTGCCTGGGCTTGGGGCTGACGCTGGCGTCGCCCCGCGCCGGGCCCGCGGCGACGTCCCGCAGGCGCGCGAGCTGGCGCAGCACGGGCGCCGGGAACGTCTCGAGCCACTCGCGCGCGCTGCGGGACCCCGTCAGCGCGTACAGGTGCCGCGTCAGCGAGGTGTTCAGGGTGCTTAGCTCTAGGAGCAACCTGGGAAAAAAAAACATGTTTTTAAACTTTCGCGATTCCCACATAAACCGTCTGTAATGGCACGTAATGGTAAGCGGTGTTCGTTAATCTGAATGTATGGAAAGTTTCGATATAAACTTGTTCGATCCTCGTAAGGCCCACCGTACATCACAATAATAATATACAAAGTAACACTTATTACTCAGACCAAGTCAGATTGGGCTATACGCTCAAGTAATGTACATTGCGATGTACACTAACGTTCTCCTAACATTTCATTTAAGTTTTACCGCCATCGGCCATTTTTATTAAACGCTCTAAATGACAGATCACAGGAGTGACGTTTGATACTTGATGACATTTGTAGTGTCGAAGGAATCCATAGACATCGGCCATTTTGACTCGATCGTATATGCCACTAAAGCCGATGTCACGTAAGTTGAATCTGGTTTTATTAGTTGAATCTTGTGGTTTTATTTTACTAAAAAAACGTATTAAACATTAAAATAAAGACACATATAACAGTAATTAGTTGTTATTTTAATGAAATACGAGGGGTGATTGGAAATTTCACAGCCTAAGTATGAAATCAAATCCAAAGATTTTATTTAATATTTTTATTTCTCTACGTAGTCCCCGTCGAGTTCTTTGCACTTATTCCATCTGGATTCCAAAGCCATTAATTACACCACTTTTGAAGAAACTTTTCTCCAGGCCTTCAAAATAGGTGTCCGCTTTAGCTTGGACCTCATAGTTGGTAAAAAGTTTCTTACCACCCATGTGTTTTTTTAAGTTCGGAAATAGATAGAAGTCCGATGGTGCCAAATCAGGCGAATAAGGCGGGTGGGGCAATAATTCAAACCCACAGTTGTGAATTTGGTAGACGAGTGATTTTTTGTTCCACTGAAAGAACCCATCTAGCCGACACCTTTGAAAAACTTAATTCGTTGATTATAATCTTTTACGTCACATCTGGCCATAATCTGAGTTTTACCGCACGCAGGGCGTACGGTAAAACTCGCATTATGGCCAGGTGAAGACGTAAAATTGTGTACTCACCACGGGCAGTAAAAAAGAAAGCCCTGTATCGCATATTTACCTGCGATTTCGGGCTTTCTTTCTTTTACAGCCCTCGGTTAGTAATGTACTATTGAGGTATTTGATAGGAGATGCCTACGATGTCAGCTATTTCTCTTACTTTTAATCATCGGTCTTTCATTATAATCTCGCATATAATTGCCACATTATGTGGATTGGTCGGTGTGGGTGGTCTCCCGGGGCGTGAGTCATCTGCGATACTGACTCGTCCCCGCTTGAATGCAGCTGCCCACTTTTTTACCGTCATATATTATGGACAGGATTGCCCCAATGTAAACTGCATATCTTCAAAAATTTGCTTCGGTGTCAAGCCTTTTTTTTATGAAAATATTTAATTACAGCACGTTGCTCCAAATTGTCCATTATGAAAAATCTGTTGACTCGTATTTTTCAATCAGACGTAATTTTTTTTTTTTTAATATTGTCCTACAATTTAAATTTTGCGGGATGACCACTGAATAATGACAGTTCAAAATGGCGACAGAAAAAAATTAAAAAGTTTTATT
This sequence comes from Epinotia ramella, assembly GCA_947578815.1. Taxonomy (NCBI): domain Eukaryota; kingdom Metazoa; phylum Arthropoda; class Insecta; order Lepidoptera; family Tortricidae; genus Epinotia; species Epinotia ramella. Next base: position 3,881,173 of record OX388211.1, on the reverse strand, counting down.
TTGTAAGGTCAGGCCGCAGGCCGCGAGCTTTTCAATCAGCCCTCGTATGGTGGTTATCTATTTTTCACGTGTTGTGCAAAAAACATTGCATCGCAGTTCGCCCATTGTACAATAGGCGTTAGTCACTATGTTTAATATGAATTTATGCTGGTTTTTACTTTAAATCTTACCTTTTGATAAACATTTGATGAATCTAAGATCTCAGAAGGATGTGATTTGTTGTTAATGAGAGTATTTAGTAAATACAGTAGGTAATTATTGTTACTTCAACTAGAGTTGAAAAATAATAATTTTAAGTTATTTTGTAAACATTTAAATATTTCTAAGAATGAAAAAAAAAATTTTTTGCTGTCATTAAAAAAAACGAATTTATCATACTGCTTTATACTTCAAATAAGGCGTAAAGACCCAATGTTCATTATAATGAACAGCACCGATGGGATTCAAATCGACCTGTCTAGACCATAGAACTAGAAAAAAAAAATCCTAGACAAGTTCTCCAATAAAAAAAAAGACCGGGTTACACTCCGGGAGTGCTGGCAGAAGTGAAAACTCAATAACATTGTAACAGTTTTTCGATCAGGTCACGTGACATCTTACGGAGTCACCCTAAAAATGAATATGACGCAAATTTATAAACAATTATCAATTACTTAGGCGGACGGGCCCGTCGGCGCGCCGACGGGCGGCGGCAAACACAATACCAATTTGATTTTGCCATTGCCAAATATTTTTCAAAGCTTTATCTCTTTAGGAATAACGTCTACATTCGAACTATTCGAATTTGCAAGAACAGCACAACAGCAGACGGCGGTGGCGACCAAAATATCAATTTGTTTTTGCCGTTGGTAAATATTTTTCTAAGCTTTATCTCTTTAGGAATAACGCCCAAATTCGAACTATTCGAACTTTCTCAATAGCAAAACGGTGAAGGATGCGTCGGTATTATTACAAATGTATTTGCAGAATATGCTATTGCAAAAAGTGTTTAACGGCTTTATACTCTTACGAATAGCGTTCAGTTTTGAATGAAGTCGAATCGGCTAGCAGCAAAAAGTGACCTCCTTCACATCTGACGTCACAAAACTCTGTCGCGTATTTAACAATTTTTCCCCATCCCAAAAAGTGCTCAGCGCCGCTAAAGAAGTTTTCACTTCAAAAACAAAAAAATAATTCTTGGGCCATGGAATTGGGCATTTATAGATATTGTACATTAGAATGAACATTGGGTGTTTAGATCTTGCGGCATAATTTGAGCTTGGACCTTACGAGGCTGTGGATTGACAAATGCCAGCGCCATATTTAACGTTGATCGGTCTGTAATCGTAACTTGGTGAAACCCACCCTTAAGAGTCCGCAGTAAGCTCGGCCGAATTTCACCTTCCCATACAAACGGAGTTTCGTTCTCATTTTAAAACTACGTGTTGGATTGTAACGAAACTTTACATATACAATGACATGAGGTATATCTAGATCTGTAATTAGTTTATATGGCTTCAGTTTATAAAACAAACAAAATACAGCAAAAACCAGTTTTGCATGAAAAACGTAAATTCGCTGTATTTTTTTTACTATGGTATCTGAAGCTACATAAACTAATTACAGACCTGGATATACCTTAACTTATTCTAAGTACAAAGTTTCAGAGCAAACTAGCTAGTCGTTTTAAAATGAAAGCGTAACTACGTTTCTATGGAGAATCAAGCTTACTGCGGACTCTTAACGAGTACAATTAACTTGTTTACTTACCTGTACCTCTATCTAAATCCCCTTGCCCACTAACTTTCCCGACGTTTCGGATGTGTTACAACCAGAGCCCGGAACTTTCACGGCAAAACAAAAGACTGTCGCAATGTTACTAGTGTTAAAATCGTTTTATTATCGATATCGAGTATTATTATCGAACATTTTATAATAATTCGCGACAGTTCATTTAAAATATAACATACGAGAAATATCAGAAAAATTTACTCAACCTGAACAACATACCAAATACAATGAATTTTATAAAAATATGTAAATGTTGCTCCAAAACTTGCAACATATTTTTCAGCTACTTGCCGTGTTTGGGATCATCGGAACCCTTTCAAAAAGTAGTCAAATGCACGTAAATAGTACAGTCAGCAAAAAGTTAGTACATATTTTCGACTAAAACTTATCAAATCACAAACCAGAAATATAATTTCAACGAAACCGAATATAATGGACCTTAGGAATATACATAAGACTATATTTTATACTGCGGGTTTGCGGTTTTTTTCAATATGCGGGAAAGCTGCGCGGGAAGCTAGTATTTGTAGTCCCTGGGCGACCAAGCTCAGCTCGGTTGAATACAGGGAAAACGATTTTTCCCAGAGATGAGACCTAGCTAGATCGATTTCTCGCCCCCATAAACCCCTGTATTCCAAATTTCATCGAAAACGTTAGAGCCGTTTCCGAGAACGTGATTGCAAATATATATCCGTGTTTTTTTAACCGTCTTACATTACAAAGAACTTAAAAAAAGGTTTTTCTTAAAGTATTACAATTGTTTTTTTTTTATAATATTAATTTTAATCATCCAGCCGAGTGACCGCAGTCACAGAATAAGTAATAGTACAAGTACAGAAATTGCACTTCCTAGCAAAAACGGCGTTTAGGCATAACAAACGTGCCTACTCTGTGCATCTCTGTCTATCGTATAACTTGTATTCATTCACACACGGCACGTGTAGCGCTAGGGCTGCCACGCCAAGAATACATCAATGAAGGCAAAAAATGTTCTAGCTCACCAGATGTCGCTTGAGTAAAGTGAACCGATATTAATTTAGTACAGTATGCTACTTCACATGTATGTCAGTGTCATTATGAAGAAACACTTCACATAAAATTGATCTGCCACTTCTCTATTCTCTATTAACTAATTTAATTTAACTTTTGAAATTTTAATTCGCAAGTTAATTCACAAGTAAGTTCAAAAACCATATGGTTTTATTAAGATACTCTGTTTAGGGTTCCGTAGGTAAGTACTTTTACAGTTTTTTATCACCGGAAAAGTGCTCCTTACACAAAACGACGTGACTGCCATGATTTTCCTATGAGGATACGTTTTTCTATATTGGAATTGGAAAGGTAGACATTATTTGGTAAAGTGCTGCATATAGGTTAGGAAAGGATAAGATAGACAACTAACAGACAAAAGACAGACTTGATTAATAAAAATAATTCAATTACAATTGTTGTACAGTCAGCGTCATATAGTTAGTAGCAGCCAGAGTTGCCAAATATTTCGCAACACACCCTTATTCTCACAGTAATAAAGACGTGTACCGAAATATTTGGCTACCTTGGCTGCTACTAACTATATGACGCTGACTGTACTTATAACCTTATGTTTTTATTTCGTCTTGAATAGGCGATTATTATATTTGATGGTAGAAAAAAAATACTTTATAAAATATTCACTTCGAAGGGTAAGGGGATTGGGTATTCAAACAATCATAAACAGCGCAGCTCTAAAAACCTCGTAATAAATAAGACAAAAATAGGTACGCGCGGTTCGTCGCGTTCAAGTCGGCGGCGGCGGCGGCGGATCACAGCACGACGCACGTGTGCTCGCTCGCGCGGTGCCGGCCCTCGACTGACTGGCCCCCCGGGGTCTCGCGAGCGCGAGGTATCTAACGCGCCCCGCCCCGCCCACTGCAAGCCCCCTACCGCAGTGACCGCTAGCCGCCATATTTTGTAGATGGTACGAACTCTAACCAGGTGAATGAACTTCGCGCCGCGCGCCATACAGGATTTTTTAAACTTAATTACCTTTTATTACTAAAAGCTTAACTGATATTTATTTTTTTCACGAATGATTAGTAAGAATACCTTAAGTGGGCTTCGGCTCTAAGACGTTTAAAAAAACACGTATGTATAGATAATAAATAAACAAATAAATAAATAGAACCTTTATTTCTGACTTTTACATATCACTTATTCTAATTTGTGGTTCTGACATCCGGGATGCTTTCATTTGTGACAGTCTGCCTTTTGGCAAAGGCCTCCCTTAGAATTTGCCATATTTTTTTTGTCTACGGCTTTTCTTCTCCATAATGGTCCAGCGATTTCTCTAATTTCATCCTCCCATCTTTCTTCTGCGGCGTGGGTAGGCCCCCGACAACGTGGACTGATGACCTGGTAAAGGTTGCGGGAGTCCGCTGGATGCGGGTGGCGCAGGACCGGTCACTTTGGCACTCTTTGGGGGAGGCCTATGTCCAGCAGTGGACGTCTTTCGGCTGATATGATGATGATGATGATCTTTCTTCTGAGTATATATAGATAAATATATACAAATATTGCTCGATCTTTTGTATTTTGTACTTACTGTTGTGCGGTGACAGCCAGGCTCTCAACTTGGACGGGATTGGTGTAACAATTTTCTATTTGCCAAGCGTTCAGCCAGGTTTTCGCTCTGAAAGGAAATTCAGTCTTCATTAAATAATTTGATAGACAGAATTACATTTCTTGTCTCACACCGACTACATATTATTGGTAAGATATGTGGGGAGGACAATCTTACACAAACCGAACTAGTCCCAAACTAAGCAAATCAGTAATCGGTAATCAATCATTTATTTGCTTAAACATTGTACAAATAGGTGGTTTAAAAAGAAATACAATAGAACTAAGTGTTTGGTCATGTAAATTTTATCCCATAAAAAACATTCCATGTAAAAAAGAGGCCAAGTCTCGAAACTCTTCCACCGTAAAAAGTTGTGAGATATTTCGTAGAGCCAAGTCTCAGGCATTCTTTAATCTTTATTTGCTTGCTAAATAAAATTTTGTAACTTCTAAACTAATCACATAAACTAGTCACAAAATTTTATTTAGCAAGTAAATAAAGATTAAATAATGCCTGAGACTTGGCTCTACGAAATATCCAACAACTTTTTACGGTGGAAGAGTTTCGAGACTTGGCCTCTTTTTTACATGGAATGTTTTTTATGGGATCTCACTTCTTTTTGTAAGTTATTGTGTTATACGAATTATGAATGCAGTCCCAGTAGTTTGGTTGGGCTCTTGTGTTTTCTAATCAGGGTCACCAGGTACTCCAGATCTTCGATTATCCTAGTTTTTATAGTTTTCCCTTTATGTGGCCATTAAACCCTAACTCTGTACCAAATTTCAGCTCTCTGAGTTTATGGGAAGTACTAGTTCTATTTTGATGATCGTGAGTGAGTGAGTGAGCGAGTGTCATAAATGCGAAACTTTGCTTTCGCTTAACTTCGGAACTAAATGACCTACAGCCTTGAAATTTTGGATTTTAAGTTTGTGGTTATAGCTTACTGGATGACGAAAACTTCTGCGTTCTGGTCTTATCCAGAAGTTCTCAAATAGGGGCCTGAAAATGCGGCGAAATGGTTCCAGTAAAGGATGGAACGGCAGTGTTTGCTTCGCGTTCGACTTGGCGGGGGCACTGCGGTGCCCCCAGATACGGGCGTATACTTTTTCCACCTATTTGTTATAACTTTTAGAAACTGTCTTTTTCCCATGATGTGTTTTGTTTGATAGGAACAATCAGGACTTTGCAACTTGACCAAAGAAAGATTTTTCGAGTATAATTGTTCTCTAGGTCCAATCTTAATCTCAATTACAATATACGCCCGTATAAAATTTACACACTGTATAAGAATGTCATGTGTATCGCATGCATAACTTGCTAATACTAAGAATGTATGTCATTGAGGTATTCTTGGACGGAGTAATAGACTTTGGATGCTAGAAAGTTATACAACGCAGTCTTAAGGCGGTGCATTGGAAATTATCGCGTGCTTTGAAACGCCGTTCTGACTAGATTCAGAAACAATAAGGTCTGAGTTTCAGATATATGATTCTTGACTATATGATTGTTTTTCTGATTTTATCGATACACGATTGCTTAAAATTTCCTTGATAGAAAAAAAATCCAAAGTTGGGTCTGTATTTTCCTTTTTTTACTCAGCCTAATCAAACGATACATTATTTTCCGACACAATCAAGTTAATACTGTAGTATTATATCTCATCTAAAATCTCACTTTATGAAATTTAAATAAAACTTGACTAAGTTAGGTATTTATCGAAATTTGTCCGAAAAAGCCATTCCCGAAGAGAGTTACATCTCTTTTCCTCGTGCGCGGAAGGCATCAGCGTGTCTCTGTCTAGGGGGCGTGTTCGATTCAAAACAAAGCATCCCCTTAACGCAAAGTATGGGTACTAAGCGACGATATACATACATACTTATATACATAGAAAACATCCATGACCCGGGCACAAATATCATCACACAAATAAATGCCCTTATCGGGTTTCGAACACAGGACCTCCAGCCTAGTAGGCCCTCACTACCAACTAGGCTAAGGCTAAAGTCGCACAAGCTCGCGGACTAAAACGAAACGTTTGTCGAATTGATATCGTTAAGCCTGGATCACACTGGCGCTTTACTCGGGCGGTGATGCGAACTCAACTCGACTCGCCTACTCGCGGAATCGCAACGCCATCCGATGGACCCGAGTCGAGTCAGCTAGAGTTATCTGAGTCGGAAATAATCCTAACATCGATCGTTAGTGCGGTGGGCGGTGTGAGTGACATTGTGGACTCACTTGTCTCCGTGCACGAAGCTGAAGGTGCAGTCTCACAGCGCCACGAAGGAGTGAACAGCGAAAGCTAGTTCCTCGCCTGGCCACTGCTCGCTTGGCAGGACTTCGTTCACACACGACTCAAACCGACACACATCTGTTGACTGTGGACTCACTGGTCTCCGTGCACGAAGCTAAAGGTGCGGTCTCGCAGCGCCACGAAGGAGTGAACAGCGCGCGCTAGTTCCTCGCCTGGCCACTGCTCGCTTGGCAGGACTTCGTTCACACACGACTCAAACCGACACACATCTGTTGACTGTGGACTCACTGGTCTCCGTGCAAGAAGCTAAAGGTGCGGTCTCGCAGCGCCACGAAGGAGTGAACAGCGCGCGCTAGTTCCTCGCCTGGTCACTGCTCGCTTGGCAGGACTTCGTTCACACACGACTCAAACCGACACACATCTGTTGACTGTGGACTCACTGGTCTCCGTGCACGAAGCTAAAGGTGCGGTCTCGCAGCGCCACGAAGGAGTGAACAGCGCGCGCTAGTTCCTCGCCTGGCCACTGCTCGCTTGGCAGGACTTCGTTCACACACGACTCAAACCGACACACATCTGTTGACTGTGGACTCACTGGTCTCCGTGCACGAAGCTAAAGGGGCGGTCTCGCACCGCCACGAAGGAGTGAACAGCGCGCGCTAGTTCCTCGCCTGGCCACTGCTCGCTTGGCAGGACTTTGTTCACACGCGACTCATACCGACACACATCTGTATATTGACTGTGGACTCACTGGTCTCCGTGCACGAAGCTAAAGGTGCGGTCTTGCAGCGCCACGAAGGAGTGAACAGCGCGCGCTAGTTCCTCGCCTGGCCACTGCTCGCTTGGCAGGACTTCGTTCACACACGACTCAAATCGACACACATCTGTTGACTGTGGACTCACTGGTCTCCGTGCACGAAGCTAAAGGTGCGGTCTCGCAGCGCCACGAAGGAGTGAACAGCGCGCGCTAGTTCCTCGCCTGGCCACTGCTCGCTTGGCAGGACTTCGTTCACACGCGACTCATACCGACACACATCTGTATATTGACTGTGGACTCACTGGTCTCCGTGCACGAAGCTAAAGGTGCGGTCTCGCAGCGCCAAGAAGGAGTGAACAGCGCGCGCTAGTTCCTCGCCTGGCCACTGCTCGCTTGGCAGGACTTCGTTCACACACGACTCAAACCGACACACATCTGTTGACTGTGGACTCACTGGTCTCCGTGCACGAAGCTAAAGGTGCGGTCTCGCAGCGCCACGAAGGAGTGAACAGCGCGCGCTAGTTCCTCGCCTGGCCACTGCTCGCTTGGCAGGACTTCGTTCACACACGACTCAAACCGACACACATCTGTTGACTGTGGACTCACTGGTCTCCGTGCACGAAGCTAAAGGTGCGGTCTCGCAGCGCCACGAAGGAGTGAACAGCGCGCGCTAGTTCCTCGCCTGGCCACTGCTCGCTTGGCAGGACTTCGTTCACACACGACTCAAACCGACACACATCTGTTGACTGTGGACTCACTGGTCTCCGTGCACGAAGCTAAAGGGGCGGTCTCGCACCGCCACGAAGGAGTGAACAGCGCGCGCTAGTTCCTCGCCTGGCCACTGCTCGCTTGGCAGGACTTCGTTCACACGCGACTAATACCGACACACATCTGTATATTGACTGTGGACTCACTGGTCTCCGTGCACGAAGCTAAAGGTGCGGTCTTGCAGCGCCACGAAGGAGTGAACAGCGCGCGCTAGTTCCTCGCCTGGCCACTGCTCGCTTGGCAGGACTTCGTTCACACACGACTCAAACCGACACACATCTGTTGACTGTGGACTCACTGGTCTCCGTGCACGAAGCTAAAGGTGCGGTCTCGCAGCGCCACGAAGGAGTGAACAGCGCGCGCTAGTTCCTCGCCTGGCCACTGCTCGCTTGGCAGGACTTCGTTCACACGCGACTCATACCGACACACATCTGTATATTGACTGTGGACTCACTGGTCTCCGTGCACGAAGCTAAAGGTGCGGTCTCGCAGCGCCACGAAGGAGTGAACAGCGCGCGCTAGTTCCTCGCCTGGCCACTGCTCGCTTGGCAGAACTTCGTTCACACACGACTCAAACCGACACACATCTGTTGACTGTGGACTCACTGGTCTCCGTGCACGAAGCTAAAGGTGCGGTCTCGCAGCGCCACGAAGGAGTGAACAGCGCGCGCTAGTTCCTCGCCTGGCCACTGCTCGCTTGGCAGGACTTCGTTCACACGCGACTCATACCGACACACATCTGTATATTGACTGTGGACTCACTGGTCTCCGTGCACGAAGCTGAAGGTGCGGTCTCGCAGCGCCACGAAGGAGTGAACAGCGCGCGCTAGTTCCTCGCCTGGCCACTGCTCGCTTGGCAGGACTTCGTTCACACACGACTCTGCAACACACTTAGAGTCTTAGAAATGAGCGGCGGACGTAGAGCAGGCGCATCCTACTGTTATTTTGGCGCGAAATAATACTTATCTACGGTAACCTTCTGTGGAGGTCTAGCTAGGGCTCTACAGAGCGATCGCTCACAATGACGTTTCATATATACGTTCCGAAGTACCGACGTAGTACAACATAATTTCATTGGTCATACGAATTTTAATTTTACAACATTTTGGTAATACGACGAAAGAAGTAATCCAATTGCAAATTATGATCTGAGAAAACTTAATCTGTACTCAATGCTGACTTCGGCTATCGTGTTTTTTATCGTCACTCCGTATTGTTCTTTCCAAAATGGATGATTATTTCGATAACAAGCAATAGAGAATAAAACAATTATAATTTTGGATGTTCAGTTATGTGGTCCGTCGACAACCCTGTCCCACTCTACGATTGTCTATTGCCATAAAATCTATGGCCGTTGGATGACGGAGTGTCACGTATGGACAAGCCCTGGTGCTCGGCACCCTTCAATAACTGGCCACGTTATACTAAACCGTATTATGTTTGTTGGGGAACATACTTCATTTTAGAATCAGGGGGCCAGTTATTGAAGGGTGGCCAGTTATTGGCGATTCACCCTACATAAACATTCATCTAATGTATATAATTACCTATAGACACGTCGTCCGGTTTGGTCCACACCTGGAGGCAACTCGCCAGACTGGGCAGAGACACCGGCAGCAGCTCACACAAGGTCGCGTAGTGGTCGAACCTAGAACACACCTGCTAGTTAGTTACAATACCACGCAAACTTTCAAGTTGATCATTATCATCATGATTAATGATTATCATCATCATCATATCAGTCGAAAGACGTCCACTGCTGGACATAGGCCTCCCCAAAGAGTGCCACAATGACCGGTACTCCCGCGACCACAGATAACCTCCTATAGATAGAGCCTATAGGCGTCACCACGATAATAACCCCCCGCTTCCCCGCGCCATATTGTCAGTTCGACCAGGTACGCGATCTATACGTGCGTCAAACAACCAATAAATTAAAATTGATTTTGCGACAAAAATAAGTTCTTGCTGTGTGAAGTGGTGTTGGAAAAATTCCCGAACGTCTAATTACACAACCGATGGAATAACATTTCACAGGTAAGTTAAATTTATCATATAAAATGTTATATGTTAAATGTAAATTTCATTCTGTCACGCGGAGTTCATTTTACACTGGTCCATAAGAAGTAGTGAAGTATGCATGTCCCTTTTCATCAAATGGAAATGGCAATATACTGTCCCTTTCTCACGAAAGCACGTGACACTCTAGTGATGGGCAAGTGATGCTTTCGAATTTTACCGATTCAGATTCATTTAAGGAAACAATACGTTAACGTCGTTAACTCATCCGTGCTTTCGTGTACTATTTTAATACGAAAATTCACCAAAGACTATATTTATATCCTTGTCATTGCATTGTCAAAATTCTTTTGTAAGAAATCATAGATAATGAATACGATGTACTAAAGGTTTAAACTGCACCAAGGAGGCAGCGTGGCGGACTGCAAGTGCAACCGTCTTACAAGCTATGAGGTAGAGGGAGACGTAGTAAATTACTATCTCGCTCTATTTTATAGCTTCCAGAGCTAACGAACGGAATATATTATTGTAGTACCTACAACACGTCTATCATGAAACGGCCGCGACATACTCTCGATTTTTCTCGCACTATCTACCTACCTCTTGTTCTAAGTTTTCTAATAAGAAAGAAACGGATAGTGCGAGAAAAATCGAGAGAGCTCGCGCGCCGTCGCATGATAGCCGTGCTGGAAGTTTTTTGTTGGTTTATGAGTAGATATTATGTAGTTTTATTTTATTTATTAGGTAATTTAGAGTATTGTAGAATAATATGTAGTGTCGAAGTTAGCTATTGTTATGTAGTATTCATTAATATAAAGTAGAATGAAATAGAATTTAATAATGAATACATAGGTAGTATATTCTTGGAGTGATGGAGCCATGGCATTTGGGTTTTTTCGAATCGTCTTCGAGAGCAATTAGGACTAGTGTTACGACATGGACCTCATGCTGGACTTCGATGACGTTTGAGGTATCTCAGAGGTGGTTAGCGATGGAGCCATGGCATTTGGGTTTTTTCCAATCGTCTTCGAGAGCAAGACTAGTGTCACGAGATGGACCTCATGCTGGAATTCGATGACGTGTGAGGGATCTTAGAGGTGGTTAGTGATGGAGCCATGGCATTTGGGTTTTTTTCGAATCGTCTTCGAGAGCAATTAGGACTAGTGTTACGAGATGGACCTCATGCTGGACTTCGATGACGTGTGAGGGATCTTAGAGGTGGTTAGTGATGGAGCCATGGCATTTGGGTTTTTTTCGAATCGTCTTCGAGAGAAATTAGGACTAGTGTTACGAGATGGACCTCATGCTGGACTTCGATGACGTGTGAGGGATCTTAGTGGTGGTTAGTGATGGAGCCATGGCATTTGGGTTTTTTTCGAATCGTCTTCGAGAGCAATTAGGACTAGTGTTACGAGATGGACCTCATGCTGGACTTCGATGACGTGTGAGGGAACTTAGAGGTGGTTAGTGATGGAGCCATGGCATTTGGGTTTTTTTCGAATCGTCTTCGAGAGCAATTAGGACTAGTGTTACGAGATGGACCTCATGCTGGACTTCGATGATGTGTGAGGGATCTCAGAGTGATGGAGCCATGGCATTTGGGTGTTTTCGAATCGTCTTCGAGAGCAATTAGGACTAGTGTTACGAGATGGACCTCATGCTGGACTTCGATGATGTGTGAGGGATCTCAGAGTGATGGAGCCATGGCATTTGGGTGTTTTCGAATCGTCTTCGAGAGCAATTAGGACTAGTGTTACGAGATGGACCTCATGCTGGACTTCGATGATGTGTGAGGGATCTCAGAGTGATGGAGCCATGGCATTTGGGTGTTTTCGAATCGTCTTCGAGAGCAATTAGGACTAGTGTTACGAGATGGACCTTATGGTGGACTTCGATGACGTTTGAGGTATCTCAGAGGTGGTTAGCGATGGAGTCATGGCATTTGGGTTTTTTCCAATCGGCTTCGAGAGCAAGACTAGTGTCACGAGATGGACCTCATGCTGGAATTCGATGACGTGTGAGGGATCTCGGAAGTGGTTAGTTGTGTAGCTTAAATACAAAATATAGTGTGTAGTGGCCTCCTTATTTAAATATCTATCGTTAAATTAAAATAATCAAAATTATTTACCAGTGGCGCTAGTGAGCACGTTAACGTCTTCTTCAATGATGATGAGGATTATCATCAACCACATAATTTTATCACACTGAATAAATATATGTACTTTTTTATAACATCGTTTTTATTTGTCTTTCTTACCTAGCTATACCAATCTTAAAATATCATTCATAAGCCGAGCTAGCACATTCGCGTTAATGTCGAATAAACATCGCATTCGTCCTTTCCTAGTAAGTATGTAAATACGAACAGGACAGAGGCACATATATAAACACGATAATGCAGTAAATGCTGTAAAATGCCTAGAAATAACTATTTTATATGACTACTCGATGTGATTAACATGTTTTTTTATGTTATTGTGGTGATCAAAATAGTCGATGAACGAAACATGATAATAATATAACAGTGACAGCCGTTCAAAAATTTAAACCAAGTTAACAGGTACCTACTTACGCCATGTAAAATATTTTACTAACAATTAATTGCGGCACCGCTAAAAACCGTTAACGACGAACGCATCCCATCACTACGCTTCTGGCGCCACGATGTGACAAAGCGCGCTACTTTCGAAACAGCCAATCGCAGCGCCGTTACCGAGCTCCCCGCAACCCGCACCTACCGCCAACTGTGGTGACCTTTGCATCGAACTAAATCGCTTATAGGCTCTATCTATTGGAGGTTATCTGTGTCCCGCGACCTTTACCAGGTCATCAGTCCACCTTGCGGGAAACCTACCCACGCTGCGCCTTCCGGTACGTGGTCGCCACTCGAGAACCTTTCCGCCCCAACTTTCAAGTTGATTGTCAAGAACTTAGGCTGGGCGTAATGGGCATCCACTGGAGATGTGCTAAGCTGTAAGCATTTTTATACATTTGACACCAAACTTGCATTGGATTTTTTTAATAAATAATAGATATTAGCGGACAATCTTACACAAATCGACCTAGTCCCAAACTAAGCAAAGCTTGTACTATGGGTACTAGACGATGATAAACATACTTATATAGATAAATAAATGATTAAATACATAGAAAACATCCATGACTCAGGAAATATTCGTGCTATCACACAAATAAATGCCTTTACCGGGATTCGAACCCGGGACCTCTTGCTTCGTAGGCAGGTCCACTACCAACTAGGGTTGGCAACACGTGTTGGGGACGGACTTGTTTGACTCAGTTTGGCGGGGCTCACTTGGGAGCCCGCTGAGGTTAGATTTTTGAAAGGCGAGTCATATTTAAGACATTTTTAGCAGATCTGTGGTGGATGCTTCGCCTTATTCGGAACAGAAATTACTAAGCCCCGCTCAGAGGACACACCAGTACATTTGTAAACGAAGCTATCTAAAACTTTAGATAGCTTCAACGCAACTGCGTACGAATTTGAGCGGCTCAGCCTGAGGCATGTTGCACATAAACTTGCGTTGGCGAGGCAGCGCGCTCGCGGCGAGGCGACATTGTGCGTCGTTCAAAATGGCGTCGGACACGATGACAGCCGGCTGCGTTTATCATGTCACCGAATTATATTAATAAATTTACGAAAAAACTCGATTACACATGCACGGCTCATCCACTTGCTCAAATTCATACGCGCCGCGCCCACAAACAAGTCAGAACGTGTCGCTCTGTCCGCGGCAAGCTCGGATACACGTCCAAATTACGCGAGGCATAGCACACTGAGGCGCCTTTGAGCACGGGCAAAAGAGGGCCTCTAGGCGGCTCGCCGCGCGCCGCTCGCACACAGCGCGTGAGCGCGTACAAATTTGAGCGAAATAGGTGAGCCGTGCGTGCCTCAACCCGAACCCGCTAACGCTTCATATGTAGTAATAAAATTCGTTTGTGGAGACCCTAGACACTTACCTTGACCAGCCTGTCAGGATGACTCCAGCGAAGTTGATGCTGTTGCTATATTTCTTCACCTCCAGCCTCCAAGCTTCCTGGTTGCTGACATACCTTCTGACTGGTGACAGTATCTGAAGTCAAAAGATGTAAAAATGTAAAATGAAAACTTTATGAGTAAAAAAAAAAAAAAAATGCAAAATGGGCAAAATGTTCATAAGTTCTCTGCACGATGCACAATTTGGCTTCAAAACCGGTTTATCCACAGAGTCTGCGGTGTTGTGTCTCAAGCAAACTGTCCAATACTACACTGAAAGGAGGACGCCAGTGTATGCGTGCTTCCTGGACTTATCTAAGGCTTTCGATTTGGTAGCCTACGATGTACTCTGGAACAAGCTGGAGTGCGAGACTGATCTACCTGGCGAAGTTATTAATATGTTTAAATACTGGTACAATAACCAAACCAATTACGTCAGGTGGGCGGACTCGCACTCAGACATGTATCGGCTTAAGTGCGGGGTGAGGCAGGGGGGCTTGACATCACCCAAATTGTTCAATCTTTTTATGAACATGCTGATCGTTGAACTCAGCAGTACCGGAATCGGATGCTCGATTGACGGAATCAGTGTCAATAATATTAGTTACGCTGACGATATGGTGCTGCTGAGTCCATCGATCAGTGCTCTCAGGAAGCTGGTCAGTGTGTGCGAGGACTATGCCGAGACCCAGGGGCTCCGGTACAACGCAAAAAAGAGCGAACTGCTTGTGTTCAATCCGCGTGGTAGCAAACTTGATACAGTGCCGCCCGTCGTACTGGGTGGTACGAACTTAACCCGCGTATCAAAGTTTAAGTACCTGGGCCACTGGGTTACGGAGGAGTTGTCGGATAACGTTGACGTGGAAAGGGAGCGTAGGGCGTTGGCGGTACGGTGTAACATGCTGGCACGCAGGTTTGCACGGTGTACTACAGAAGTGAAGATTACTTTGTTTAAAGCCTTCTGTCAATCTTTTTACACGTGCAGCCTGTGGGTCAGCTACTCGCAGCGGACCCTCAACGCCCTGCGAGTCCAGTACAACAATGCGTTCAGGATGCTATTGGGTTTGCCACGTTACTGTAGCGCATCGGCCATGTTTGCGGAGGCGCGTACGGATGGCTTTCACGCCATCGTGCGTAAGCGCGTTGCCTCGCTGGTGCGCAGGGCGCGGGGCAGTTCGAATGGCGTCCTTAACGCATTGTCAAACCGGCCAGACTGTCCACTTACCAGGCTATGCATCAGACTTCATGCGAGATCCCAGCCCTAAATAGGCGAATTTCATGTTTGATTTTTATGTTTTATTTTATTTTATGTGTAATTAAATTCTGACATTATATTTGAATGTACTAACAATAGCATAAGTTCACAATGTATACTAACCCATATGGACATACGTCTGAAATAAATTATTAATTCAAAATAATTCAATAAGTTGGTCCAATTTTTATGACGCCACGGTGACGAACAACGTGCCTGCCCGATGCCCGATTCACAATAGGCGTGTAGACGTAGACTCAAAATTTATTATTACTTCAAAAGAAAGAAGGTCAAAAATATGCCTAACGACGACAATCCTATTCAAATATCTCAAAAAATTACGAAGCTACAACCGTTTTAATATTGCTTGTTACACAGAGAAAACGCTAGCAGATCGTGACGTCACGACCTTCGAGCGTCTTAGTAAATCATAAAAGTAGGTAACTTAGTAATAATTAGTAAGTAAATTGTAATTGAGTAAACTATATAAACTAGACTTCACTTCTGACATTAAAAAATATTAAAATTAAAACTTAGGTACATGTCAAATTAGTCACTATATATACATATATTACTTTTTACATAATAAGCAGCATGACCCGGAATATAGAATTAAGTTACTTATAAGAACATTTGTGTGCCCTAACAGGGTGTCATGGAAGCCTTTTTGTATAATCTGAACATCTCATGTACATGACTTTACAAATAAACATTCTATTTTATTATATTATATAAATAACAATCGAAATCAAATATGAAGGTGCGTATAGCGGAAAAGGGTCAGAACATACCCCCTCTCAAAACTTTGGACACATAACTTTGGGATTATTTAACCTCTTCCGTTGCTTTTTTAGGGTTCCGAAGCCAAATGGCAAAAAACGGAACCCTTATAGATTCGTCATGTCTGTCTGTCTGTCCATCCGTATGTCACAGGCATTTTACTCGAAAACTATAAGGTGTATTTGAATAAAATTTTCAGGATAGGTGTATTTTGTTAACCGCTACATAGTTTTGTAAATAAATTACTAAAAAAAAATTTTTTTTAGGGGTGCACTCCATACATAAAACTGAAAGTCAAAATTTTTTTTTTCATTGCATGCCCACGTGTGGCAAATCAATCGATAGGCCTTTCAAAATAAATATAAGGTTTCTCACGTCAAAGTCACTAAAATTGTTTTGAAGAAGATTTTTGAGATATTTCTAAAAAACTGCCTTCCTTAAAGAAAAGGACGTAAGTGCCATAGGATTTCAGTAACGATACGACCTTTTTAATAGGCACGGAACCCTCGTTGTGCGTGGTCCAACACGCACTTGGCCGCTTTTTCTCCATTTGACTACATACATTCTTAATAATTTTTCAAGAAAATACATCATTATTATTATTATTGATTATTGTCTACACCCCTATCGGCGGTAGCTAGCAGGTTTGAATGTCCTAGGTTTGGATATTGGTTCCACATTCGATGTATTCACATGATTACCTGGCAACTGCCGTTAGCTCCTTTGAAGGCAGATCCGGCCCAGACCTGCGGGAACACCTGCCGGTAGCTCTCCCACGAGCTCGGGTCTATCTAGAAGTACCTCATGGCATTATTGCCAGATTTATGATTACTTGGCAACTCCCGTTCGCCCCTTTGAAGGCAGACCCGGCCCAGACCTGCGGGAACACCTGCCGGTAGCTCTCCTACGAGCTCGGGTCTATCTGGCAGTACCCCATGGTATTATTGCCAGACTTGTGATTACCTGGCAACTTCCGTTGGCTCCTTTGAAGGCAGACCCGGCCCAGACCTGCGGGAACACCTGCCGGTAGCTCTCCTACGAGCTCGGGTCTATCTGGAAGTACCCCATGGTATTATTGCCAGACTTGTGATTACCTGGCAACTTCCGTTGGCTCCTTTGAAGGCAGACCCGGCCCAGACCTGCGGGAACACCTGCCGGTAGCTCTCCTACGAGCTCGGGTCTATCTGGAAGTACCCCATGGTATTATTGCCAGACTTGTGATTACCTGGCAACTTCCGTTAGCTCCTTTGAAGGCAGACCCGGCCCAGACCTGCGGGAACACCTGCCGGTAGCTCTCCCACAGGTATGGGTCTACCTGGAAGTGCTCCAAGGCATTGTATTGCCAGACCACTGGCTGAACTAGTTCCCCGAGCTGATACGCTGAAAAAAAAATGAACTATTCGTTTTAGGGTTCCGTACCCAAAGGGTAAAAACGGGACCCTATTACTAAGACTTCGCTGTCCGTCCGTCTGTCTGTCAACAGGCTGTATCTCAAGAACCGCGATAGCTAGACAGTTGAAATTTTCCACAGATGATGTATTCCTGTTGCCGCTATAACAACAAATACAAAAAACAAAATAAAATAAATATTTAAGGGGGCCTCCAATACAACAAACGTTTTTTTTTTCAGGCTGTATCTCAAGAACCGCGATAGCTAGACAGTTGAAATTTTCACAAATTATGTATTTCTGTTGCCGCTATAACAACAAATACTAAAAACAAAATAAAATATATGTATAAGGGGGCCTCCCATACAACAAACTTTTTTTGTTTACTGTTTTTATAGATAATGGTACGGAACCCTTCGTGCGCGAGTCCGACTCGCACTTGGCCGGTTTTTTTAACAAATCATGAGTAGGTATATTTCAATTGTAAGAAGATATTAACAGATATCCATGGGAGTCAAAGGCCAAAAATTACTCTGATTGTTTATAAAAAGACCTAATAAACAAAAGGAGTGAGTGTTTCCAGTTTTTGCATAACATGGACATATGGTGTCATTCTATGGTAAATGCCTCATGTGTAATTATTAACTAATGAAATTATTTTATTTAGGCTGCCTTTGTGCTACGAGCTTTACGTCGCCATCAAAACAAATGAATTTCATAAGAATCTATTTCGCACAGCTTTCCGCTTAAGTGGGAAAACAGTCTCAACTAGCGTTTCAGCTCGTTTTGTAATGCATTTTAATTTTATGTTTAATCATTTCTATTTTGTGTTTTTTTTTATATTTCTTTATGGATACACCTTATCCATGTTAATATCTACAAGACACAACTGGATGACATTACTGGCGTAAAAATAGCTCACCCCCGCCGACCTAGTATTGATGATGTCAATCTCCATATTCAAAGTTGTGGGTACACTGATGGTCGGATATGTATAATATCGCATTCGATATCAACTCTACTGAATAACTGATAACTATACCTATATATGAAATAACTTCATTTCGAAAACGTGGCACATATGTACAGTCAGCGTCATATAGTTAGTAGCAGCCAAAGTAGCCAAATATATCGGAACACGTCTTTATTACTATAGGAGTAAGGAAGTGTTACGATATATTTGGCTACTTTGGCTGCTACTAACTATGTGATGCTGACTGTATAACTGAACTTGGTAAAATCAACTAGTATGTCATACACAAATTGAAAATACAATACTAGCGACCCGCCCCGGCTTCGCACGGGTACTATGCATATAAACCTTCCTCTTGAATCACTCTATCTATTAAAAAAACCGCATCAAAATCTGTTGCGTAGTTTTAAAGATCTAAGCATACATAGGGACAGACAGCGGGAAACGACTTTGTTTTATACTATGTAGTGAAGTGATTTTCTAGAGACTGCACTTACCCATTAAAGTGTCAGTTTTCACAGATCGCAGCATATCATCCCACATGAGCACAGTCAAATTTGGCCTCTTCTGTTTAAGGAATAAGGCCAGTTCTCGTATGTGTTCTAGATACAAGCTGGCGGTCTTGTGGATGCTGTTGGCTGCTCGGCTCTGGCACTCTGGGCATATTGCTGTGTGCCACACCTAGAATTTATTTATTAAAAAAAAACTTTTTTAATTGTAAGCTGATCTAAATACAAGATTACTTATTGAATACCTAATTAGTGAAATTAAAGTCATTTTTATGTGTATAGTGGCGCAGGTCCGGCCATTGTGGCACTCTTTGGGGGAGGCCCATGTCCAGCAGTGGACGTACGTGTATGTACACATAATCATCATCATATCATCATCATATCAAATACAATATGTCTTTGTAACTATTAACCTTACCTAACCTTATTCATAAAACTTAACAAATATCTGTAAACTCAATTGTGTTTTGTCCTTTTTTCACAAACATAAGTCAAAATGACAGAAGAAGAACGAAACAAAAAAACGAACTTTCTCGACATTATCTAAAGTAGGTTTGTGGACGTTTACGAAGTAAACGCAGTTATACATTTATCTATTCCTCTGACACAGGACCAATAAAATATATAAAAATGCTTTTGGGTATGTATAAAATTAATAGATAAATAAAATGTGTCTTTTCACACTATACCCTACTCCCCCTTCACCATTCTTGACCGTATTTAAATTATCATAAAGAATACAGGGTTAGGCTCGTAAAACACACTTTCCCGAAATGTGCACTTTCTGCAAAGGTGCACTTTCCGCAAAATGTACACTCCCAAAATGTACACTTTCCTAATTTGGTTTTTTCCCGAAATGTGCACTTTTTCAAAGAGCGCACTTTTCCAAAACGCACGCTTTCCCAAAATTTCCCATTTCGGGCACTTTTGCAAAAGGTACACATTGCAAAAACGGAACGCTTATAGTTTCGGTCTTTCTGTCCGGTCCGTCTGTCTGTCCGTCTGTTTGCATTTGCACTATTTCATAGAAACCCTTAGTACTATAAACAGAGACACCCCTACCCCTAAAGTGTACTTTCCGGGAAAATATACCTTCTGCGAAAGTGCACATTCTGGGAAAGTGCACCTATTGACAAAGTGAGACAGTTTAGAGTGTACTTTCCGGGAAAATGATCATTCTAAAAATATGGACCTTTACAGAAAGTGCACATTTCGGGAAAGTGTGTTTTAAGAGCCTAACCCAGAATACAGAAGCATCATCAGAATCGCTTTATACAAATAAACACTTTTGTTAGAAATAACTCAGCTTCCATTTGCAATCAAATCTCATTTTACCTCATCAGCCCCAATATGCAGGTACTCCGCATCAGGCTGAGCATCCAGCGCCTGGTCCAGCATCATGGTGACCAGCAACAGGGCTTCTGGCCGGGACGGGCAGAGCACGGCCGGCGAGCGAGGCAGCTCCCGCAGGCTGTGGTATGCGGGGTGCTTCAGGACGAACTCCATGTGACCGATGGTTTGGATTAGTTGGATCTGAGGATTGGCAGCTGTGTTAAAAGTGTTCTGAAGTGTTCATTTGAATTTTGAACATGTACCTGCAAAGGGATTTAAATAAAACCAAAGTAAACAAAGAGACCGAACAAGTGCGAGGCGGTCTCGCCCACCGAGGATTTGGTAAGAAATTACAAATATACAGTTTTCAGAATTGCCTGTACGTGTAGTTTGTAGTATTAGATGATATTGCTTGGAAAATTTCGTAGTTCTAGAACCTAGGTCAACTGTAAGTACCCTATACATTTTGGTTCGCTTGAGTGTCGAAATATACGTTGTTTGCGGCATATACGTTGTTTGCGGCATAAACGACTTTTTCACAGCTTCAAGGGACTGTAGACCTGAGTATATGGTTTTAATTTAAACTCGATACCTCCACGCGTTCCCGAGAGAAAGGGTCTTGACAAGGGCAAATTAATATTTTTAAATACAGTTGCCATGTAGTTTCACGCTATAATTAATTGAGTAAGGAATGCAACAATTAACAACAGCAGATATCATATTTTCTTGTAATCATCTAAACAGCAAATAGTAGAAACGGGAAGGACACTAAAAAGTTGATTCACCCATGTGCAAGACTAATCTTATCCATGTGCATGATACCCAACAACATAAATATTCTTAAGAAATAAACTTACTGGCTCCAAACCATTGTCTTTGATGCACCTCAGAATTTGCCTAACTTCTTCTATGCTGTACATCCCATCGCCGCTGCTGCCACGCACGCTGCCGATGTCTGCCAAGGCAGCAGAGTATGGGAAGGTGTCCTCCCATTCTAGCAATATACCCGTTGCTCCCCATGACTTCGCAGCTACCAAGACCTTGTTAATAAAGATGTCAATCACTATAGATGGGCTTGATGATTTTAAAATTAGCTTTAATTATGTTATTATGTATTAGGAAAACCATGCTCATACTATATTAAATTTTGTTACACCTTCAACACATAGCATAACAGTAAATTTATGACATTGTGGAGTTTATAAATGAATACAATTAGTAACAGTACATATATAATAATAGACAAACAAAAACAGACTTAACTAGCGATCAATGATTGCCGTTTACCCATCACCTCGCAGAACTTCATACACTCGTCACATATAGTGATCCAGCTACTAGCAAAAACATCACTTGCCCATTCATACAGCAGAGCGCGCGAGCAAGAGATGACATGCCGTGGGACACAGTGCGGGTTCCCGGCACTGCCAACAGCTGATGGGTGCATTTCCAGAGATTCAAATTGGCCTTCTCCCGTGAGAGGACAAACAGGCGTACCAGTTGTGCAACTATCTCCAGACAGTCGGAACTACATCATGATTTCTTTTTCATGCGAATTTCAAGCTTTTGATTGTTCTTGGAGTTGCTAGTGTTGGGAAGATGTTGGTTTAATTGTCTTTCACACAAAAACTACCATACTGATCTTAACAACATTTTCCAGTAAGATATCTTACACAGCAGAAAATCATATAGGCTATAATCTAGACGCGTAGTAAACCGAGGATCGAAGCTACTTTTTAAATGCCGGTTGGCTGTTGAGTCGTTGTACAATTTAACACTAAATAAATATGTAAATATGTACGTACCCTCTCTAGGTAATTTCCTTTCAAAGGTGCGCCTTTAAAATCCAAGTGTACTATTCTAAAACAAAATAATGTTTAGCTAAACTACTTTCAATACACTGATTTTCGTCTGCTTTTTAAATTGAAACACTTACCTGTGCATTTTTAATTAAATACCACTTGGTTATTGAGAGATTCACTTTAGACAAAATCAGTGTAATCAAAAATATTATTTTATAATTAATTGAAAACATGCATATTTATTTTGTTATTGTTTAAAATGGATCAGATAGTTCAATTAGTTTCAACCAGTTTCAACCATGAATTTGACCATTTGACATTGACAGAACTGTGCTGTGCAGAGACGTTTTTCATTGTACGTACTAAATATACTTATTAACTCTTTGGTACAGTCAGGGAAATGTATTCACGTACCTTTTTAGCTCTTGTTACTATGACAATTAGGCATAAAAAGGTACGTGAATACATTTCCCTGACTGTACGTACTAGTGACGAAAATTTGGATAAAAAAAATGATAATCTTTTTTACGCCTCTCACAGACTGGAGCGGCCGTCAATAGCAAAGAGAATATAATCACTACGTTTTAGTCAATAGTTTTGGCAGCTAATAACAAGCTTAGTATTGTCCGCCACAGCCAGGCCGCGCCAGTGTGATGCGGGCTTAATTCAGAAAGATTGTTTATCTCCGTCTCCCGGGGTGTGCTCTAGAGTCTAGACCGGGGGTTCCCAAAGTTTACTGCGATTTCGATTTGAGGCTCACCTCTGTCATGTAGAACAAAGGGTAAATAAATAAAGCACATTTCAAATTATTTAGGGCCCACTCAATATTCGCTCGCGCCCCAGTCGACCCACTAGTGGGTCGTTACTCAAAGTTTGGGAAATGCTTGTTTTGACAAATCTAGCTATATCTCAATCTAACCAACAGCAGCTCTATAATACTTTGCATCTAGTTGGCCGTTCCTTTGCTCGCCGGTGTGTACAATTACGTATTTCTTTTAAAAACGGGTACAAACACCTTGAAAACGACTCAAGCGAGGGATACCATCAACATGGTTTTCCCATTATTTGAGGGAAATCGTTAATCGATAGGAAGGAAATACCTACTGGGAATATTAAAAGAAAATGGCAAAGAGCAAACTTTAATGTGTTAATCAAATTACAACTTATGTAAATATTAGGTAAGTAGAGTCAACAAACTTACTGCATAGAATACTTTAAAAACAGTTAAAAAAAGAGTAAATTCAATGTTTATAAAATCGGTGTGTCGAGTTCGAATTGGCAAGTTCGATTTCCACCTTCTCAATTTCCGCTATTAAAATTCGACTTAATCAATTAATTTAACCCAAGAGACATAATCATTCATAATGCAATTATCTCCCAAAGCCTTAGGCCTTAAGCCTTAGGTTTACCCTCTACGGACCGGTACTAAATATTAATAAAATAATACAAACCAACACGTTCAATACAAAACTAAAATTACATTGAAAATACTAAAACCTCGATGAAGGTTTTTCAAAGGTAGAAATAAATTAATAGCAAAATAATTTGAATCTAATTTCACAATCATGGTATTAGCTAACACATTTAAAAACGGTAAAACACCATAGGTATATGTATGTACATAGAAGTACGAGTATATTTTAATTGCCTGATTTTAAAGTCCATATTTTCCATTTGTAATAGTTTAGAAAGACATTTATATCATATCTACCTACTTATAAATTTAAAGTAATAGGCACATTATCAAACGCTATATACTATATAAGTAGGTACTAGCTAAAATAGATACAGTTGATTATAAACTGAGTTTTTCGACTAAAATTAGGCCAAATAGCTATAAAAAGAACATACAAAAGTATGCAGATCATCACTAATAGTTTAACTCCTATATTTTACAAATTCTAAGGCACACTCGACCAAACACATTCAGAAACTCTGGGTTGGCATACAATTCTTTACTTAATTTATATGTCTAATTTAAAATGATCTTAATTTATTCCATCTCGAGAGCGCGATTACGCTAAGCCTGCAAATAATTCAGCACCTCCATCGTAGATAAACGATTCACCGATTCAACATTTCACACCGAACATTCAAGGTCTGATACCAGTAGAAAGGCGCTTCCTGATGGGCAAGCATTGCAGTCCTGCAAGCTATAAGATAGAGCGAGAAAACCAAGATCATTCATCTCCCTATCTGGCTCTATCTTCTTCTGGCTATCGCCAGGACGCGCCTGAACGTCTATGGAAAAGTGCCTTTGAATGCTGACTTAGCGTAGCGTATACTCTAGTGAACTATGATCCTAACGCCCGGATCGGGCTCTGAGGCGACGTCCTTCGCCAGCGGCGCGCTGCCACAAATGCGGAAGTTCTTGGTGAAAGGGATCACGCCAACCAGTACGCCGGAGATGATCACCCAGATGCCAGCCACGTAGAACGCGGCGTCCCAGTTGCCGGTCATGTCTTTCAGGCCACCTGGAATGCAATGAAACGTTTCATCATTTTTGGAAATTTTCAATATCTTACTTGTATGTACAGTCTGTAAAGAAGTGCTCTTGCTACCTGCATAGAAGTTCCTATGCAGGTAGTATATCCTATATTATATCAGTAGCATGTTATATTCTTCTTTGTTCCGTCTAGATGCAGTAAAAACAAAAATGTTACATCCCACCTCACTCATTACTGAAATTTTACATTTGTAAGTCACAATTTGTGCTCGTTTTTATGAAAATACAAACCTAATAGAAACGCCTGTAAAGTGAAAGAAAGGTAAGATGGAACTTCCATTCCTATGTTCTAAATAATAAAGTGTTAATTTAAGTATAATAAAATTTAGGTTTGTTTTATTTACCAGCCATAGGGGGTCCGACGAGATGTCCCAAGCCCTGGCTCAGCAGCACCAGTCCATAAGCCATGGTGAACCGCTCCAACGCAATCAGCTCCACCAAAATACTCGGCGTGTACGAATAAGAACTTGAAAATGTCAGTCCGAATATCACAACGTTCACTGCTATTATGTAGAAGCTGTGGGGTGCTACGGGGTCCATGATTCGTATTAGGACAGGGAACAGAATAATGGAACCGCCACAGAGTATGAGGCACATTGCGTAGGTCTTCGTGATGTTGACCCACGGCAAGTCACCCATCCATCCCAGTCCTGCCTGGAAGATGAAAATGTTACTTAGTTAATAACAAATCACCATCAGTAGAACTACGTACTTTTAGTAAGGGACCAGACGAAAGTTTCATGGCCATCATAATAGGACCCCTATCAGACCGCTCCGTATGTGAAGCAGGCGATTGTCCAATAAGCTACCTCATCACTTTAAGTGTTATCCTCTTGTCGGTGCAGTAAATATTTACTATTTCTCTATCTCAGTAAACTACCTACTATATTTGTATCATAGCTTAAAGCTGGTTTTCCACCGGAGGGGCGAGATGAGACGAGACGATGCGAGAATTGAAATCGTATGGGACTAAGGTACTACCTATTTCCACTCGCATCGTCTCGTCTCGTCTCGCCCCTCCGGTGGAAAACCAGCATAATGGGCATATTCATAAACGTCCAGCAAACCTAGCGTAGCTAAAATGGTGTTAAAACTCATCTGTCTTTATCCGCCACTTTGGCATACGTGTTCGTATGAAAGAAACAAAACAAATTTTATTTAATTTTATTTTATGAATAGGTAAGGTTAACTTATATGTATGTAGATAGGTATAAACGGAATTAGAATTTTTAGATATTTCATAAATATTTTAATGCAATAACTCCTTGAGGTACTTGGCACAATTTTAAAA
Source organism: Epinotia ramella (assembly GCA_947578815.1). NCBI lineage: Eukaryota > Metazoa > Arthropoda > Insecta > Lepidoptera > Tortricidae > Epinotia > Epinotia ramella. The sequence continues at coordinate 3,855,179 of OX388211.1, read as the reverse complement.
ACTCGTGGGTCGACATGTCAAGCCTCGGTCAGGTTGAAAACGGGTTTTATAGAAGAAAAAAAGTTTTCAAAAATTGGAAAATCGAGTCCATTTGAAGATGCCAATTATAAGGATAAAACATTTTTAAGAAGTTCAATTCAATGAATACTCACTATACCAATAATATTAGCAACGCCAAACACCGACAGCATCACCGGTCCCTGATACTTGGAGTACCCCGTCTCCTCCATGAAGCTGGGCAGGTAGAACAAGGGCACGATGAACCAGACAAACAGCACTAGGGTGGAGATGTTCATCATCAGGAAGTGGAACTCGGTGAACATGTTGAAGTCGAAGGTTTTGTTTACCAGGTCGAGGAAACGCTTGCCCCAGGAACCGCCAGTCTGAAAACAGGAGGTAATGCCTTACATCTTCATCGAAACAATCGCAAAGTATAATATTCCCTTCTTTATCTATCTCCTTTACCAAATAAAGTAAATTTTACTAATTGCGTTTCTTTTCAGTTTCGCCTTAAGGTTAGCTGGTATAGAATGCCCCACGGAATTAAATCCGCCTTTTATGCGTAAAGATTTCCTTTTCGACAATAAAGATTAAATAAATAAGTAGTGTAGGTAAATAAGGGGATATCGGGGGAATCGTCCCTTTAGGGTAATCGTTGCGACTGCTTGGATTGGCTAAACTATTAGCATTCAAAAGTCATGAATCCAGGAAGATGCCCGTTTTGGATGCTGGCCCTGACTAAAAACTAAATATTTGCATGTAGCGCCTACATTGATTATATACATGTATAGTGCATACCTAAATATGTAACTGCAGCGATAACTATGTAAGTACTGACTCGTTTAATTCTTCACCTCTAAAAGTATATTGTCATATTTACCTCTTGTTCCTCCATTGACCACATAGAGTTTCTATAAATATCAGGGCATGAGGACGCTCGCAGCTTGTACTTCGCAATGTTCATCATGGCACCTCGATGCATGATGGAGTTGCGATGCACCCTGATACCTCTCAGGTAGTTATGGCCAGTTGTCAAATTCGCCAGCCAGTCCTGACGATCGGTTCGCGCAGGTATTATGGCCGGTTTATTTTCAGGAATAGGGTGTAATAGATTCTCCCTCGCAATGTCAAGTTTTGTCTCAAAGTCTTTCTTTGCTTTTCTTTTATTCAATTTTAGTTTCATGGACATTTTAATCGGTTTATTTTTAGCCACGTCTGTCGCTGGTTCTATTGGAAGTTTTTGTTCAGAGTTGCTTCTCAGAGCGAGTAGTGAAGGGTAGTTTTGTAATATGATGTTGTATAGACGTTTGTTAGACGACAATTGATCTAAGACCTCTACTGGAACCTGTAACAAATATCTAAATTACAATGACTATTTATACTAAGCAATTTACAATATGAATACTTTATATTACAATCTGGCAATATTACCTTTTCACTCTGTCGTAAAAATGTAGGTAGATTAATGACAGAGCTAACTTTATTCACATATGATAAATCCGCGTTCATTTTGGTCGTTGCTTCCACTTGTTCTGCTTCAGCTATAGAGGCTACCAGTGCCGTCAATATGAATTCTGGTGTCTCCCCACTCTTCATTAATGATTTTAATTCCTCTGTGCCTGGATAAACTGACTCGCCACCGCCTGATCTTGCCGATTTCGCAGAAATCGACATTGTACTCGATGCTCTTTTCGCTTTACTTAATTTCCTATTTCTCTTCTGCTCCTCAATCAACCATTCAGGGTCTCTCATGATAGCACCACATATGCACACATTAAGTACCGTGCCTGCTAATATCAGAAGTGTTCCTCTCCACCCATAGTAGTCTAACAAAAACGTTGTTAAGGGTGAATATACAAAAGTCCCAAACCCAACGCCACAGGAGCCAAGGCCGACCGCTAAATTTCTTCGCTTCTCAAACCAGTATGCTATGGATACGACAGCGGTGACATACAAAAGGCCCATTCCTAGACCAGCCATAAGACCATAAGTCACGTAAAGAACTCCAACAGAGTCACTAACTGCTGCAGCTACAAACCCGATTGTCGAAGCCACGCCTCCAACAATTGTCATTTTTCTGCATCCATACCGATCTACAAGAGCACTCATTATGGGTCCAGCAATCAATGGGACTGATATAAACAAACTTCCAATGAGAGAAACCTTGGCTTCGGTCGTATTGAAGTGCTTTACCCACTTTTCGTTTATTAATCCATACGAGAAAGCTAAACCGTCAGCGACGGTCGCGATCAAGAACGATGCGAACACCACTACCCATCCCCAACCACCGTCAGGTATCTGTGGGCCCTGCTCTTCGGGCGGGCTGCTCGAGCAGATGCTGTCCGCATCGCCCAGACCAAAGAACTTAACTCCTTCGTTTGCGGATACTGCATCTTCATCTTTTTCATGCTTACAATAAGCCACAGCCAAACTATCCGCTTCCCTAGCATTATTCGTTTTCATAGAATTAACAGTATTTAGATCTCTATCACGTTTGTCGTCGTTGTTTAACTTCTCGTCATTCGCCGCATCTATATACTTGATGTCGTCGGATTTATAGAGTAACGGAGACGTAGTCGTCTCCTCTTCAGACGGTACTTTTTGTTCATACTTGAATGCTTTCTCTTTCCCTGGAATTCCATTGGCGTGGGCTCGCTGCGAGTCCATTAGTTTTTAACGCGAGCTTGTATTAAGTACGGATCTAAGTACGTACTTCTGTGCTCTAATTCACTCCTCTAAGGAACGTTGATTTCTACCGAATTTGGGTTTGACCCCTTGTCAGACTGTCTACGTCGAAGAGATCGTGAGTTCTTTTGACCAATGTCTTAATCTCGGGTCTCTAGCTGAATAACGACAAGGTCTTTTGGATATACAAAGTGTTAGGGCGCAAGGATTGTAAGTTGTCGGGTTCATCAAGGACCGGCTAGTCCTCGATTTCACACTTTCGAAATGGTCACTTTTATTGTCTTCTCTCGTTCGACTCCTGAACCCTCGAAACTTTATTGACATGAAGATTTAAAGTTTCGATGAGTGCAACATTTCAACTTTGCCACAACAGGATCAAAATCTGAAACAAAGAAAAAACATCTTAAGATTCGTTAAAACTCAAAAAAACTTACCTAGTTCTTAATTATTATGATTTTTAGTTGAACCAGCGAGCGAAGCGAACGAAGTTTCAACTTGGGCATAAATTATTTTGTATGTTGGGCGTCTGTCTGGCTGTTGTGCTCTAAGTATCTACAGGTCGCATTTCTCAACTGATCCCCGTGATTTTTTTCTAGCAGGTCCAATAATAATATATATACATATAGAATGCTAACGGCATTTAGTCCGCCTCTAGTACAATAAGTTGTTCTTTTGTGCAATAAAGATTAAATAAATAATTTTACAGTACATATGGTGCTACTTTCTCGCACTAGTGCGGAAAAGAGCACTTTTCGTGCATATGTCGAAACTTTAAAGAGCCATATGTACAGTAAAACGTAGTACGATACACGTGCGAATAGGTAATTTGCAACTCGTGTCGATTTAAAACACTCCCTTCGGTCGTGTTTTAATTTATCTCCACTCGTTGCGAATTTCTTATTTTCGGCACTTGTATCGTAAATAACTAATACATTGTACCTGCCGATTCAGTTTTTCAAAATGAAGATCACTATCTATGGATTATAGTTTTCATTTCGAAATTCAATTTTGGGGTCTTTTGATATCGCCGCTGTGGCAACCCTGATCTGCTAATTTTATGTTTGACAGCAATGGCGCCGGCGCCAATTTTCTAATCAGTTTAAAGTGTGATTCCAAGGATAGGGCAAACGCCCGTCATTTTGAAAACTTAACCCTGTTCTGTACAGTAGAGACTTCCTTATATTAATAAAAAAAATTAGGTACTAAATAAGAATAAGAATAGTTTATTCGTGACAATACAAAACAAAGGACAAAAGTAATGTTTTATAAATTTATTTTAAGTACCATAATTTATATGTTTCCAGTGACAAATTATTCAAATGACGATGATTAAGGCGATAAATCACTTTCGCCAATGGAAAAGAATGACCACAATTTTTTCCAAATTTTCACTTGTGAGCCTATATCGACGTGAGTTTAGGACCCATTTATGAGTCGAAAAAGTGCGTTCACAGTCTACTGACGTCTTTGGGGCATGTCTAATAAACTATTCTTATTCTTATTTAGTACCTAATTTTTTTTATTAATATAAGGAAGTCTCTACTGTACAGAACAGGGTTAAGTTTTCAAAATGACGGGCGTTTGTCCTATCCTTGGACTGATTACTCAAGTAGTAGACAAGTAACAAGATGATAATTTCGTTTATTGGATTATTTAATTGAGTATTGTACTTGGATAGAATTAGCCGATACCGATTAACTTTGACAATAACATAATAGACATAATACGACTCTATTTTTAGGCCCGTTATGGGAGAGTCAGATACTTTTGCCCACTTATTTATGGCAGATATTAAATACTAGTAAGTAACTGTTCAACTCAAACACACTTCTTCAGTAATAAATAAGGCTATCGTGATGCAAAATGTAATGGGAACCTGCACAATCCTCCCAATCTTGCATCTGGTAATAGTCTAACTCTAATGAAATGAAATTAAATTAAATTGTTTATTGCTGAACATGGGTGAATTATATACAGGTGGATTGGTGATGATAGCTGCCAGTTCCACATGCTCTGCCGTCTTAGGCGTGCAACATTTGGTCTTAAAATTAATTTGAAATTAAAACATCGTAATATAGATAAGTTATTAAGTAGGTACATTCATTTAGGCTTATGTAATCGTTAATTGAATAAAAACATTTCTCCAGTAACCATTTATGTAAGTTTTTTTTGTTAAACATATTAATGCTCATGTTATAAATGTTATAATAGAACCTTTTCGGCAGTTTATTAAATAATGTGATGCACATACAATAGATTTTTTTTCTATAAACAGTCAAGTTACATCTAGGCATAAGTATATAAATAATTATCCTTCCTTGTGCATCTTTTACCGTTCGTGTTATTTACTCGGAACAAGTGCTCGTTTTCTTTGACGGATATGCATATGTCCTTGATGTAGGTACAATATGCATGGAAGGGGGAGGATATTTAATTCCTTAAAGATTGGCTTACAGGATGCATCGTGTTTAAATAATTATTATTATAGGCTATCATATACATGTGTATTTTTTTTAAAGAAATAAACCACTTAATTTTACAAAACACTACTTTCACTATTCATACTAATATTAAAAAGTGTGTCTGTCTGTCTGTATTACGCTTAGTTATAAAATTTGGTATGGATATAGGTTGAATCCCGGGAAAGGACATAGGATAGTTTTTATCCAGGAAATCACCCTCTAAGGGGGTAAATGGGGGGTGAAAGTTTGTATGGAGCTATGATATAATCGAGTTCCATGCGGACGGAGTCGCAGGCAGAAGCTAAATGAGATAAAAACGAGACAGATTTTTACAACAATTCTTAAGCGTCATTTTGTCAACTGTTCGTGGTGGACGGGGCAGGAAATTATTCTAATAGGGCGCTAACCCCCGTTGCTTTCCGAACCATTAATCTTACGAACATTAATGTTTGTTGAATAAATCACAGAAATTAATGGTTGCCGTGAAAGATAGTGGTTGACAAAAAAGGTCTATCGTTATTTGTATATAGCTGCCCGCGTCCCACCCCATCTTACAAATAACCCAGGCACACACGATAAAATATAGCCTACTAGCTTTCGCCTGCGACTTCGTCTACGTGGACCCGGGAAGAAAAACTTTGCAACTTCTTCGTGCAACATGTCATCCAAACCGGTTGAGCCGTTCATAGCGTGATTGAATAACAAACATCCAAATTTTCGCATTTATAAGAAATATATAATAACGAGTATTATATACATTATATAAGTAAGGATGATGATCGTCCTAGCGTTATTCCCGGTTGTGCCCTAAGCCCGGGGATCGCTTTGACACCTAATTTGGCACAGGCAATGGTTTTACGAAAGCGACTGCCATCTGTCCTTCCAACCCAGAGGGAAAACTAGACCTTATTGGGATTAGACCGGTTTCCTCACGATGTTTTCCTTCACCGATATATAAGTAAGTATATTGGTGAAATAATTCGGCAGGGTCGTCTATGTAGGTATAGGTATACATAGACGACCCTGCCCACATTTTAAGCTAATCAATCAATAGTTTAACGGTAGGTATTCATAAACGTTCTACAAGCATATTTTAACTAAAATGACGTTAAAATTCGTTTGTCTCCAATGTCTCTATCTGTCACTTTGACATTTGTGCTCGTCAGAAAGAGACAAAGCACATTTTATTTAGCAGAGGCATTTTAAGTTTTATGAATAAGGGGATAGGTACCCCCTACACTTATGCCCACTTTCCACTGCGAGTGGAACGAGCTCCGTACGGAGTCCGTCTAACTCGCAATGGCGAATTGCATATAAGCTTAATCAGTGGAAGCACTTATATGCAATTCGCCATTGCGAGTTAAACGGACTCCGTACGGAGCTCGTTCCGCTCGCAGTAGAAAGTAGGGAATAGGCCTCCCCAATAAAGACACGTCTTTGGGGAGGCCTATGTCCAGCACTGGACGTCTTTCGGCTGATCTGATGATGAATCAACACTCTAACAATTACTTAGGTACTTATCAATATACATACCTCTCCGATAACTGGCAAGCCTATCTACCAAAACAAAGAAAACACCTCAATCACGGTACAATGCTAACGATTATCCGATAATGTGACTTTAATCCTATTTGTTTACGAGTCAATCAACTATTTCTTGTTTCTTTACGATAATGTTCAGCAAAACCAGATTTTAGTACGGTAAAAAAGTGGACGGTTGTGATAAAAAGTCTAACTATCTTATCTTGTACAGTATTGTGCTTGCTTATATATGATAACTTTATCTACCGATCCGATATCGTGTTGATATGCGCTCGATAAGATTCCTCGATCAATTCTGGTTTGGTATTCCCAACGCTTTACAGGCTTCAGAACACTACAAACGATGCAATTTGTCACACCTACTTTCTATAGTTTGTATGAAAGCGAGATGAGAGAGAGATAGAGAGATGTTCTGCAGTCTCATTTCAACTAGGTAAATGGTTGTGATAAAGGTCAACTGGATGTGTATATAATGGCCTTTACAGAGACACAGCATAGTAAGAATAATAGTACATTACTTACCTAGGGCGGTGCAACAAAGAATGTCTCAGATTGCAGTATATGCTATCTCAGGATTTCTTTATTGCCGCCCGTGGAGAGTGCAAAGTTTTACGTCTCTCCCTGGCCAGGAAGTGGGATTTTCCGAACGCGTAGTGTGCGGTAATTGCTACTTTATGACCAGGTATAACGTAAAATAGATATATTGTCGGCTTATCCTAATTATAGCGTCTCGGTCATATTTGTTGTTGTGAGAAATCGCAAGGTGTGTAATGGCCTTAACAGCCCCGAATACGAACAGTTTTTACGAATCGGGGTCATGATATACTCATCATCAGCATAAATTTAAGAGTTACTGTAAGTACTGTAAGTAAAACAAGTGCAATTTATATGGACGCTCGACGCCCCGCTCTAAGCGGGGCGTCCACTCAGGCCTTACACTTAGACTCTTGTCGGTGTAGCTCCCTCCACTCCACCTGACTCTAGAGCCGCCTCCTTGACCTCTCTATACGACGTGACTGCTACTTTTTCTTTTATCTGTTTCATGTAACACATCCTTGGTCTTCCCTTTCCTCGCTTGCCTTCTAACTTGCCTTCTATAACGTTATTAATAAAAACGTCATGTCGTATAAGGTGACCAATAATTTTCCCTCTTTTTATGATATACTAATATAGGTCTGTTTAAATGAGGTGAGTACAGAGAGTTGTGAATCGAATAGCTGAATATATTTTATATACAATATGACCCAATGTTGTTCGATTAGATAAACATAACATTAACATTTGCAGACTAGGATGCCATAAAATAAATCAGACTTGATTCCGGTGAATATGGTTTAAACTTATTTAATCGTCTGGCATATATTATTTTGGCCTTTAAAGTGTGTCACTTTTTAGTACCACCCAGGGGACACGTGCAGGGTTGTGGTAGGTAGCTCCTGCGGGCGCGAGTGACAGTTGTCCCCCCGGTTTAAATAAACACATGGTTTATGTTACGATGGTTTAAATGTATATTTTTGCTTTTTCGTTTGTGGATTATGTGTTTTATCGGTGGATAAAGGTTTGTGCTTGACCCCACTAAAATTAGATTTGCAGAATGTAAGATTTTTCTCCGAAGGACTCAGGTGGTTGAGGGGGCAAATGTATCTCCTTTCGAACGAGGTTTGCCCTAACCCTATTGTGGTATTCGCCCAATAGAAATTGAGAATACGAAAAAAAAAACCAATCAGCCTAGGCTGTAGATAGGTATGGCTAATAGGCATTACTCGCCTTACTCAGCGACTCCTCACACCGATTAGAAATAGGAGGGCAGATGTTCTCGTCTCACGTCGCATCGCTGTGTCAGTTGAGCTGGCAAGTCAGAAGATGAGAGACGGAAATAACGTCACAGCCTCCCACTGCGTCTTAATTTGGGACAAATATATTAATCCTACTCCCACCCCCTACCGAGTCAAGGCCGTTTCATTCACTCGCACAACTCAGCTGAGTGTGAAAATAATGCAAATGTATGTTGGAATAATGTAAGTCCCCAATCCGCATTGGGCATGCGGACTACTGCCGAATCCCTCTCACCCGTAACTCCACTTACGCTTGGCTAAGTACAAAAAATTGCATAAGGCTCACTGTTTTTTTGTGAGTATGTAGAAATCTATCTTTAATAGAAGAGACCTTGTCCTTCAGGTCGTCACTTAGGTACTGAAGCTGGTCTTTTAAACGCACAATAGGGGTGGAAACTAACTAAAATACTCAATAATGATGTATTTTCTTGAAAAAGGATTAAGAATGTAGTCAAGTGGAGAAAAATACAACGGAAGAGGTTAAATAATCACAAAGTTATGTGTCCAAAGTTTAAGAGGCGGTATATATGTTCTGTCCCTTTTCCGCAAAATGCACCTTCATATGAAACGATTGTCATTGTTTTACTATGACGCTCGAGGATCTTGACGTCACGATCTGCTAGCGTTTTCTCTCTCTTACAAGCAACATTAAAACGGTTGTAACTTCGTAATTTTTTGAGATTATTTGAATGGGATTTTCTTTCTTTTGAAGTAATAATATACATTTTGAGTCTACACCCCTATTGCCCTACACGGTGTCATTTTTAGTCATCGTCAATTTATCACAAGCTGACTAATTGCTATTGTCTGGAAGCATGTTGTGCTGCGAATCCGACTGTCAAACGAGTTGTGTTGACAAATTGCATGCATACCACAACCAACACAATTTGGACCATGGAATTAATTATTGATCAGCCAAATTTCCGTCAAATAATATTTCCATTTTCCTCACATTTATTAAATATATGTTGATGGTGTTATAGTATAGTGGTACAAAAACGGACTTTACGGTGGGATTTTTATCATCACGTAGCGTCATGCTTCGCAAATGTATATGACAAAAAATAAGTAACCTATCAATCATGAGACAGGGCTTTATTGCGGCAATATCATTTTGACTAAATGGTATCCCTAAATTGGTACAATTTCGCTCAAAATGCTTTCGACATATGACAAGTGGAAATTGACAGGTGTATAGAACGCTCAAGGCGTAAGAAAGTCTATGACCACCTGGGGCCCGTTTCATGAAGCAACAAGTTACAAATTACAAGCGGAAGTCTCTTTTCAATACCTTTTGATAGAAAGAGACTTCCGCTTGTAATTTGTAACTTGTTGCTTCATGAAACGGGCCCCTGTAGGTCGAGTAGGTAAAGGCTGATGCTGATACTAATGACACATTAGTAAAATTAAATAAATTTTGACCTTACATCAGTCCTTGGCAATCCGTGTTTGTAATGCCACTTTACAGAATCTACAGAAAACTACGTTCAACTCGTAACAATTGCCGTAAGCCAGGTAAACAACAACAGACGACCTTCTCATAATCTAATCATCAGAAACCGGCGAGAACTGAACAACTGCTGTAACACCTAAGTCTCTTGTCTTAGTTATAAAATGTGGTATCTCCATACAAATGTTATAGACATTAGTGGTTTTTCGCTTCATGAAACCGTGGCTGTTATTTTTTAAGCGCTCATGTCTCACCCGTCACGCCAAACGAAATTAGAACTCTACCTACGCTTAGTTACTACGAATGGCGGTGTTAAGGCGCCGTAGGTTCATGGTCTTCTCTCCCTCTCACTGAGCATAAGCGTGAGCGAGATGGAAGTGCGTGCTCGGAAGCGCGGATATATTGTTTTTCAATTTTAATTTTTTGGCCGTGTAAATAAATATAAAGTAATCACTGATTTCCTTCGAACATGATATTGCTGATTTTTAGAAGCAATTTTAATATTTACTTTTGTGCATAATTTGTTACGAATATTTTAAGTGCATTTTTGTGTATTTTAGACATATGTTCGTGATTTTCTTCCATCGAGCGAAATTTGCTTAACCATGTTTCGAATCACTGATCTCGCTGCAAAAAAGCCTCAAGATTACTATTCGTATTTTTTTTAAACCATATTATTATAAACAGACGCATTATATTGTTTCAAAAACTCTGTTCGCTTAACTTCGCTGAACCTACGGCGCCTAAAGATATATTTTGTGGGTTGAGCGTTGATGTGAATTTAAAGCAAGTTACAGAAGAGCGGCGCTTAATGTGACAATGAAACGCCATTGAGTTTTAAGTGGATCATAATCGTCACTTAAAACTTCTTGGTAAAGGACCGGAGTTTCATATACCTACCGTGTGCGTAATGGTGCGTAATGACGCGTTTGTGCGTCACGTTTTAAATTAACATTTTGCTGGATTTTATTTTCACTGAAACGTCACAGAAACATGCATGGCCTAAATGGGGATATAGGTACGTATTGAATTTCACATTTTGTATTTTCATGATACTTACTTGTGTTAGAATAAATGTGTCGTCGATGCTGTAGTCTACAGGAGTAGTATGAGTCACAAGACTCCCAGTAGACATAAAAAGCGGCCAAGTGCGTGTCGGATCACGCACAACGAAGGGTTCCGTGATCGGGGTCAACGATCGCGTGATAAGGCCGACCATGATACGGGGTCTGGTCAAGGTAACCCAATGATGTAATATATAAAAGTGGTATATGCGTTGTCTATATGAAATTCCGTGTTTAAAATGGCCACCAAATCTGACAGCTGAGACACATTTATATACGTCTCCATTGACGAGTCGCGATACTGAGGCAAGGTCATACAATTGGCTGAGTTTTAGTAGGTATGCCACTTTTGGAGTGCTTATAACCTATATATCTACCTCTTTTTTATATTACATCATTGAGGTAACCGATAACGTTAGCTTCGTGGAAAGTAATGTTTCAAGAATGTGTACAAAGCTCGATAGTTCAAAGTAAGTATTATAAAATAATCTCATTTTGTGTATCAGTTACCGTAGGATTTGATCCCTTGGCCCTCTGGCTATCGCACTGACCCACAATAATTAATACAACTAATTATAATCACACAATAATGGCTGACTTTTAACGATACCACAATTTATTTTATTTTCTTTAGCTGCAATAAGTGTCAAGATTAAAATAATAGTAGGTACAGTCGACTTCTTTAATATCGGTACAGACAACCTTTCAAAAATATTGTAGTATAGGCCTTAATGTTACTGACATCAGACGCATTGTGTAGATATTTTTGAAAGGTTGTCTGTATTATTTTAATCTTTAGGGGCGGTAAAAAATATAATGTCTCAGATCGCTGGTAGGATCGAACTTGACCCACGAGCCGAAGGCGAGGGTGATTAATATGTGAGCTATCTAGCCTATTGTGTAATGCAGCCGGAACCTATTAAAGTCATCATCGTCCCACGGTTACCGCCGAAAAGTGTGACAAAATGCCAGAATTTTGATCAAATAAAACTAAACGCCGGTATTATTTTATTCTCTAACGTTAATTAAGATCATTACGTATTATGAAAATATGTCTGAAACAATAATTACGAACAAAACGCCGTTAAAACGCTAAATATTCACCCCTAAAATCTAAACACTCTAAACAGATACCTAGAGCTGACATGTTACCAATAGAAATATTTATAAATTAAGAAAAATAATCCCTTAAAGAAATTTAAGGGAGTATTTTTCTTAATTTATAAATTTTAAAAAAAGTTTTTTTTTTTAATTTGCTCGTAACGTACCTCTTTCTGTGTCGCTTTTAGGCTTATAATCCTGGATATTAAACACGCGTGTTTTATAACATTACGACGCTCGTGTGTTATGGTTATATCCCGATTAAGTCACGTTGGCACCTTGCAGCAAGATGTATACATGAACACGGTGCATTCTTAAATTAACCGGGTTCTACAGAATGTACCTAGCTACAGCTTTTTTTTTACTTCTCGGCAAATGGATTCTTACCCTACTAAACAAATTAAATCCTTTTTGGATATGATATAGAAACGTTTAATTTAGTAAAACTATTCACTTTTGATAACATTTTACATGAATTAATAACAATAACATTTTAAAACGAAAATATTTATTTTATTTTGTATTGGCTGTTTAGAGATTTCATCTAACACATGCGCGCGCACTGCGCAAACTTGACGAAAAAAAACTGTTGCGCGTCATTATAGGTTATTTCACAGATATTTGTAAACATTGTTAATACGTGTTTGGTTATTAACAAAAATGTTGACTCGTGGTGACTAGAAGTGAAAATCCGGCATTGTTGTGACAGACATGTCCCAGCGAGATAAATCGGCCGAGTAGGTACCTATTTTATTTAAGTATGTGACATTTTATTTTATAAGTATTACTTATTTGACATTGTATTGTATTGTATTTTTTAATTTTTAATTTAATTTTAATATTTGTATTTGTATGAACTTAATTGAAAAATTAATGTATTATGAGTTTTGTTACTCGAAATAAATGATTTGATTGATTGATTGATTGAAAAATAGACGCCACTAGAAATTCTTGGCGATGTACCAATACAACATGTGAGTAAAAACCTGTTGCCATCAATAAGTCAAGAAAATAACTTGGCAGGCCTATAAAATTTTCATCTTATGAAAAAGATTTTTTCCTCGCAAAATGTGTTAAATAACATCGTATGAAACGCGTGAGCTTTGATAATTACTTACATCAGAGGCGGAATTCATTAACATACCTAATTTGTATCACAATGTACCTACTATTAAGATTGTCTACCTACACAACAGGCATAAATAAATGAAAGCTACAGTGCCTGGATGCTATTTGACATATAAATAATTGATATTATATAATATACACTGTATTCATAAACAGAGCAATGACAAACTGCCCAAGTGCCCACAAGCTGGCCTTCGCCAAGCACGGTCTAAAAAAACTGTCTCCTCTATTATTAGCGGGAAACCTTCAATTTACGTAAGCGCCGGGTCTGCGTTTCTGTAAAACGAGACGTTGGATGACGTCACTAACATAAAATAAAGTAATATGTATTTGGGAGCTTCGTACCGACACATCTATAGACCTTATACAGTTGCAATAAGGTTTAATATTGGCCCATTAACTGTTGAGCTGTATTATTTGTGCAGGAACGTTTGCTGGCATCAGTCCAGTTCTAACTAACATACGTTTCCAGATTTTAATCATAAATGAGATACAAAATTGTAAATAACGTTATTTAAGCCGCTTTGTATATACCGAATAACATTCAGCCACTGAACTGAACACATGGTAAACTGATGAACTGATTATTAATGTATCCGTCAATAGATAAACTCTTTATGACGTAGGTACCTACCTACCGATTTTTAGGTGTAGACTAAATACCGGTCTTTCGTCGGGGATGCAGTCAGCGGTGCATATGGACGCTTTGCTTTGCGGCGCTTCTGACGCTAATTGCATTATTAACGACTGACCAACCAAACTACCGAACAACGTCGCTTTATACGCAAACTCGACATTGGCGAAATCATCTTAACTTAGATGGAAGCCATTTTAATAAGAAGATAAGATAAGACTAAATAACTACAAGTTGTTTTAACACGAACTCATCCACGGAATGTCGGTAAATTGGATTCATTCGATCGATATTATTTTAGCCTTACCTATATTCATTTCTCCTGTAGGTATTAACAGCTGTAACTGAATGTGGTCTTTGCAAGACTTTAGAAAGGATATACGAGTAGGTATGTAATTTGTACACACATTGAAACAAGTTGGTTATATACAAATCTTGTAAGTAGATTTGCATCCAACTCCATTAGGGTGAGTGTCCACCGCCTTGCAACCTCGCATAGCTCTGGTAGGTCTGGACACCCGCCCGCAACATAAAAAAAAAACCCAAATGCGAAGTGTACTACCCACTTGCCTACATTGCACGTAGAACCGATAGCCGTTGGGGGCGGAAAGGTTCTCGAGTGGCGACCACTCACCTACAAGGTGGACTGATGACATGGTAATGGTCGCGGGAGTCCGCTGGATGCGGGTGGCGCAGGACCGGGTAATTGTGGCACCCTTTGGGGGAGGCCTATGTCCAGCAGTGGACGTCTTTCGGCTGATATGATGATGATGACTACCTACTTGTACATATAGCAAAGTTTAGGAAAGGCGTGACACAGACTTTTTTAATTGACAGAGATACTAAGATGCTGTTAATGTTTCCTAGCAATTCCTGAGGTTTAGGTAACCCTAGTCTACCCTTGACCCCGAGGGTTGATGCTAATATTTCTAATACAGCTTCACCGTAATCAATAGTTTTATTACATCCATTCAACCACACCCACTGAACAAATGCCACTTTCACGCTATTGGAATCAATTTACTAATTTCGTTCAACTCTCAGGAATATTTTACGCCTATACACGGTGGAATTTAATCGGTGATCAGGAATCCAAAAATCTTAATTATCAATCTACACAGAAACCAATACGTGAGGTCTCGTGCAATATAGCTCACAATCTAATTAATCACACTTAATTAACATCGGTAAAATGTACACTGACTGAATAAATGGACACCCTACTTTTATTGAAGGGAAGTTACTCGTAAGTGTACATACGTCAAGTGCTTGCTGGCTTTGGCGGGAAACTAGACAGATCAGACGTTTGTTATGAATTTGACAATGACAAATAGACAGCTTATTGCTCATTTATGTTTTAAGTTTCTATGGCTGATAGTTTGAAAAGAGGTATTAAACTTTTCAGACTAAACCATTAGTAGGGTGACAATAAATTTTAATTAAAATTTAATTTCAACTTAAAAATTAGTTATGATAAAAAAAAACTTGGTTCCACTTAAGTACTACATAAACGTGACCGCCATCGATTACTGAATGAGAAAAATGGGTTCCTGTTCACCGATTAAATTCCACCGTGTATAGCCGTCTAATAGAAACTAGCCATTCATGGAAAGTGCGACTGTTGGTCGCCATGGGTCTTCTTAGCTTCAGTCAGTTCACGGGCTAGACTAGCTCTGCTAGGGCCCAATGTGCCCTGAAAAGTCATATGTGGTCATCTTCTATTAAATGCCTAGAAGGCGGTTAACATGCTAGCAGCTATCTGATGGTAAGCACAAGCAGTCACCATAGCCTATGGACGCCAGTGACTCCAGAGTTGTGTAGACAGCTAGAGATACATTTTCAGTCTTCACTCTCAACACAACGCAGCTTAGGGAGGTCTCACCATATTTATACAGAGCAAGAGGCGTTATTATGGCTGCTGTTTTCTGTAAGGTGGAGGTACTTCCCCAGTTGATTTATACAGAGCAAGAGGCGTTATTATGGCTGCTGTTTTCTGTAAGGTGGAGGTACTTCCCCAGTTGATTTATACAGTGCAAGAGGCGTTATTATGGCTGCGGTTTTATGTAAGGTGGGGCTTCCCCATTTGGGCACCAAATATGAGCGAGACAACATACCGCTGTGCCCTATCAATGAGTGTTTCAACTTAAGGGGATGCCTTGATTCGAGTCGACCACGCCCCCTTGACAGAGACACGCTCATGCCTTCCGTGCTCGAGAAAAAGAGATGCAACACTCTTCGGGCATTCCCTTTATTGGACTTTCGATAAATACCTAACTTAATGAAGTTTTATTTATATTTCATTAAGTGTGATTTTAGATGAGTTAATATAATATAGTATTAACTTGTTTGTGTCGTAAAATAATGTATTGTTTGAGTAGACTGAGAAAAAAAGGAAAATAAAGTCCCAACTTTGGATTTTTTTCTATCGAGGAAGTTTTAGGCAATCATGTATCGATGAAATCAGATAAACAATCATATAGTCAAGAATCATATATCTGAAAATCAGCCCTTATTGTTTCTTAATCTAGTCAGAACGGCGTTTCAAAGCACGCGATAATTTCCAATGCACCCCCTTAACTACTGTACCTAACTGCCGTAGTATAAATAGCAAGCGCATCTTAAAAATAACATCACAAATTCATACAGTCCAAAAAAGGACAGCATAATAACGTAGTCGCAAGATGAAGCGAGACAGTGGCAAAGATTTATTAATAGCATTATGCCTCGTTGAAGCCAAAGGTTCTGCGGATTACGTCGCATCGAGGTTAAGGCCCTCAGTGGTAGCTGAGTATGAATATTTTGCTGTACATATTAATACTAACATGAATGTCTATGGCATCTTTACGTTGTATACATACATAATAACATAAACGAAACGTGAAACGTGGTCGCTTACTATGGGCCTCATAAGAAGGCTCAAAGTCACCCAAAGGGCTATGGAGAGGGCTATGTTGGGAGTTTCTCTGCGAGATCGCATCAGAAATGAGGCTATCCGCAGTAGAACCAAGGTAACAGATATAGCCCTCCGAATCGCTAAACTTAAGTGGCAGTGGGCGGGGCACATAGCACGTAGAACCGATGGCCGTTGGGGCGGAAAGGTTCTCGAGTGGCGACCACATACCGGAAGGCGCGGCGTGGGTAGGCCCCCCGCAAGGTGGACTGATGACCTGGTAAAGGTTGCTGGAGTTCGCTGGATGCGGGTGGCGCAGGACCGGTCACTTTGGCACTCTTTGGGGGAGGCCTATGTCCAGCAGTGGACGTCTTTCGGCTGATATGATGATGATGATAATAACATACGGACTTTTTTATTTTTACATCCATATATCGCTAGTATATTTTAACCTAGGTAAATTAGCACGACCTCTAGACACTATAACTTAGATCTATTAGAAAAGTTGAAAAACCCCCGACATTTTCATTTCATATTCTCAAAAACGGCTGAACTGATTTTCATAAAACATGGCTAAGAACACTCGGGATAAAATTATCTATGACACAAAAAAAAACCGCATTCAAATCGGTCCATCCGTTTGGAAGCTACGATACCACAGACAGATACACAGATACACAGACACGTAAAACTTATAACACCCCTCTCTTTGCGTCGGGGGTTAAAAATTGCCGCGCATCCATAGTACGTTTGTACCAATACCAATACAAAACTATTTGTGTCACATCCAACCTAGCGTATTTAGAGGGAGGAGAAATGGAGAGCTACTTTCGCTTGGCTCGCTCGTTCAATGACCACCTGTCCTTGAACTACCTCCATTACACTAAAGTATCTGACATTCATGCTAAATGCCCATACAAAGAGCAAAACAAATGTTAGCATCACTGACCCGGACAAATATCCTTTTGTGCGATTCCGGACGAGATTCGATTCAGCAAACGCTCATTACTTGCCCCTTATTCATAAAACTTAAAAAGCCTCTGCTAAATAAAATTTGCTTTGTGACGAACACAAAATGTCAACGTGACAGATGAAGACAATCGAATTTTAACGCCATTTTAGTCAAAATAGGTTTGTAGAACGTTTATGAATACCGCCGCTAGGTTGGTCACACTTAGATCATACTCCCATTTCAGCAACGTCTGAGTAGACTGTCAAGTCTTATAGATTTGAATAAATTATCGCCGCCGAATATGGCGTAGCCAGGATACTGTTGAAAGGGGGCAGACAAAGAAAGTCTTCGGTCGAGGGGTAGCAAAGGGTAACTAGGTAATTCATAGTAGTTGTATACGTATTTTTGGAATGTTGGGCGTATACATATTGTTCGAATTATTAGCATTAAAAAAAAAAAAAAAAAAATGGGTCTGGCGTGGCGCTTGGCTCGCTCGGCTCGTGCGCTGTAGTCACATGAGTAAAGATTAGCAGTTCAACTTAACACTCGCTTCGCTCCTCGTCGTACCTACACCTAAGGGGGCCAGCACAACTGACGCCGCGCCGCGATGCGAGTCGACAAAGATCTACCCTCCTCTTTCGAATTTGCACGGTGCGAGTGAGACAGGAGACGCTCAGTCGCGCGCGAAGTGACTTGTCGGCAAGTCGTGCTAGACGTACCTACTGGTAGGAGAACTGTAAACTCTAGGGCGACCTGCCTTCATGAGCAAAGGGTATTATAGCAGGATAACTTAAGAAAAATTGCCCCCAGCGTTTTTGGGTCGAAACTATAATCAAACGATGCCTTTTGATGAGGTATTACCCTGCACAAAGTTTCATCCCTCCGTTACCCCCTGGGCACCCTGCTATACCCTTTTGGAGTGACGTGGGTATATAGTTATTATATATATACTATGTAGGTAGGCATATAAACTGTCTTACAGTTCAGTCGGAATAAATCTGTCATCCTAGCAACGTGTTTCACTTAGCCGCCAATCCCAAATTTAACATTGGCTGACGGGGATGAAAATTATTGGTTCTACATTGTTCGGTGGTTCAACGACGATGGCGAAGAACGTAGGAAATATCGCGTGTTTCGATGTGGAAGCCGGAAATTGGCAGACGTATTGTGATCGGCTAGATATGTACTTTTTGGTGAACAAGGTGGATGACAACTTGAAACTGCCGACGTTAATAAGTGGAATAGGGGATGCAGCCTACGAGCTGATGGTGAACTTGTGCAGCCCAAAGAAGCCATGTGATTGCGACTACAAGGAAGTAATTAAGATCATGGCTAATTATTTACAGCCCAAACCGTCGGTAGTCGCCGAAAGATTCAAATTCCGTCAGTGTCGTCAAAGTAACGGGCAATCAGTGGCAAATTTTATGGCAGAGTTAAAGAAAGCAAAGTCACTTAAATGAATACAAACTAAATAACACGGTGAAATTGCTTTGTAAAAATTTTAACAACTGTACATTTTTGGACGTCTCTGAGCTAATCTATAATATAAACTTTAAGTATAAGTTATGTTCAGAGATTAATTTTCTCATCGATTCTCGGTACTATTCGAAGAAATATTTGAGTTATAACAATTTGAAGCCGACTAGAAACTATAACCCGAGTACTCATACACCACGCGTAGAGGAGCGGTGTCATAAAGGCACTATTCCTCACTATTTTAAATACTCATCGCATAATGTTAGCGATAAACACGGAAGCACAAGGTCAACACAAAAATGCATTACTGACTACTTCCCGAAAAGCGCTGAACAGGCTATGGCATCACAACCTACTGATTATTTACCGCAAATCAGTATGCATACTACAACGATAGCCACACAACAGACACGCAGTAAGTTTTTTCGTGTCTGACACTATACTTTTCACAATATTCCATCAAAATATAGCTGGTTTTGTTAGTAAAAGAGAAATACTGGAACTAACATTTGATGAATTATCAAATAATGGTAAACGGTTTGACGTGCTATGTTTTACTGAGACGTTTATAAAATCTGGTAATGAAGGAAATCTACGTATGGTTGGATACCGACTAGCATCATCATACTCTAGGTCACACCAAAAAAGAGGTGGAG
Organism: Epinotia ramella; assembly: GCA_947578815.1. NCBI lineage: Eukaryota > Metazoa > Arthropoda > Insecta > Lepidoptera > Tortricidae > Epinotia > Epinotia ramella. Next base: position 3,835,304 of record OX388211.1, on the reverse strand, counting down.
TATGTATATTTTGCGCAAATCATATTCAAACGCGACCGCTTACTTTCCTAAATGAATTCTTAGAAGATTACGTGTTTGAATGTTGTGGCATAGAAATTCCGTTAATTAAATGTATCGTGATTTGTGTTTATAGAACGCCATCAGCGAATGCTTCACACTTTCTACAGAAATTAGAAAAGCTACTAAATAAACTAAAGCGCAAAATGAAGTACAAGGTAGTGGTTGCCGGAGACTACAACATAAATTTGCTGAAGGCTTCGGAAACTTCTAACGAACTCACAAGAATTGCTGCCAGTAATAATTTTAAAGTACACATACTCCGGCCCACACGCAAAGAATCATGCCTAGACCAAATTTTATCTAATGTCTATGAAGCCCATAGTGACATTCTAGAATTAGGTTTATCTGACCACGAAACTGCGCAATCTTTGGCTTTTGCTGTTAACGGCATAGAAAAGCCACGTTCATGTCTATATCGTTATAAAAGAGATTATAGTTCCGAGAATGTCGTGAAGTTTCGCGAATGCCTTACTAGTATATTCTGGTCTGATGTGTACAACGAATATGACCCGTCGGAGGCTTTCGCACAATTTTATATGACATTTACTCTCTTTTACAAGCTATGTTTCCCTCTAATTAAGATAAGAACTACCACGAACACAAAATCTGTATGGTTTACAAGAGGTATTAAGAAATCCATAACGACAAAGAGGCGATTACGCTTTAGATATTACTCGATATCCAAACAGCATTCTAGTCAGACAAGTAGCAAAATTAACTATAATAATTATTCAAAAATTTTGAGACGATGCATACATCAAGCACAGAAAATAGCGAACGTAAACTTTGTAAGCAGATCGAAAAACATAGGTAAGGCAACATGGGATGTTATTAAAAATGTTGCTAATAAGACCAATACAACCGATGTTAATTTAGAAAAACTAGTTATAAATAATAATACTATTGATAATCCTAAGAACATTGCCAATTGTTTTAATGATTTCTATATTAATTTGACTAATTCTAATACTACGCTTAAACCTGACCTGTCGCTGGTAAATGCAAGTAATGCGAATCTATTTCTAGTTCCGACAGACGAAAATGAAATATGTAAAATTATAAAGAATCTTAATCCCACTAAATCGGCTGGTTATGACGAGATACAAACGAACGTAATCAAGGAATGTAATCAAGAAATTGCTACCGTTTTGAGTTACTTAGTGAATTTATCCTTGACAAACGGTGTCTTCCCAGAACCTCTAAAGATGTCCTTAATCAAGCCATTATTCAAAAAAGGTAACAAAGAAAGTGTAGAAAACTATAGGCCAATCTCACTCCTTTCCGTGATTTCAAAGGTATTCGAAAAGACATTCCATGTACGTTTAGTATCGTATCTTGATAAATTTAAAATTATCAAAGCTGAACAGTTTGGTTTTCAGAGAGGAAAATCTACAACATTAGCTGCCTTCACCTTGTCTAATAATATTCTTGGATATATGAACATGAGCGTGCCAGTAACGGCCATTTTTTTCGACATGAGCCGTGCTTTCGATTTTGTTAACCATGAAACCCTCCTAGCCAAATGTGAATTGTATGGTATAAGAGGTGTAGCTAATGAATGGCTCAAGACCTACTTGCATGCCAGGACACAATATGTTGAAGTGACCCAAATTGACTCCACCAATACTATCGTAGCGCATAAATCACTCACAAAAACTAACAGGGTTGGCGTTCCACAGGGGAGTATCATGGGACCCCTACTATTTTTATTATATGTGAACGACCTACCAAATGTAACGAATTTTGACTGCACGCTTTTCGCTGACGATTTGTCTATTGTCATACCCTGTCGTGATCCTAGGACATATAATAGTGACATAAATGATACCATAACTAAAATTATGGCATGGTTAGGGAAAAATAATCTAAGGGTTAACATTGATAAAACTACATTTATACAATTCGTAAATAAAAACGGCAGTAAATATTCACTAAATGTAGTTTTTGAAGACCAGATTTTAATAGAATCTTCTCACACAAAGTTTCTAGGTATATGGATGGACGAAACAGTTTCATGGAAAGAACACATTAATAATTTATGTAGCAAAGTAAACTCATTTTCATACGCTTTGTGGAAACTTACAAAAGTCAGTACTAAAGAAGCTGCTATACAGGCATATCATGGCTACATTTGTTCTCTGCTTAGATATGGGATTCTTCTCTGGGGCAATTCTAGCCATCTGAGACGTGTATTGATTGCACAGAAACAATGTGTAAGAGCTTTATGCAATGTAAATATGCTGACATCCTGTAAGCCATTATTTCGAGACTTAAAACTATTGACTGTACCGTGCATATACATATATGAAGTTTGTTTATTTGTAAAATTTAATCCAAACTTATTTAATAAAAAAAGTGAATTCTGTAAATTTAACACCAGATACCCTGATCGACTGGTTGTTCCGCATAAAAGAACGAAATTGTATGGCAATAATGCATATTGTATGTCAATTAGTATATATAATAGATTGAATGATGACATTAAAGAATTACCACTTACTTTATTTCAATGTAGACTAAAAAAATGGCTGATACAAGAATGTTTTTACAGCGTCAATGATTATTTTGAATATTATAAAAAATCTTGACATGTTTATTTTTATGTATAGGTTGAGCAGTGACATTTTATCGAAATTATTAATTTGTTGACATTATTAGTATTCTGAATTGTACATCATTATTGGGAATTTGTGATTAATAACTACTCTTATTGTTGAATTGTTTTCGTTTTGCATGCCAGCTACTGGTGAAATGTGTGTTCCATTTGCTTGTATACTTACCATCTTTATGTACCATGTTTTATGCAAATAAATGAATTATGAATTATGAATTATGAATTAAAAAGCATCTAAATATTGTGATTTTGGTAATACTTTAGACGATAATATGAGGGACCAATTTGTTTGTGGCGTAAATAGTGACTTGGTTAGGCAAAGGTTGTTTGCAGAGGAAAGTCTATCTTATAATAAGGCGGTTATGATTGCTACTACGCTGGAGGCAGCTGAGCGGGATTCACATGCAATCGGAGATAAGGCCAGTAGTAGCGAGCGCACTGATTACACAAAGACAGTGCATAAAATTCAACCGGTGGGTACGGGCCGGGGTTTATGCGAGTCGTGTGGCGATTCCCGGCATCAGAAGATGGAGTGCAAATTTAGCCAATATGTGTGTGACGTGTGCAAGATTAGGGGGCATTTACGCAGGATGTGCCCACAAGTGATGGGGGGCACGAGTTATGCCAGCGGAGCTCGTCGCGGCGACGGGGGCCGCCGCCCCGCCAACCGCGCGCGACCTTGGCGCGTTGGCGCCCGAGGTGCCAGGTCCGGCTTGCATTGGGTGCAGGGTCAGGACGCTGAGGCAGACCAGAACGATTTCGTGGAGAGCGAGCAAGAAGAGGACGGGGAAGCCGTGATGAATTTGATGTCGTTAAGTCAATACAAGCCGGTGTGTATTCCTGTTGTTGTAAATAACCGGGTTTTGTCTATGGAAGTGGACACGGGGTCAGCATTGTCATGTATAAGTAGCGGAACGTACTCTCAGAATTTCGACAACTGTACTTTGAACCCATGTCAACTTTTATTGAAATTTTATGATGGATCAAGTATTCGGCCACTAGGGTATCTGGAAGTAGATGTAGCTTACGGTGATAAAAACAAACGCTTAGATTTATATGTGATTGATAATGGTTGCACTAATTTGCTGGGCCGTCAATGGCTCGCCGAGCTAGATATAAAAATACCTCCCATGAATGTAAACAAATTTAAATTGTGTGACGGGTCCAAAGTTAAGTCTACAAATAAGGAGACCTTAATTTCGGATTTACTTTCCAGGCATAAGCCGTTATTCGAGGATGAGTTGGGCCGATACACGGGTGGCCAGGCGTCGCTGTGTGTGCGCGAAGGGGCTCAACCGATTTTTTGTCGAGCGCGGCCTCTGCCGTACGCAATGCGCGCGCGCGTGGACGCCGAGCTGGACGCCATGCTGGCGGCCGGCGTCGTCGAGCCCGTTGACCACTCCGACTGGGCCACTCCTCTCGTCATCGCCAGGAAAGCCGACGGGGGTATAAGGTTATGCGCAGATTATAAAATCACGTTAAATAAAACGTTACTGGTCGATAGGTACCCGGTTCCGAAGATTGAGGATTTGTTTACAAATTTAAGTAACAACACGTACTTTACGAAGTTAGATCTTTCGCATGCGTATAATCAGTACGAATTGGACGAGGCGTCGAAGTCTTTTACTGTGATTAATACACACCGAGGATTATTTAAATATAATCGTTTAGTATTTGGACTTTCTTCAAGTCCTGGTATTTTCCAGAAGATGATGCAAACCTTGCTAGTAGGGATTCCAAATGTCGTTAATTTCTTAGATGATATATTAATCACAGGGGCGGACTTGGAGTCGCATTTAAAGACAATTGCTGAAGTATTTAGTAGATTGCAAAGTAGCGGTCTAAAATTAAAAAAAAGTAAATGCACATTCCTTGCTGACGAGGTCACGTTCCTGGGATTCAAGGTCGATAAGGAGGGCGTGAGCGTAGACCCAGAGAAGGTCAGACCTATAGTAGAACTAAGCGCTCCAAAGAACGTGGCCGAACTGCGTTCTTTTTTAGGCATGTTAAATTTTTATGGCAAATTCGTGCGCAATTTGAGTTCATGTTTACAGCCGCTGTACCAGTTAGTTAAAAAAGGGGTACGCTGGAGTTGGGACAAACAGCGCGAGGCGGCTTTCAAGCAGGTGAAGAGATTACTGGTAGGCACGGACGTGTTAGTGCATTTCGACCTTTCACAGCAATCGGTCGTGACGTGCGATGCAAGCTCGCACGGCCTTGGGGCCGTGCTGGCCCAGCGCACGGCCGATGGCAGCGAGCGCGTCGTGGCCTATGCCTCACGCTCGCTCACCGCCCACGAGTTGCACTACAGCCAAATTCATAAGGAGGCGCTAGCGATAGTGTTTGCCGTTAGTAAATTCCACCAGTACCTATACGGACGTAGGTTTACACTCCGCACGGACCACAAGCCACTGGTGAGTATATTTGGGCCAAATAGCGGGGTGCCGATTACCGCCGCGAGCCGGCTCCAGCGCTGGGCCATTGTACTTTCCGCGTACGATTTTGACATCGAATACGTGTCAACTCACAAAAATACAGCAGATGCACTGTCCAGATTAATCAAATCACACAGGGACGAGGCGGTAGAAGAGGCAGGCCAAATACCGGAACAGACGTATTTGCACTTTGCGACGGACGCTTTATTATTAGATTATAATAAATTAAGGGCGTCAACGGGCTCGGATCCCATTTTAAGCAGAGTTTTAAGTTTTATTAAAGACTGCTGGCCAAGGGAGTGCGAAATTAAAGAGTTGGGTCCTTACTTTAATAGGAAAAATGAATTGTATACCGAATTAGGGTGCATATTATGGGGTCACAGGGTGGTCATTCCGGCCTCATGTAGGGAAAAGGTATTAAGGGAACTTCATGAGGCACACATGGGTATCGTGAAGACAAAGAGTCTAGCTCGAGGCTACGTATGGTGGCCCGGGCTCAATGTTGCCAGATGGGTTTTACGTTTCGTTACGCGCAGCTCTTAAAAATAGTACGCAAATTCAAGTTTGAGTACGCAATACAACATTTATTGACAATCGGTGCCTTAATGTCGTTTGAATTGTTTTTTTTTTTTTTTTCCGTAATTTGTGGCTTTTTGCTACTTAGGCACTTTGCCAATGTCAAGTGGGGGAGATTTGCATTTACGGAATACGGATCTGTGGAGTGCACCTAAAAATTTTGTCCTGGGGACATACACATAAATAATCATACAGAAATACTATATACCTACGGGACAGGCCTAGCCTAGTGTAGGAACTAGTGCAAATTGTGAAGAAAATATCAGACTGTACATTCCTCTACATGTGATGTTCTGTATTTTTTGTAAATTTCTTGTTATTGTACAATAAACGTTTTTTATCTTTTATTTTTATCTTATCTTATGTATAGGAATAATAATAGTGGCTAAAAAGATACTTATTATTAATAAATAGTTATAATTTTATTTTATTTTTATCAATAAAATAAGCCAAAGCCTTGGCCACTTTGGGCTCAAAGCTGGCCAAGAGAGCTTTAACATTAGTGGGGAGTTGAACTTTAAGTTTTATTAGTAAGTTGTAGAGGGAGAATTGAGTTGTAGGACACTCGAAAAAAATTTGCTCAATAATAATTGAACCAATACCATGCCCGCACAGACACTCCGCACTGTTTTTAACTTTAATCTTATATAGAAATTCAGGGGAACACACATGGCCTAGCCTAAGACGAATGATGCAACTGGTTACTCTTTGTTTAAATTTAATTTAAAAAAACCAGGTAGTAGACGGAATATTATTTTGCAAATGATAGTACTGGAGCTTATTATCCGCGGCCCATAGAGCCGACCATGTTGAGTATAATTTTAACGAGGAGCTCGCGTTTAGTCCATGCTAAAACATAGAAAAAAAGATCTACTACCATTCACTGCTGCTTCCTTGGCAGCAAAATCAGCCAGTTCGTTCCCATGAATACCCTTGTGGCTGGGGATCCAGCATAGGATTACTTCTAGATCAAGGAGACGGCAGGATAGGAGAGCCTCCTTGATGAGGCAAACCAACGGTGATTTAGTCCAGTATTTAATTGAATTACTTGTAATGGCTTGGATAGAGCTTAGACTGTCCGAAAAAATTACTCAGTTAACCAGCCTGTGTTCTTTGACATACTTGACAGCCTTCAAAATAGCAAAACACTCCCCAGTGAATATAGTGCAGATATTGGGCAGTTGGAATTTATGTACCCAGTTAAGATTGTCATGAATGAAGGCACATCCCTGAACTTAGAGGTGTCCGTATTGGGACCGTCTCCCAATCTTGCCATCTTTCTCTAACGGATTCGAGGAATTTTTCGTTAGCCGAAGGAGAGGACCTATCAACTCCAATGTTCACTGTTTTCGGTTTGGAACGTGATTGCAGCAAAAGGGATTGTGTATATAGGCATATTAGGGAGATTTTTTAAGGTAGGCTCAATGCTATCTAATCTGATTAGGCTAATCAACAAATTTGGAATCGGTTTTCCCGGCGCGGTCCGGCTGGCCTCCACGTGATCTCTTAACATGGGAAAAATGGGGTGCTGCTCTAGTTGGGCGCTCCTGAACAAGTATCTGTCTGCCAAGAATTGGCGTCGTGCCTTGAGGGGGGGGTCGACGCATTCCACTTGGAGAGCCCTAATAGGCGAAGATTTCATGGATCCCATAACTATTCTAAGAGCCTTGCTTTGAATTGAATTTGTAATTTACAAATTGACACTGACAATGGCCAAGCTAGTTTATTATTATTATTATAAAAGAGAAATGGCAGCCTCGAGGGCCTTTGCCAGAGTCAGTAAGTGTATAAATTAACTACGAATAACGAATTAAACCATTATAAAATGAAATAGACGTGACTATCGCCAAGATGGCGACAATCTATCTCCAAGCTAGTTTACAAGTTGTAAACTAGCTTGGCCGTTTTCAGTGTCACTTACTTGTCAGTGCGACAGCCACAGATAATCCATAGAAGTAGTAGTAGTTAACATTTTTTGGGTGCGTTCTTAAGTAATATTAATATGAAAACCTAAAAAAAATGTTTTCTGTCAAGTGAAGTAACAGCTAGGCTGTCAGGTGCTAAAATATAAAAAAGTACGCAAATTGACGGATGAGTACGCGAGTACGCAATACCATAAAATAGTACGCCGTGCGTACTATTGCGTACCCATCTGGCAACGCTGCCCGGGCTCGACGAAGCCATCGAGGCGCAGTGCCGCTCGTGTGGCGTGTGCGCCGCCGCGTCCAGCGCGCCGCCGGCGCACGCGCCTCGCCTGTGGGCGTGGCCGGACAGACCCTGGGCTCGGATACATATCGATTTTCTTGGCCCGATCCAAGGAAGTACGTATTTTATCGTAGTAGATGCATATTCTAAATGGATCGAAGCCATAAAAATGAAGAGTACCTCAGCGACGTCAGTAATACGGGTGCTTAGGGAATTATGGTCTAGGTTTGGTATTTCGAAACAAGTGGTCAGTGATAATGGGCCTCCGTACTCGAGCGCTGAATTTAAAGAATTTCTAACATCTAATGGCGTAGATCAAGTACTAACAGCGCCGTACCATCCGGCTTCTAACGGAGCGGCCGAAAGCGCGGTAAAAATATGCAAAGCAGTAATTTTAAAAGCATTTAAAGATAACTTAGACGCAGAGACCGCTCTCTGGAGATACCTTTTGCAGTATCGGAACACTGAGCATAGTACTACCGGTGAGAGTCCATCTAAGTTATTACAAGGACGGTCGTTACGAACTAGGCTAGATTGTTTAAAACCGGATAGGGGAGATCGCGTCCGAGCGGCACAAGAGCGGCAGCAGCGCGCAGCGGGCGGCCGCGAGCGCGAGCTGCACGTCGGCGACCCGGTGTGGGTCCGCCAGTACCGCGGCGGCGATAAGTGGCTACCGGGCACAGTACTTGACAGGCGCGGCGATACTGATTATAACGTAAGCACTATCAACGGAACCGGGGTCCATAGACATATAGACCAATTAAAAAGTCGGCGGGTAACGTTAAATGAAGGGGGAGGTAGTGTAGCCAAGCGACATTAATAGGTATTTCCTGGCATGGTGGGAACAGTGGAGCAGTCCGAGACAGAGAAACCGAGGCAGGGCAGAGCCGGTGTTTACGAGAGGGGAGAATTGAACCAGAAGTCTGAGCTGGCACCTGTTGATATGCCCGCATCACCAGACGCGCACACGGCGACCCCTAGTATACACCCGGCAAAATCACCGGATCCCTCCGCCGGGACTCCTTTGTCTCCGGTCAATGCGCCTATACCGCCTAGGGCTCGTAAACCCCCAACCAGATTTGGCTTCGAGGATATATTTAGGATAAATTAATATAAATTATGTTAGCATAACATAGGTATAGTGAAAAAACCCTTCACACTCACACATGCTTCGCAAAATTGAACCTTAAGTCAAGATATAAAGACTAAGACGGGAAGGCTTTTCTCACTTTATCTGTAGCTGTCTAAGTACCTACAGATAATTAAGAACTTTATTAAGTAGTATAACTTTTTCCGCTGATGAGTTACGATATTATACCGTATAGACCTGTACAGTACCTATTACATAATGAATGTTAAACTATGTTTGTTAAATCCATTCTTATCTGGACCATGTCATTAATATCAACGAGTTATGGTATATATATAGGTATATTTCTGCGTAGATACCTGCTCATTTACATACAGCGTACTAAACTAGGCTGGTATAAACCGGTAGTAGTTATTTACCCATGTATTGTACGAACTATAGGAAGTTACTACAGTGATCGTTATAGGTACTTGCTTATAGGAATAAATACTTCGGGAATGTATAAACTAAAGGTGGAGGTGTTATATATGTACTATGTAGGTAGGCATATAAACTGTCTTACAGTTCAGTCGGAATACGAGGGGCGTCTGAAAAGTTCTAAGCCTAAGGTATTTCGAGGTTATATATGCGTTTATGATACTGGCCACTAGAAAGGCCATTTAAAAACAAATTATTAAAAAATAACATGTCACGTTTTTATTATTCTGTTTCGAGATATTCAACGGAAAAGTACATCATGTGTGAATTACCAACGAATATTACGAAAATTGAGCACCGTGCTGTAATTAAATTCCTTACAAAAAGTGACAAATCACCGCAGTGTATTTTTGAGGAAATGGCTATTATTTACGGTGATTCTGGGCCTTCTTATGCCACAGTCAAAAAGTGGAGTCGCTTATTTAAACTCGGACGGGAATCGATCGAAGACGACCCCCGCTCAGGGCGGCCAATATCGGTAGTGACCGAAGAAAACGTAGCAAAAGTCAAAAAGCTGGTATTAGAAGATAGAAGAATGAAGGTTTGGCAAATAGCTGAGGTCTTAGGTATTAGTAAAGAAAGAGTCGGAGAAATTTTACAACATTTGTACATGAGTAAAGTCAGTGCTCGTTGGGTACCGAAAATGCTAACGGCCTTCGATAAAGTACGTCGTGTGGAAACTTCTCGGGCGTTTTTAGAATTGTGCGAAGATGATTTAGATGAAGTTTGTTCCCGAATAGTAACTGTTGATGAAACATGGATCAGACAGTATGATCCGGAGTGTAAGTCTGAGTCGATGCAGTGGATTGAAAAGGGTGAAAGGCCGCCGAAGAAATTTAAAGTGCAAAAGTCGGCCTCTAAGTTAATGGCTACGGTATTTTGGGACTGTGATGGCATTCTTTTAATCGATTATTTAGAAAAAGGCTCTACGATAAACGGAACTTATTATGCAAATCTAATAAGACAGGTGCGACAAGCCATAGTTGAGAAAAGGCGGGGTAAACTAAGGAAAGGCATTTTGTTTTTGCAAGACAACGCACCCGTTCACACCGCTAATGTTGCGAGGCGTGCTCTGAAGGAAGTTGGTTTTGAGGAAATTGACCACCCACCCTACAGCCCAGATCTAGCCCCAAGCGATTATTTTCTATTCAATAATTTGAAGAAAGAGTTGAGGGGAAAGCGATTTAGAAGTGACGAAGAGATGAAGGCGGCTGTACAGGAGCATTTTGAAGGGCAAAATAAAGATTATTTTTTTAATGGCCTAAAAGCACTGTATAAAAAATGTAAAAAATGCATTGATTTAGGAGGAGACTATATTGAAAAATAAACACGAGTTCATTTTTGTAAATTGTTTTTTTCTATCTTAGGCTTAGAACTTTTCAGACGCCCCTCGTAAATCTGTCATCCTAGCAACGTGTTTCACTTAGCCGCCAATCCCAAATTTAACAATAGTAAGATGCAATTATAAAAAAGTATCAATTTGACATCACCGACGATTTTTTTTAAAGTCCTGCTTATTTAAAATTTTGAGGTCACATAGGTCACATAGGCCATTATAGATTTCAGAAAAAAGTTTTTCAGATAAAACACGTTTATTTTATCTAAGCATATTCTGTAGGATTCAATCATAAAAAATATGTGTCATAATGACATGCCACCATCCAATTTTTTTTTGTAATCACGTGACGTTCCGAATGTGCCTTAGGACAGTCCAACTGTCATTTTTCCTAAAAAAAATGACATTTAGATCTACCTAACGTTCGTACAATGCGTTATGTGATCGACCTGCTTGTTACCCTTTGCTATAGTTCAAACTTTTTAAAATCACGATTTCCACTTAAGACTCAAGTGGAAATCGTGATTTTAAGAATAAGAATAAGAATAAGAATATTTATTTGCGTTAAACATTACCAAACAGCGCAGACGGCGCGCGAGCTGTGTCGCGGCGAGATAGACTATCCTTCTCTTTCCAATTAGAGTGCTTAGAAAGAGCTGGATAGACTATGTCGCCGCGACACAGCTCGCGGGCCTTCCTGCGGGGCTAGCACAACTGACGCCGCGCCGCGACGCGAGTCGAGAAAGATCTACCCTCCTCTTTCTAATTTGCACGGTGCGAGTGAGAAAGGAGACGCTCAGTCGCGCGCGAAGCGACTTGTCAGCAAGTTGTGCTAGACGTACTGCACGGCTATCACAGGACGTCCCGCGAGCTGTCTCGCGGCGAGATAGACTATCCTTCTCTTTCTAATTAGAACGCTTAGAAAGACACAGCTCGTGCGCCTTCTTGTACGTGCTAACCGTGCTGCCCCCCTAGTTATTCTGTAACTTGTTTTAAGCTAACCTCAACGCTCGCCCACAAATATATCCTGACACCGCGATGCGTACTAACTAAGCGTAGGTAGAGGTCTAGTTTCGTGACGGGTGAGCCGTATTAGCGCGTAGCGAATAACGGCCCAGACCCCGTATCATGGTCGGCCTTATCACACGATAAGTGACAAGATAGAGCGTCCGTCACTGGCTGACACCGCTCGATAGAACGAGACGACGCTCCTATCTTGTCACTTATCGCGTGATAAGGCCGACCATGATACGGGGTCTGGCCCCGTAGCATGGATGGCGTTATCACGCGATAAGTGATAGGATAGAGCTTCCGTCCCTGGCTGACACCGTTCGATAGAACGAGACGACGCGCCTATCCTGTCACTTATCGCGTGATAACGCCATCCATGCTACGGGGTAATTTCGCGGGGCTCATCCTACGCGCTTGTCAATAGGATTTCCAATATTTCCATAGGTAGGTACAGTCTGGCAAGTGATATAAACTCACGTGTGTGTACGCGGCCTAAGCGTAGCTGCCCCTTTCGACCTTGGCTGAATATCTTAGATATTCCTCTGATTACCACTATCGCCAAAGGGATCAAGTGACGCAAAAGAGGGCTATAATAATAATAACACTATTCTAACTACGAAGTCACAGACAGTAAATATACAGACAGACTTACGTCAACGTTATTAAGGGGCTGACAAGACCTAATTTTGTTGAAATTGATGTTTTAAGCAGTTTTTTAAGAAAAACTACTTGTTCTAGCACATCAAAAAAAATACATGTTAATATTCACCATATTTCAAAGAGCGTGGACGGGCTCGATACATAATTGGACGAAATCGGCTCGATAGAAAATAATTGCAAAGATTGGTCTTAAAATCATCTTAAACGGTTCTATGTCTTTATTTTTTTGACGTATGGGTCTGCAATTAAAAATATGAAGTCAACATATTCATACCTAAACCGCTAACGAGTCACATTTCTCAAATAATCCACACTTTTTTTTATTTCAATATTTATGCACTATTATCTTCAAAAACCGCTCTCGTTTACTCCGATACAAATAGACAATGTGCGCGCTATCCCAAATCCTCAAGGCTATTTTGGTGTTGACAGCGCCTTAAGTCTTCTGAAGAGCTTTTCCTATCAGTCTTTATGGTATTGGCATAAGATTTATTGACATAAGGCCTGTGGAAAAGATTTTTTAGTATAGATCTGCATCTATACTAAAAAATCTTTTCCACAAGCCTTATGTCAATAAATCTTATGCCAATTATCATGCGGTAATTATCATAGTTGCGTAGTGTTATCTTGAACTTATAAAAAAAGAACATAACAAATTAAACTTAAATTTTTAACCCATTGCCTGGAGTACCGGCAATGTGTTAAAGAAAACGCGCTTACTTTATTATGCAAGTATTTGGCCCACGCTTCACTTTTTATTATGTATATAAAATATACAAGTCATCATATATTTTACATTTCTAGTGAACGTTCAAAATATGTTGACATAAATCGCGGACGTTGCCAGTAAACTATGAAGTCTTTAAATGTTATTTCAACACATTAACTATCTGAAAAAAATATTATTCAAAAGAGCATAGCATAAATATATCATACGAAGTTTGACGAACAGCTGTGGTAGAATTTAAAATTTCATTTGTTTATTAATAAATGCGCTATTCAAAATTTCATAAATAGGTAAAGTATAACCCCGATTATAAATCAAAATATATGACGCACCCAGAACATCACAGGGAATAACCACTTATGTTATGTCTCTGTGTCTTTCAAAGTCAGGATGCCAGAAACGTCAGAGAAAATCAATATCTTAAGGACAAATTCATTTGCGGTCTTGCTGTGAGTAATCTGCATATTTTAATTGTTATAAATGCAATACTTATTGCTAATAAAGTTTCATTATGCATCGTTCGTTTGCCCTTGTCCTAGTTTTAGGGGCCAAAGCATCATGTTTTTTCCTCCGTAGATACTCACCTCTCGAGGATAGTAATTGTCTTCCTCAAGTCCAAGTACCTAATCAAATAAATAAGGTACAAGCTGTTTTCGCTGCAGAATATTTATTTGATCGGGTTTACAACTTTTTTTTATTACAACGTCTAAAAAATCCAGAAGTAAGTATAAGTACCTACCTATACTATTATGAAATATATGCCTAAATATATCTTACTAAATATTTATTATAAATCTGAAAGTTTAGATGTTTAAATGATTTTTAATCTATCACCCAAAAAAAGCTACGGCTTTGGAGGAATTTTGCCACAGAGATTGTTTATAGGTAATTTGGAATCAAGCATAGGATACTTTTTATCCTGATATGTATCCTCCAAAGGGATGAAATCGGGAATGGAAATTGAAAATACTAGTAAGTATCTACTCAAATGCATATTTATTTTCTAAAGTATATACAAGATGATAACTAACATGAACTAAATTAAATTAAAAATAAGTTAAATCTAAAAAAACCGGCCAAGTGCGAGTCGGACTCGCGCACCGAGGGTTCCGTACAAACCTATAACAAGCAAAAGTTGTAGTATGTTTATTACTAAATGAAAATGGAATCCGTAACATTACAATGTGGAAAGCTGGGGGAGCATAAATTTAAACAAGGTCACTTTATCAATTTAGTAATCCTAAAAAAAAAAAAAAATATATAATATAGTAGTTTCTGTGTTAACGGGATGTACCCTTTAGGTTTTGAGTTTCTTGCGAGTACTCAGTTTCAAAATATGCGACTTAAATTGCTATTTCTTTTGATTGCGTTGACATAAAAGTTTGGTTTTGCTACATCTGAAAGGTCCTATAGCCCTGAGTATTTGACATGAATTTCAATTTAATACCTCCACACGTTTACGAGGAAAAATGTATTAAGTTAATAATTTAAAAAAATACTTTTTTTGTATGATTTTAATAAAAATGTCTAGTTTTCGTAATTTTTCCTTTGTCTGTGCTATATGACGTTGCTTCGTTCCAAATTTCAAGTTTCTAAGTTCACGGGAAGAACCCCGTAGGTTTTGCGAGTGTCGAAAAGCTAAATTTTGCAGCATAAACGACTGTATCTTTTGATTGTTGTTGTTGGTTGGCTTTTAAGTTTGTTTTTTTCACAGCTCCAAGGAACAATAGACCTGAGTATTTGATATAAATTTCAGCTTGATACCTACCTCTACGCTTTCCTGAGAAAAATGGTCTTGACAAACAGACAGACGGACAACAAAGTGATCCTATAAGGGTTCCGTTTTTTCCTTTTTAGGTACGGAACCCTAAAAAGGTCCTCGAGGCATTGTACCGATGATGCTGGCGGCTTTTCCTCGCTGAATTGCAATGCTGATGCGTTGCGCGAGAAAGCCGCCAGCTCTTCGGTCACCAGTTACGTCAACCACGTTTCGCGATTTCCGCAAATAACTTTTGCGCACTGGGACCCCACGGACCTAGGGTCTCGACGCCAAATGGTACAAAGTTGTACTCTCTGCCGAGGCCTCTATATTTAATGCGTTATTATGTTTAATGTTTATAATCATTACAATCGTGTCCCCGAAAGGGACGTTGGAGCCGATTCGCGGAACCGCGAACAATACGCGACAACCGGTGATGTCGAGAAGAATATCGTTGTTGTGACTAACGTTCGGTGTTCTTGTTACCACATTGTCTTAACTGTGATGTTATAGTTCATTATGCTTCACTCGCCTGAAAAGTCTCGTTTCGGGTCACATTTGCGATAACGAGTGAAAAGAGTTTTAGACGATTGTCTTTCGGTTTCAGTACCAACATTTTGCAAGAAACCTTTTCTCGCACTATCCGTCTCTTTCTTATTAGAACACATAGAACAAGAGATATAGTGCGAGAAAAATCGAGAGTAGGTATGTCGCGGCCGTCGCATGATAGACGTGCTGGTCGACACACGTAAAAAGAGCTCTGGCGGCCATACATTTAATATGGCGCGCAGAGCTCTTTTTACGTGTGTCGACCTGTACGTCTAGCACAACTTGCTGACAAGTCGCTTCGCGCGCGACTGGGCGTCTCCTGTCTCACTCACACCGTGCAAATTAGAAAGAGGAGGGTAGATCTGTCTCGACTCGCGTCGCGGTGCGGCGTCAGTTGTGCTAGCCCCCCAGTATTAGATGTTGTGTAGGACCTTATCCGATTTAAAAAGTTCTTTTAGGCGTTTATATTATAGACCTTCAGAATGGATATGGGCCTTATCCCGGGTCCACATGGTTATTTTGTGACATTTTAGATGAAATTTTCAACTGACTTGTATGTATTATCCTTGCAATCATTACTCATAGAGTACATCTGAATGTCTGTCTAATTAGACCAGCTAGACGGTACTGGCTTACCACGAGGCAGCATGACCCATTTTAGATGAAATGAATACAAATCGTAATAAACACTGCATCATGTCAGTCGTCCATTTTGTTGAATTTGACGTAGAGGCGCATATGGCAAAGACCCTTCGGTATACAGCCACGATTTGAAAACACTTAAAACATTTTACATAGACACTAAATAACTAGATATGAAATCTGTAAATAATTCAGTTAAACATGTTTAAGTAGTTTTTACCTTGAAATTTATTTATAAATACGTTTTGAGACATCGTATTTGATATAAAAACCTCTTTGCTTTGTAACTGCCGCATGAGTGACAGATACAATTTAAGAAAAAAACCATTACGCCCGTGGGCGTAACACAGGCTATTACAGCTCTGTATGTCTGCGCATTATTATGAAGCCCTTTTCGAGCAAGTGTGATGAAAAAAACATAGAATGCGAGCTCCTTACAATTTTTTTCCCAAACACCGTGCCTAATGGCCGCTCCACATAATGCGCCATCATGACCCCTCATACAGGACGCAACTATGCGTTAAAGGGAGTAAGACATATTTATGTCTCGTTCTACCTCATATCCGCGTCCTGTATGATGGGCGTCCTCCATTGCGTGGAGCGGCCATAAAACCCGGTACCTATGCGCATGTCGAACTAAACGGCTGCCTGGCATCGTTTAGAACTTTTGACACCCCGCCCCAACCCCGCATAGTGGCAATGGCACCCATTTTTTTTTTTTTTTTTTTTTTTTTTTTTCTGTGGGGAACTTATGGTTTCTTCGTTCGCTCGGTACAAATTTATCGGGGAGTACACGCGGACTAAGTCGTGGGAAATTGCTAGTTAATTATATAATTATGTAATCTAATAAGAAGACCGAAACAGCTAGGAGGTGCCTTATAGAGGATCGTTTCACCGATGTAAGAAATATTCCGAGAACGACCTATATGGCTTCTGAGTGACGATATAACCCACTTAGCAGTAGGTATGATGATACTTACGTCAAAAGGTCGCTTACCTTAGCATTGGCATGCTTTGGTGAAATTTGGTCATGATCTAATAAGGTAGACTTGTAAATCGGTCAATCAACTGTATCTTGTTATTCTGTCTCGTTACCTAGGAGACAACATGAAAGAGTTTCACAGAAACAATATTACATCATAGACTTCTAGCATAACTATAGTTTCGTACAAATAATAAAAATTATTCCATCGTAACTGGTTACGAACTTGCTGTGTCGTACACGACCGAAGGGGTTTTTTTTTACCAGGGCCTCTGGTTACGCCACTCCTGGAATTCGTAAATGGGCATAATATGCGTCCAAATGGATGGACGATGACGTCATGGTTCCAACGTAGAATGCTCACTTCTGATTTCCCTATCGCTAGTTACCAAGGTTACATCTCCTGGGTCGAAACCTCGACGCGGCCGAAGGGCAAAAAACTGGGCCTAACTAAACTACCGTTTACCTTCCGACAGTGCGAGAATTTTTCGCTACCTACTTAAAGGGCTTTGCTCAAAATTGGTGCCTTTTTTTTGATGGCACACTAAAGCCACCTTGTTAGATGTGTAGAGTACTTCCATACAAACAATAGTTACTATGGCAGCTCAGCTCTAAAGTACATCCGTCTTGAGTTATGCGTCCTAATCTATAACGCGTATCTAATTATGAAAACTGAGAAAATGAGTTACTTTTAATGGTCGAATACTATTATAGATTAGGACGCGTAACTCAAGACGGATGTACTTTAGAGCTGAGCTGCCATAGTAACTATTGTTTGTATGGAAGTACTCTACACATCTAACAAGGTGGCGTTAGTGTGCCATCAAAAAAAAAAGGCACCAGTTGCCCATACATTTCCAGCAAAGCCCTGAGATATGCTGGTCACTGGGGTTTGAGGGCCCCTGAGCTTGGGGGCCCCGGTGCACGGCGCCGTCTGCCCCTCCGGTAGCTACGCCACTAAACACCAACCACTGACTCAACACAGCGCAGCTCGGGAGTTCTGATCATTCTCTTATGCTCATGCGACGAAGGATGCCCTCGTGACTGAGGGTCGTGAAGTGGCGACACGATGTCGTCGCTTTTGCGCACATCAGTGCCACCAATCGGTTTCCAGCCATGCGGATAGACGTCTGCAAGTTTCCTTTGCAGATTTCCTTGACTGGGTCGGTCCAACGGATTGATGATCTTCCACCGTCCACGGCTTCCCCTCATTCTGTAACTTGTTTTAAGCTCACCTCACCGCTCACTCACAAATATATCTTGACACCGCGATGCGTAAGTAACCAAGCGTAGGTAGAGGTCTAGTTTTGTGCCAGGTGACCGGCGTCGGCGGGGGGAGCCGCTTGAGCGCGTAGCGAATATTAAGAGCCCTTGTTCCTTCAATGTGTCCTACAACGGCTACAACAATGAGTATTTCCAAGCTTTCGGGTTCTCTTCAACCCACGTGTCCGAAGTACTGGTTGAGTCGTTGCATGGATAATATGGTGGATAGGCGGGACTTCATTTTCGTGAAAGAGGTAAGAGAGTTGACACTTAGTCATGAGCACTACACAGTACAGGGCTCGCAGAGACGCACATTCGTCAACCTCAATTCGTCCACTTAGCCTCAAACTCGAGCCAAGTGGGCCCACAAATGCCTGTCAATAGCGACGGCCTAATTATAATTTCCTTCAACGAGATATCAATTGAAGGAAATGACAATAGAGGTCCGAATGCTTTGAATCAAGTCCAGTTTCCACTGATACTGGCCCGCTAGCTCAACGCACATCAATGGTCGGACAGTCTAATTTGTACGCTAAACGTAAAGAAATAAGGATGTAATTCCTTGGGAAGTAGCGGCGTGAGATAGTGTATGCATGCACAGAATACAGAGCAATCATCATACTAAATATGTTGTCATATCTGTAGAGAAGCTGTGCGTATTTAAATTTGAGCTCTGTGTGTATGAATGTAGGGTTGTAATTAGAGTGTAAGAAACAGAGTACTGATAGAGTACTAGTAGAATTAATTAATCAGGCTACGTCACATCGATTGCATACTGCAGTTAGTGCTTGGTACAGTCAGGTGCAAAAACTTATTCAGTACTAATGAGCCATTTATACCTGTACGATCATGATATGGACTCTTTGTAAGGAGAGTAGATATTATATGGCGTCCACTTATTTCACCGACAAACGTTTCACCGAATGCAGGTTTCGCCGAATTTTCGTTTTATATAATTTCTAAAAGGTAATTCTGTACAACCTATTTGGTTAGGTTAGGTTTGTTTTATAACATTCCTGAAAAGTGTACTGATTCTGAAAAAAAGTGTTTTTCGATAAAATGAAAATTCTGCGGAACATACCTACATGCGATGGAACAATTGTCGGTAAAACATACAACCATATTATATACCTACAAAATATTAGGTACCTAGGAAATGAAAAATGAAAGTAAGAAACTAGTTTTTGTTGTTTGTATAAAAAGTTTGTATGGAGAGCCGACTTCAGTCGACATTGCTCGGGATTCTTAATTTACCTAATCATTGTAGGCTTGAAAAGAGGCTGTTATCAACTTACTACTGCTTCAAAACTACGAGTAATATTTTCGCGTTTCTTTAGAAACATTGGTCATCCATAGCTTACTCCGAGTTAATAATTAGAAACCTAGGAAGATACTTCAAATAGGTACTTTTATAAATTATATCTGACAAACCAGACAGATTAAAAACCCGCACTCAAATCATACGTTTGGGAACTACTTACGATGCCACAGAGGCTCTAGTATAAGTTTTACCGATACAAAACTTTACGATCGCGTTCGCGTTTTACACTCAATTTGTATGGGATTTGACAGCTAAACGCAAACGCGGTCGTAACGTTTTGTTTCGGTAAAACTTATACTAGAGCCTCTGATAGCAACACAAATAGTACGTTGTATCAAAAACTGATGCCGATTGTTTGTTTGATAAGGATCAAGCTTCGAGATGAGATGAGATCATCCCACACAAATGACGCTGTCGGACAAATTAGTTTCATGGAATCAACGTGGTTTACAGAGACAACACACACTTCCATAATGACTGGTGAATACAATGATCACTCGCCGCACGGCCAATCGATAAAACATGAAGTATTCGAACTTACTTCTCTTATTTAAGAGCTAAGTTATTTTTAAAATAAAGGAAAAATTGAAAAATGTAATGCTCCCAGCCGGATTCGAACCGACGACCACAGGCATTCATGGCCCGTCGCTACTAACCAACTGAGCTATCGGAACAATCCGGTTCGGCCACCAAATTTTCCAATCACTTCCTTCCTACAACGCCTTAGGGAGCATTATTTTTTTCAATTTTTCCTTTATTTTAAAAATGTATATTCGTTAGCAGCGTAACTGCTTAATACAAAAATAATTTAGCTAAGCTGTATTTGTTTTGTGCTGTGTTGTCAGTGTAGCTAAAGTAGACTGCCCATCTACGATCCCAAGCAATCTCTTTGACACCTTGGTACGGCCTTATAACTCTTTTTGAGTGGAGAAGTTTTTTAAGAACACGTCACCTAGATATCGAACGATCAAAGTTGTCGAGCGATGATGAGTATGTACTTTCACGTTGATGAAGTGTCAAAAACTATGCTGAAACTTGGTTACAGAAGTAATTGCAATGACACAATCGAAAATGCTTTTTTACCGAGCACTCTATACAAATCCATACATACATTATGCTCGAAAAAACGTAACCCTCCTCTTCTGGTGCTGTCAGGTAATTAGACCGAATCAGGTCAACTTTGTATGACGGTCTAGTCTTTAAAAATGATGGTAAGGTACATTCCATAAAACGGCGCGCATCGCATCGGAACGGAGCGGATTTTAAAATCTTCAAACGATATGATACGTGTACATCACAGTCTGTAGCCAGCCGCGCTCACCTGTCGTCGTATACGATCCGATCCTATCTAGGCGCAGAAACGGATACATTCGAAATTCGCCTCCGGAGCAGCGGCGCTACCACGAACTTCGAAAGTCGAAGTTCGTAACGTAATACATGCATCCCTGTCAATCGAGTAAGGGAGTGCGATAGAGATGGAAATACCCGAACTTCGACTTTTGAAGTTCGTGGTATTAGCGCCGCAGATCGTGTGCGTCGAGTAGGGATTGCAAATCCGGAAATACTTTCTCAAATCCGGATTTTCGAATAACAGTTCGGCCGAAATCCGAACTTCGTATTAAATCCGGATTTTATGGAGGTTTTTTCTCAGTACTAGAAAAAATAAACAAAAAACTGAAATAACCCAAAAAAGTAATCTTCTTAAGTCTTTTTAATAAACAAATAATTACGTACAGTTTACGCAAATTTTGGAAACTGAAATAAAAAACTGCTAATTAACAATTCAAATATTTAAACACGTCTTTATACAGTGTGCAGAATCATCCGTTCGTATCCTTTCCGATCCGATGCGATTCCGGTGGAAATTATGCTTTATTCGGATCCACGGTGTACCTTTACAACTATACACGTGTCAGCGGCGCTACCACGAACTTCGAAAGTCGAAGTTCGGGTATTTCCATCTCTATCGCACTCCCTAACTCGAGTGACAGGGATGCATATATTACGAACTTCGACTTTCGAAGTTCGTGGTAGCTCCGCAGATGCACAACAGGCTATTCGCAACGTATTATGATTATGACTACCTGCCTAGGTACACTGTTTTTCAGCAACACCACTGATAAAAAACTGTATTGTATTCTTTGTTTTGTTTTAAAGCAACTCATTTAGGTATAACACAAATGTACACATATAACATGGACATACAACAATGTCAAATGCTGAACACGACAGGACGTAGATAGCATTTTGAATGTCATCCGCGCGTTATAGTTCCCGTCAAACAACTTGAACATGCGGGACGAAGTGGGGGGGCAGCTCGCACGTACAATTCGCCTCTGCGCAGGCAAAGTCATTTGCTCAAGTTGTTTGGCGGGAATTATACTGTTTTACTGTGGTCACTGTCTGTTGACTAATATCATAATAACGTACATAATAGACGGGAAATCATACTTATTTGGGTTTACCAATTTTTTTTGTATCAATATCCTGTATCCAATTATCCATTTTTTATTCTGCAATTTAGGTTTATTAAATGTATGTACCTATGAATGTCGATAATACTACCACCGGTTCGGAAAGAAAACATCTGCCTCGAGAGGGACCGGCGTAAAAAACTTGACGAGGTATATTTTTTATAAACAGTATACAATAGTACATTACTTACCAAGGGCTGTAAAAGAAAGAAAGCCCGAAATCGCAGGTAATTGTGACCCGAGCCGCAGGCGAGGGTTATAAATATGCGATAGAGGGCTTTATTTTTTAATGCCCGTGGTGAGTACACAATTTTACGTCTTCACCTGGCCATAATGCGAGTTTTACCGTACGCGCTGCGTGCGATAAAACTCACATTATGGCCAGGTGTGACGTAAATATTATAATTTTAGTCACATGTGATACTGAAACTTCGAGCGTCCATGTAAATTGAATTTGTTTTATATGGACGCTGCACGCCCCGCTCTGAGCGGGGCGTCCACTCAGGCCTTACACTTAAACAAAACCGTACAAATATCTGATTTGACGCACTCGCACAGATGCGTCACTATCACTACACTACAGTAAACTTAAGCGAACTTCGGTGGACTCGGCGGTGTATCAGTCACATTTTTTAATTAATGTAGTTTTAAGGCGAATCATTCCCCAACCAAACTTGATGTACCTATATAAAATGTCGTGCTTTAAGTTTCATTCCATATTATTTGAAAAAATAATTTCAATCTTTGTATTAAATTCCGAAACGTGATTCTGAGACCCTTGTGTTTCGCACTCAATTTATATCTATTAAATATATCGCCGTGTAGTACCTACCCATAACACAAACCTTGACCTTGACCTTACTATGAGCGCCGGCGTACATGCGTACAGAGTGGAGGAATCTCCAAAAAAGTAGGTGAGAAAAAAAAAAAAAATGCTTACTCTGGAGCTAGTTCAATTTGCTTAAGACTGTTCAATATTGTTCCCTTATATTCATTTATTTAAATTCAAGCAAACACTCTCCCGCATTTGCAACATATAGTTCTAAAAGTGTCACCACACGCAATTTCTCCTACCAAGCGCCGACTATCTCATTTCATGTAAATCTGTATACCCTTCAAATGAGCTTCACCCTGTGCCAAGAACCCAGTCTAGACTGCACGTGAGTGGTTTGATGGTTTCACGTGAAAAACATTTTGTTTTGGCGCTGCGAATAAATGGGTTCTTTCGTTTAAGTATTGTATATGACGCGACGATGGCGCGCAGAATGGCTTCGCTGAAATGGCGGAGATAATTGAAGAAATAGCAATAAAGATCGTTTTTAATTTCAGAAAGAGAATTTGTTTTCAATAACATTGTACCTCATTCCATTAAACATTAGATTTTAAACGGACACTTCCGTCTAAGTTTCTTACTTTATCTAGGATATGAAAGGGAAATAATGTAGGTACCTACTATTTTTTATGATTTCGATCATTAAATGCTTTCCAAACATATATAAAACATAACATTACAAAGCGTTTCGAATTTCAAAATGGTCTTCCTTGAAATTTCATGACTAATTATGCACTTTAAACCCCTATAATTCCGCCATGTCCGTCTGTCCGTCTGCGGCTTAGCTCAGTGACCTTTACTACTAGAAAGCTGTAATTCGGCATACTTAGGTATATAAATCAATCACGCCGGCAACAGTAGAAAAAAATCTTGAAAAAAATTTGTTGGATTTCTTTAAAAATATTGTGGGTTTCTAAACTATTTTTAACTCAGTGGTTCGTTTGCGTTATATTGGGCTTTAAAGCCCTAATTTTTGTTCGAGGCATGTGCCCCCCCCCCCCATCATTTTGATATTTATCATTATCTTTTCGGTGAAGGCATATATAATGATAGCAAGATTCTCCGCTAACTGATATTCATTTGTTTATCCTGCTAGATCAGTTAAAGAACCCAATGTCGCTTTGACCGTTTTTTGCCGAGGCTACCACGGCCACTCCGGCGCAGCGCGCATACTTATTGTGTAGAGTCACTGACAACGGTGTTCAACTAAAATTCAGGCAAATCATTTCACTAGATGGCTATCGGGTCAGTAATTTTATACCTGTGGGTACGACGCCCTGGACGGCTCAAAGCCTCTATTATAAGCATTCAATATTTGTAAAATTAAAAAAAAACGGTGAAATTACGAACAGCAGGAGGCGAGGGTCGCGAATTGCTTTTTCCGTACTAAGCGTCGCACCATGGAAAGGTCGAAAACCACTGAACTAGATTCTAGATGAGGGTGTAACTCTAAATTGAAAAAATACTAATGTTGGTACATACTTTGGATCATGGATGGAAAACATCGTTAGGATTGGTCCTATATCCTAACCAAACTATACAACGTGTTTTTTAACAGTCTTAGAGCCGACGCCCACTTAAAAGCATCCAAAAGCCAAAAAAACATTTGGATACTTCAAGCATCTTAAAGTATCTAAAGCGTACTAATCATTCGTGAAAAAAAGAAAAAATAGTTAAGTTTTTAGTAATAAAAGGTAACTTAGTTTGCAAAATCCAGTATGGCGCGCGGTGCGAAGTTCATTCACCCGGTTAGAGTTCGTACCTAATTACCTATCTACATAATGCTTCGGCTCTAAGACGGTTAAAAAAACACCGTAAAGGTAAAGAGAAACTCTCTCGGTTGATAGGTCAGATGACAGTCGATTTCGTAAAAGTAGTGCCAGCGCAAACTATTGGGATTAGGTGGCAAAGCGGACCCCGGGGCACCTTTATGATACAACCGGCCAAAAAGCTAAGGGTAAAATCGCCCGACTTTAGTAACAATATCAAAGATGGGCATACTTAAAAGAAGTCAGAACAAAGCGCGCGCGAAGAGTTCTGGCTGTTTTATAGCTCTTAAAACAGTGCCATTAATCCCCTACGTATTTTTATCACTCACAGTTAAACTTTAGCAGCGCCATTAACAAATATGTACGTGACTGTACCGGCCACGTCTAGACAGATAAAAAAAACTGTTTCCATAATGTATACACTTAGTTGTAGAGTTCCTTATTGATAGTTGGCTACCTTTTTATGGTCATTTTAATTTAACTACGCTGACGGATAGTAGACCCGACTGCCGAGGTAGGGAGGGTAATGTTTTACATGTACCACCAGATTGTAGCTATCCGAAAAGACCGATAAATGGAGGAGGATGGGGAATTGATACAGAGCAAATCCTGAAATCCATGAGAACATACTGAAAGAAAGAATTTGGCATGCGTTCAACAACTATTCACTCAAAGATGAAAAGGACTTGATTTAAAAACAAACAAATTACGAACTAACATTTATAAGTACACTAGCTTTTGCCCGCGACTCCGTTCGCGTGGAACTCCTTTATATCGTTCTCCATACAAACTTCCGCCCCCCATTTCACCCTTTTAAGGGATGATTTCCGGCATAAAAACTATCCTATGCCGTTCCCCGGAACTCGAACTACGTCTATACCAAATTTTGTCGAAATCGGTTCAGTGGTATAAGCGTGAAATAGTAGCAGACATACAGAGTTACTTCCGCATATATAATACTTATTACTTATTAAGTATTATTATGAGATCGCGATCATTTTAGGAATCGGAAAGCTGACAATTAAGTAGCACTTTAACGAAAGTATAGGGTAAAAAAACATAAGTAAAAATCCTCTTATGTGTAGAAGGTAGTAACCAGCTTGAATAAATATTACCCTCTCGTAGGTTTGATGGACATTTATGAATAAGGGGGTACATATTTAAAATGTTGATTCCATCTTTAAAAAATCCTATACTTAAGGGATGAAAACGGCATTACGGATTCAAAATATCTCTAGACCAAATTTTATTTGATGTTTATAGGGAATGATGATTTCCTGGATAAAGACTGCCTTATCATCTTCCATGGGCCACAAACTATCTCTACTATACCAAATTTCATGAAAGTAAATCGGAAAAAACAGACCATAAAAAAATATTTAACCCCCTCCACCCATCACTCACCAGTAAGGGGATGATATTCGGGATAAAAATTATCGTATGCCCCTCCTCGGAACTACATATAAATATCCCTATAACAAATTTCATCTAAATAGGCTCAGCGGTTTTAATAGCTCCTTGCAAATTTTAACCCTCCATTTCAACCCATTAGGGGATTAATATCGGAAAAAACTATCCTTTATCCTTTCCCGGGATTCAAAGTATCTTTGCACCAAATTTCATCAAAATAAAATCTTAATGCCAATTGGCACTAACCCCTTAGGGGATGAATTTCGGGAAAAAACTATCCTATGTCCTTTCCCAGGATTCAAACTATCTTTGCACCAAATTTCACTTAAATCGGTTCAGCGGTTTAAGTAGCTCCATACAAATTTTAACCCCCCATTTCACCCCTTAGGGGATGAATTTCGGAAAAAAAAAATCCTATGTCCTTTCCGAGAATTTAAACTATCTCTGCACCAAATTTCATCTCAATCGGTTCAGCGGTTTAAGTATCTCCATGCAAATTTTTAACCCCCTATTTTACCCCCCTAGGGGACGAATTTCGGGAAAAAACTATCCTAAGTCCTTTCCCAGAATTCAAACTATCTTTGCACCCGTCTCAATCGATTCAGCGGTTTAAGTATCTCCATACAAATTGTTACCCCCCATTTTGCCCCCTTAGGGGATGATTTTCGGAAAAAAACTATCCTACGTCGTTTTCTAGAATTCAAACTATCTTTCCACCCATCTCAATCGATTCAACGGTTTAAGTATCTCCATACACATTTTATCCCCCATTTCACCCCCTTAGGGGATTAATTTCTGGGAAAAAACTATCCTATGTCCTTTTCCAGGATTTAAACTATCTTTGCACCAAATTTTATCTAAATCGGTTCAGCGGTTTAAGTATCTCCATACAAATTTTAACCCCCATTTCACCCCCTTAGAATCCCAGAATTCAATCTACCTTTGCACCCATCTCAATCCATTCAGCGGTTTAAGTATCTCCATACACATTTTAACCCCCCATTTCACCCCTGAGGGGACGAATTTCGGGGAAAAAACTATCGTATGTCCTTTTCCAGGATTCAAACTATCTTTGCACCCATCTCAATCGATTCAGCGGTTTAAGTATCTCCATACATATTTTAATCCCCCATTTCACCCCCTTAGGGGATGAATTTCGGAAAAAAAATCTGTCCTATGTCCTTTCCGAGAATTCAAACTATCTCTGCACCAAATTTCATCACAATCGGTTGAGCGGTTTAAGTATCTCCATGCAAAATTTTAACCCCCTATTTTACCCCCTTAGGGGACGAATTTCAGGAAAATCCTATGTCCTTTTCCAGAATTCAAACTATCTTTGCACCCATCTCAATCGATGCAGCGGTTTCAGTATCTCCACACAAATTTTAACCCCCCATTTCACCCCCTTACGGGATGAATTTCGGAGAAAAAACTATCCTATGTCCTTTTCCAGGATTCAAACTATCTTTGCACCAAATTTCATCTAAATCGGTTCAGCGGTTTAAGTGTCTCCATACAAATTTTAACCCCCCATTTTGTTCCCTTAGGGGATGATTTTCGGGATAAAAACTATCCTATGTCCTTCCCCAAGACTCAAACTATCTCTATACCAAATTTCATCCAAATCGGTTCAGCGGTTTAAGCGTGAAGAGGTAACAGACAGACAGACAGACACACTTTCGCATTTATAATATTAGTATGGATTTGTAGATCGTTGGCACACGGAGTAGGATCCCCTTCATTGGCATAATTTTTTTTAGACTAATATAGTTTTGCATAATTGATTTGGCATAATTTCTATTGGCATAATAATACTGTCGCATAATAATACTTTGGCCTACTACTTTGTTTGACATACTACGGTTTTAGAATAATTTTACTTGGACTAATTTGTATTCGACTAATACTCATTATGCATACTATTGTATGGGCTAATAATTATTTATCATATCTGTTTTGAAGCATAATTTCTGTTTTCTAAATAAATAAAACACAGTTTCGTTGTTAGCATGCATTTACACTTTTCGTGGACGCGGATTATTGGGTCGTGCCATGGCCTCCCAACTAGAACAACGTATAATTGATACTAAAAAGAACTCATAGATGGCGACACAGGTACCGAGTGAAACATTTGAACCAGTAATCGTGAAGATAGAATGGTTTTTACACCTTAATAAATTCAACGTACCTTAATTATATCACAAACATACTTCCGCACATACAATAAAGGTATATTTTATAAGTTTAGTAAATGCAATAAAATTGATACTAAATCCATGTAACTCGTACTATACGAGTGAGCTTTCAAGCTTGCTACGTATTATTGGGTACTGTCACTAGATGGCGCCATCACGGGTCGCGAAAGTTCTATGGAACCACAGGCTCTAAGCATTTGGTTATGTATATTTTTGTGTGATGTGTAATATTGTCTCTAAAATACTACTTTTATATCGAAACAATCAAAAATACTCTATTTGTTGCCCGGGAAGTCAACGCCATCTGGTGATATCTCAATGTATTACTAAAGGCTGACAGCGTCATAGCCGTGGTAGCTCGGATACTGCATCTACTGGTGTAGCTACGGGACTAAAATTGTATACAGAATTGCCTACATTAGGACGGTACGCTTTTGCTCTATGAGATTGGGTATCTGTACTTGTATTCTTTAATCTGTGGTCGTGCATTATCAGGGCGGATAAAAATGGCTTGTCATAAGCGAACTCTGTCTTAGGTCGGTTAGGTTAGGGTTCACTTGTGTTCCTCAGACCAGAAATAGACACCCCGCGCAGCGGGGTGGCGTCGACTCGCTGGAGATTATTAGTCCGCATAGATGACCGTCCCAATGTACATGGATTATCAGGCTGTACATTATTGGGCCGTGCATTATGCTTTCATTGCTTTGTGTAATGCATGATTTTATTTTTTAGGACACAATTTTTATGCGTTTTGTAATGATGCCAAGTAATTATTATGTCTTTTTGTATTTATGCTATCTGATGTTAGTCTTTGTGATGATTATGCTATTTTCGTTTATTCTTTTTAATTTTATGCCTAAAAATTTATGGATTAGGCTTAACGCTAATTCGGCTTTAAAAAATTATGCGTTATTATATTATTCCAAATGATTTTATGCGATCCAATAGAGAACCAGTTTGCGAGGATGTCTATAGTCAAGGTGTTCCCAAGCCTGCTCCACACATTAAGCCATCATGGCCCACCATCATACGGGACGCGGATTTAGAGAGGTGAGACATTTTCATATATGATGGACCATGATGAGAAGCATTCATACCGTGGACTAGTTTTATTATGAATAAGTACCTATATGGATGAACAGTAGGCAACCGCAGCGGAATTCTGCAAGACAACCTTCCTGTTTACTTGCCTTATTTAATTACTAACAAATAACTTCCTCTAAGCATTCCTAACCTGTACTTATAAGAAAACCTATAAATACTAGTATAAGCAGGAGATACATAGTCTCTTATATAAAACTATATAAACGGTTTTTATCCTGTATATAATGTGAAAAATACTTATCGTCGTTCCGAGCCCTTGGCAGCGCTCGTGTTCAAACTAAAGACATCAAATAATTCCTTAATTTTTGTTATAATTCGAATCTGACCCCGTAGCATGGACAGTAAAAAAGAACAAAGAGCACACATATTTTTAAATCATTTTTCTTCTCAGTCCCGCTATCATAACAAGTCAACCGGTATTTACAACTA
Organism: Epinotia ramella; assembly: GCA_947578815.1. Classification (NCBI taxonomy): domain Eukaryota; kingdom Metazoa; phylum Arthropoda; class Insecta; order Lepidoptera; family Tortricidae; genus Epinotia; species Epinotia ramella. Next base: position 3,805,384 of record OX388211.1, on the reverse strand, counting down.
GTTTAACCTCACCTCACCGTTCAACCCTAATATATCTAGACGACGAGACTAGTAATATCAACGCGTTATCGCAGGTCTAACTACACTGGGCGGTCTGAGGTTAGATAACGTTGGGAATAACAGCCCAAATCTTTGATCACTTGTAAACCTGAAATGTACTGACGAAGATTGCAATGGAAATCCTGAAACTTGCCAACTGGCGTTAGCAGGTATTCTGTTAGGAATGCTGGACACTAGGCTATGCTAATAGAGAAAACGGTAGGTCTAAATACAGCTAGCCATCTAAAGTAGCTTTGGCACTCTTTGGGGGAGGCCTTTGTCCAGCAGTGGACGTCTTTCGGCTGATATGATGATGATGATGATAATCTAAAGTAAAGTTTGTGAAATGTTTACTAGTTTTGCAGGCTAGACATAGACTCTTGTAAAGCAACCTAGGTTAATCAGGTCTTTTTCTAGTTAGAACTCTTAGAAAGAGACGGAGAATCTATGTCGTCTCGGGGAATGCCCACGCCGTCTTGTGCTAACCGTGCACCACTAGCTTTGTAAACTGCACCTCGTGAGCACGCGAGTAGGTATTAGCGATGAAAATTACATGAAAGATACATGTATCTTTCAAAAGCCCCTGTATTTTTCAATAAAATACAGTATCTTTCCTTGCGCATCTTCGATTGAATCTTTCGTAAGTTTAAGTTTTTTACGTGTAAAATACATTGCGTTTTTCGCAATATTATATTATATTATGAATAGTGACTCGGAATGTATTGGCTCTCATACAAACAGGTGACTTTTCATTCCGCTCAGACTATATTTCGATATCAGTTAACTGAAGAGGTTGAAATTATCAATTATGACGAAATACTTATAAATTGGAATCGTTAATCTATGCCTTATGTGACGCGTGTGAACGTGAAGTCAATTTTGCGTCAAAGGCAAGACAAGATTGATAAGTGCGGGCCCAGATATATATATTAAATAAACATGTGTAAAATACACAGTATAAAACAGGTATTATACGTGTATGATTGTATTTGTCAGACAAACGTCAGTTTTGTTTTTTTCGAAAGTTACATGTATTTTATAGGAAAGATACAACGTTTCGAAAGAAACAACATGAATCTTTCGCCATTTTCATCGCTAGTAGGTGTGTACCTACAGTCAAATGCAAAAATATGTATCGATTTAATCCTCTCATAAATATGTACCGAAACCTTAATCCGCTGACATAAAAGCGATGGGACGTATTTATGAGTAAGTTGTATGCACCTATATTTTTATACGTACTTCCTACGAACTAGGCTAAAGTAGTCTTCGTATAATTTCATATATGGCCGAAATTATACCTACTATACTAGAATTCGGATGACTTCGTAAGATGAATGTCGTCAGAAATATAGCCAGAACTCACATGATATATTGTGGCCAAAACGTTTGCGTAAATCAAGACGAATCTAGCTCAGGCATTTTGTCCAGTCGCCTCCAGACTTGGCTTCGTATTCAGTCGAATTATTGAATCAAGAGGTCGCCGCCGGTGACAGCTGTTATGGCGGACATTTTATAATTAAGATTCAGGTACCTATGTCAGGTGTGAGTGAACAGCTGGAGAATTCATCTGATCTTGAGTACGTTGTGTCTAACCTAACACTTATTATCGACAGCAATAACATCCGTGACGTTATACATTGTGTATTGCTTATACTTGATCAAACGAAATGTGCGGATACTAGACAAAAAAATATCGATAAAAAAAAAAAAAAGCCTACCAAAAAAAAAAAAAAGCCAAAAAAGTGCAAAAAGTCTACCTCAAACTGCTAGTTTTAAAGTTATAGACACTAATTTAAATAAAGAATGTTCTTCTTCACAAATTTCTACTAATTACCTTTTTTTTTGTAGGTTTATGTTTGATATTGTTATTATTTTTTGGTTGGTCGATTAGCTGCATTTTGTAGCTTTAAAACAAGACTTTTTTTGAGAAACTACACCGTTTAGACGCAAAGATATGAATTAAAAACCAAACTCGGAAATATTCATCAGAAAAAAATTTAAAACGCCTTAATTTTTTAAATATAATTTTTATTTTTATTTTTTTATCGATATTTTTTTGTCTAGTATCCGCACATTTCGTTTGATCAAGTATAAGCAATACACATTGTATAGCATTAGTATGAGTTTGCAGTGAGTCGCGTATACTTTAGTCGCTAGCGACTGCGTAAATTATTAGTATGGAGAAGAGAATGTATATCGAAAGAATAGTATCGTAATATGTGTTTTCGATAGCCACCGGTGGTAGTGCTACTGACAGGTTTGCGAGTGCGCTGATGTCTAATCTACAACGATACGTGATTAACTGGGAAGGGAACCATCTTAGCATGGTGGCGGTTATGTTAGACATTTGTCTCGTACTTACTAGCAAAGAGCACGAGTGATGGATCCTTTATATATACACACACATACACACACCTACAAACACACACAAACTCACACACACACATACATAATTATCTTGCTTGAAATAAACTTAGATTAAGTTAGTATGATATACTTATAAACTTTTAATTGTGGATCCACACCCCACTTATTCATCCCCCTGGGGGATGATTTCCGGGATAAAAACTATCCTATGTCCTTCCCCAGGACTCAAACTATCTCTATGCCAAATTTCATCCAAATCGGTTCAGCGGTTTAAGCGTGAAGAGGTAACAGACAGACAGACAGACACACTTTCGCATTTATAATATTAGTATGGAAGTATGGATACCTAATGAGAGGCCTCAACCTTGTCCTGTCTGTAAACCACTGTTTTTTAAATTAATAAAATATGTTGTATTTTGTATTATATACATACTTATACCTAGGCTATAATGATAAAGAGGTAAAATTTTACAGTTGCTGCTTATCTCAGTAAGTTACATTCAAACTAACAAAGCCTCTAACCTATACCTTTTTGAAAGAGGGAGCGAAGCGAAAATTGTTCTTCGTTTCAACTTGGACGAAAATCTTCTTTTCTGTGTCCAGCTACTCTCTGAGGCTGCGTCTGTGAGGCGGTCCCCTCTACAGGTTATTTTTAAGTTTTTTTTTTGTTCGAATTACTCAAAGAGCCACCAGTTATAATATTATAAAAATTAGTAGATACCTACAGTTAAGTAAAGATGCGTATGTTTTCTTTATAGAGTAAAACTTCGTTTCTTTGCCGTCATAAGTCTGCGCTGCACAACGTCGCGTGACCCTGCCCAATATAATCAATTTATGAGTCCATTCCATCAAGTTTTATGTAATCTTGTTATGTGTTTATTTCCCTAGTAAAATGACCTTGTTACCACGTAGTATTTGTATAAAATTGCTACGAAATTCTTGACGTGCCTTTACGTCTATGAAAAGATGATTTAATAGTACATTGTTTAACGAGGGGCGTAAGTGGAATATTGCGAACAAGAGTCTATCAGAAGCCCGACGCCGAAGTTGCAGTTTGCAATATTCTTACGCCCGTGTTATACACAGTGTTTTTCATCACATTTGCGAGGAACAAATACATTTTAGATGAAATGAATACAAATCGTAATAAAAACTGCAACATGTCAGTCGTCCATTTTGTTGAATTTGACGTGAGGCGCGTATGGCAAAGACACACAGGGTATACAGCCACGATTTGAAAACACTTAAAACATTTTACATATACACTAAATAACCACATATTAAATCTGTAAATAATTCAGTTAAACATGTTTAAGTAGTTTTTAAAGTTTAAATTTATTTATAAATACGTTTTCAGACATCGTATTTGATATAAAACCTCTTCGCTTTGTAGCTGCCGCATGAGTGACAGATACAATTTAAGAAAAAAAACCATTACGCCCGTGGGCGTAACACAGGCTATTACAGCTCTGTATGTCTGCCCATTATGAAGCCCTTTTCGAGCAAGTGTGATAGTTTTGAACAGCGTCCATATCAGAGGAGCGGCACTTACTTACGTGGCTTGTAAGGCCGAAACGGGAGCGACAGCCACGATCCATTGTAAAACACCCATTCATGGACAGGCCACCTCTAGCTTTCTCATAGGTATCCACGGAAGAATATGTCTAGTCACTCTTTTTTTTCCAAATGAGATTTTAATAAATTAAATTAAAGTAAATAATATTAAGTTAATGAAAATAAAATCAATTGAAAAAAAAACAAAAAAAAAATATTACGTAATATTTCATAACGAGCTCAACATTTAGAGATTAAAATCTCATTTTGAAAAAAAAAATAGACATGTTCCTTCCGTGGACCTTTCATATCCTGATTGTCCAGCCAGCCAAGAAAGTGGTCTACTCGTACCACTTTTGAACCATAATGGTCCAATAATAATTATACTTAGTCGAAAAGTGATACTCACTTATCCATACTAATATTATAAATGCGAAAGTGTGTCTGTCTGTCTGTCTGTCTGTCTGTCTGTCTGTTACCTCTTCACGCTTAAACCGCTGAACCGATTGCGATGAAATTTGGTATCGAGATAGTTTGAGTCCCGGGGAAGGACATAGGATAGTTTTTATCCCCGAAATCATCCCCTAAGGGGGTGAAATGGGGGGTGAAAGTTTGTATGGAACTGCGCGATATAAACGAGTTCCACGCGGACGGAGTCGCGGGCAGAAGCTAGTAATATTGTAAATGCGAAAGTGTGTCTGTCTGTTACCTCTTCACGCTTAAACCGCTGAACCGATTTAGATGAAATTTGGTATAGAGATAGTTTGAGTCCCGGGGAAGGACATAGGGTAGTTCTTATACCGGAAATCAACCCCTAAGGGGATGAAATGGGGAGTGACACTTTGTATGGATAAGCTACGATATAAACGAGTTCCACGCGGACGGAGTAATCACGGCTAAGTAGGCATAACTAGTTACCGAGTAATAGTCGACCAACTTAAAATCTACTTAGAATGGCCAACTTTCGTACAATTTTTGGCGACGCAACCGCACCATTTAGCTGGCGCGCGCGATGTAATAAAGACGGACAGGTCAGCCAGCCACCTACGGAACCCTACACTGCGCGTAGCCCGACACGCACTTGGCCGCTTTTTACTTACGTGCAATGCGTTACTGATCGACGCTGCTTGCCACATCAGTGCTACGGTGTGTATTCATCATCATCAATCATCAGGCAAACCATATATCATGCTAGAAAATACCCCCTGAAACACCAGAATCAATTATCACTAGCAACATAGCGCCCACACTATTACTTAGTTCTATTTCCGAAGCGCTATATGCATTAGTTTATTCTGGTCCAATTGCGTGTAATTGGAACAATATATTTGTGTGGTCGCACTCTGCCCAGTCAATTGGACTAATGGAAATCTAGATGGTTCTGTCAGCTGTTCAGACCCAGGCTATCAGTTATATCCACTTGGCAACGCGTGGTTGCAGCTATGCTATTGTTTCCGCGGATTACAGTAGTTCGTCCCTCTCGTACTTAGTGCTTGCTAGTAAGGAACGGATACTTTATGGCCGACATAAAAGCGACCATGTTAGAGACCATGTTAAAAAAAATCTGTGATAAAAAATGCGATGCTTTGCGAATAAAACTTGCAAAATGGCAGCGATTCCACCACATAAGGTCCGAGACACGAGAACTTTTGTGACACACTGTGGATCGAAAATGGCCTCTCCATAGAATTAGGGACTTCATTTTCTAAGTGCCTATTTTTTAAATTGAAATCGAGTCTTCTCGTGATAATTAGGTAAAAATATTAATATAGGTAAATTTGGCTAAAAAACCGCCGAGTAATTTTTTTTTTTCCAAAATTTTGTACGGAGCGTATATGAAAAAACGGAATATCTCAGAAAGTGCACAATTTCCCGTAATATCCTTCGGCACAAATTTAATACCAATTATTTATGATTTTTCGGCGTAAGTACTCAAAATTTCCCGGCCAGGTGCACTTTTTTTTTTTAAATCGAAAACGTTTTATATGGGGAAAACCAGGTTTTTAGTAAGTATTTAGGTTTGCATGACACGTTTAATCATGGAATAAAATTAAATAATGGCTTTAGATGAGATGCATTTACAAAAATGAGTTCATGGGAATAATTAATTACATATCTCACTTTTTGGCCCTTTATCTCCTGCCCCCCTAATGAGCACATTTAAAGCCATTATTTAATTTTATTCCATGATTAGACGTGTCTTGCAAACTTAAATACCGACTAAAAACCTAGTTTCCCCCATATAAAACGTATTCGATTTTTTAAAAAAAAGTGCACCTGGCCGGGACATTTTGAGTACGCCGAAAAATCATAAATAATTGGTACTAAATTTGTGCCGATGGATAGGTATTACGGGAAATTGTGCACTTTCTGAGATATTCCGTTTTTACATAATTATACGCTCCATACAAAATTTACGTAAAAAAAATATTACTCGGCGGTTTTCTAGCCAAGTTTACCCATATTCATTTTTTTACCTAATTATCACGAGAAGACTCGATTTCAATTTAAAAAATATGCACTTAGAAAATTAAGTCCCTAATTCTATGGAGAGGCCATTTTCGATCCACAGTGTGACACTAGAAACTGCTCGTCCTCGACATCTCGAGTCATATAATATCGACTGTCATAATACAATTAACAGGAAAACTACTTTTACACACATATACATGCATAGATTCACGACTTCACTACATCACTATCACTACATAGTATAAAACAAAGTCGCTTCCCGCTGTCTGTCCATAAGTATGCTTAGATCTTTAAAACTACGCAACGGATTTTGATGCGGTTTTTTTTAATAGATAGTGATTCAAGAGGAAGGTTTATATGTATAATATAGTAGGTACCCGTGCGAAGCCGGGGCGGGTCGCTAGTTGTTCCTAAAATAGGCAGAGTACATGAAACTTATTTCCAGTGCCACTTTTAAAATAATGGATCGTGGGAATATGGGTATAAAAGATCAAAAAAATGTGATATAGTGGTGTTGGGTTGCTAGCCCATCGCCCACAACACACTTCAACCCTTGTCACGAAAAAAAATATTGGGGAAAAATGTAAGTAAAAGGGTATAATGTACACCAGCGCGCCATCTCTCTCGCATGTCCGAAACTACCTGATGTGGTTCGATAAGAATGGAGCGGGCGCATAGCTCGCCCATTAGAGTGGTGCCAAGACTGTGAAACAAGTCTATAACTCGGTACAGAGAGGGCGCTAGTCTAAGCGGGAATATAAGGGAAAAATATACAGCTTCCGTCACTGTCCTCGTAGCTCAGTTCGCAGAGCAGCCTAGCGTTAATAGAAAGGTCGCAGGTTCGAATCTTGTCGGGGGCTACAGACGAAGATGGTTTATTTTTCCATTATATTCTTTCTCTGTATCATATCGTTTATAAAATGATCGGGGTAACTTCCTCGTTAAAAATAACACGAAACAAAAAATATTTAATTAAATAATTTGTTTGTGTTTCTTAGTAGTACTTACTAGCGCTTCAATAGGTAGGGTCAGTTCGGGTATGTGCGCCAAGGGGGGAAAGTGCGCCTCATTCATCATTCAGACATTTAAATCAATATAAATTCGCTGAAATCCATGCAATAAACTTGTTTTAGTTTGTTGCATGAATGTAAGATGTCGTTATTTGTGAAATATCTGTTTAATGAAAGGCGCACTTACCCCGGGGGCGCACTTGCCCCCTCTGACTTTACTAGTTTTCAGCATGCTCAATGTTTGTAATAATAAGGTACGTAAGTTATTTAAACAAATTAAGATCCATTGTTTCAAGGCGGCGTGATTGTTTAGGATACCGTCTGCTGCTATATATGTTATTTTTTAGTACTTAACATAATTTGTGTTCGTGGGCGACATATTATTAATATAAAACTTTGTACATAATCGTTATATCTTGTTAAGTAGGTACTTATTGGTCAACTTTAATAAAGCTACATTACTCGTACCTACATACTTAATTAAACTAATTTTGGAATATTAAGATACCAGTAAGGAACAAGACCAGAACGCGGAATGAAACTAAGAGAAAACCAGGACACTATTCGACTATTGAAAACAAAATATCAATAACAAATCTCGAATATTATTCATACTAAACGGGACTTAATCGCGTATAATTAACTTATTTATTTACCTCACTGGTTTAGTATGAATAATGTGTGAGAATCGTGAAAGTTTAAATCAATAAATCTCGAATAATTTAATAGGTACCTACATTGAGGGACAGCGCCGATAGAATATGTGTATATTATGCCCAACATGGCTATCAGTATCACATCAGTACGGCGTAATCATACATAATCTGTCCCCTTCTAAGCGTTCTAATTAGAAGGAGACGGAAAGTCTATCTTGCAGCGACACAGCTCGCGAACCGTCGTGATACCCATGCAGAGGAGTAATGTACAATTGTACATATCATTACAAAAATCCGCCTAGAGTCTGGCAAACGAAAGTTGAACCCACTAAACTCAATTACGCGGCAACACTAAACGTCATAACGCATACATTTTCATCAACAGTGTTGCCGCGTAATAGAGTTTTGGTGGGTTCAACTTTCGTTTGCCAGACTCTATCAGCTTCGTTGACACTGAAACGCAAAATCTCTCATCTCCAAGCAATTACGAAGTTGTAGCCCCAAGTTAAATGTCTGACGGTATCATTTATAGAAGTATACGTAAAGTAAGAAAAGTTACCCTGATATTAGTATTTATAGAATTTCACCGGGCCAGCAGTGGAATAGTAACTAGATTGTGTATCAAGGGAGCAATATATTTACGTCGAGGGCGGTACATTAAATGCTGAATGAAGGAAAAGATTCTACAATAGATCGTAGCGAGGGAATCTAAAGTAGAATTCTCAGCGTAACGAGGTGTATAATAGAAACACGCTCTTTGAATAAATTGAACCATTCATTTAGGCCAGAGTGATTCATTTAGTCTCTTGATCTCATGAAATAAAACATTGTAGGATTATGATTATGTCAATTCACAGAAATCGTTGGCCTGAATTGAGGGATTTCGATTTTTCTCATAGGTGTGAAAAGCAGTAGCCAACTCGGTAGGTAGCAAAATAATTTCCATCTTGGGAGTATAATTTTAACAAAACCTCATATTTCCGTGTCTCATACAATATATATGTTAGGAATAGCCTCGAATAGTAAAAACCCCCATTAGAGGCAGTTCGCACGGGTTGGACGGGAGTGCCGATGCCGGCCCAACCCCACTCGTTATCTTTTAAAATAACTCGTGGACGGTTCTGGAAAGTGTAGATTCATTACCGAGAAAAGCTTGAGAATGGTATTATATTGTACCTATGTATAGATCGTTCAACACGCACCGTAATAACACCTTGTCATTGTGAATTAGTTAATGTTTTGCCTTTAGCGAAGGCCGTTGAGAAATTTTACAGTATTTAATAAAGCATACTCGTACATCACGATAACTTACATAATAATAACATAAAATAAATCGCTTTCTTAAAATATTTCACATAGTCTGAGTTGGTGCCTCTTTTTAAGCATTAGGTAATATATGCTTGTTTTAAGAGACCCCCGCTCTTCCACATGTTTAACTGTGTAGGTAATTTTAAGCCGGCTGTACACATTGGGCCAACGTTGGCGCGTGAGCAGAATGCAGCTATGCGTTAGAGTAAGAGGGCTTATTTCATTCTCATTAGTTTGCATAGCTGCATCCTGCTCACGCGAAAACGTTGGCCCAATGTGTACAGCCGGCATTAGGTGTTAAGGTATTTTAACACGTAGCCGATCCCGTGGTTTTCCTCGTATGCAGCGGAAAGCGACTACGGCGGTCTGAAGCATATGTGTCGTCACGGGCCTGGAATATGGTACTTAACTTACACAATAGGATACTTAACTTAACTTGGAACTTGCTTCTTATTTACTTAAAACTTAACAATTTATAGGGGTATTGTTTGAGAAATAGCAGGAGAGGTTAGAACTTAGATCCGCACAGACGCGGGCCTTATAATATACTAGCTTCTGCCCGCGACTCCGTCCGCGTGGAACTCGTTTATATCGTAGCTCCATACAAACTTTCACCCCCCACTTCATCCCCTTGGGGGATGATTTCCGCGATAAAAACTATCCTATATCCTTCCTCAGGACTCAAACTATCTCTATACCAAATTTCATCCAAATCGGTTCAGCGGTTGAAGCGTGAAGAGGTAACAGACAGACAGACAGACAGACACACTTTCGCATTTATAATATTAGTATGGAGTATGGATGTGTTTTAAGCTATAAGGGTAAGGACCAACTTCTTGGTCAGTAGTTAGCCTGGTTAGTCGGTAGTTAGCCATACAAACTGAAGAAGTGAAAAAAGTTCAGTTGTGACACAAACATTAACCATAGAATTGTATGGTTAATTTTCGTGTTACAACGGAAAACTTTCATAGAAAATTTAATTGAGTGAGTTAAGCTGGCCAAGAATTTGGTTCTTACCCATAATTTGTACGCGTGGGCTCTATGTGTAGGTACCAATATCCTTCAGAACCAAGTTAAACCAATGTCTTCAATAACTTGCGTGGAAGGAGTTTTGATCTTCAGTATGTTTTTAGCCTACGTTTTATAAAATAAGACATTCGATTTTTTATATTCTGGCGACCACATACAGAGCAAATTTTGGTGTCAATGGCTGCGGTCTTCGGTAAAGCGGACGTACCTTCTGCCCTAGTTGGGCTGTGTATAAGCCACATAATACTTAGTTAATATTATTTGGTGATCCACATAGTTATTTACATATTTCCGTCACAGTTGCGTCTGTGCAGCGTCTAGCGCGCATCTGCTGTCGTTCTTGACACTTTGATATCGTGCGATGTCCTACTTAAGTATAGTCAGATACCGTTCGCTTAAAACAAAAGATGATAGACTTTGTTGGGAATGTTTTGATGTCAGCAGCAGTGACGTGGTCGGGTTCGTGACATTTCGATTGTATCGCGGAATTAACCAAGCAAAATTATCTCAAAGTTAGTTAGAATAGTACCTATCATAGTATCCAAGCAACTCGCTATTACTATGTACGAAATTAATTTATTAAGGGGCTACCCGAGGTTTTCATCGATTTTTGACAAGTTTTGAATCGTATCTACTACTTTTGCACTACAGATAGAATCATAAATCAAACGGCTATCGGTTCTTCAATCTTTTATCTCCATTTTGACAGACCGGATTTTGAAACAAATTAATACTTAATTTTGTATGATTTTTTTAAACATTGTCTAAAAAAACACTTATTTCGCATCTCTATTGACGTGAAAGATCTAACATATACGAAATCTACAAATTTGGGTTCGTCTATGACGTCTCTAAAAACTGGCAGAGGGTTTTAATTTTAAACCAATTAACACAAAAGTTATGGCCAGAAAACCAGTTTTTTGGCCTAAAATTGTTCAACTTTGATGCCAAATATCTCGAAAACAATGAAGTTTGAAGTAAATATGGGATACTATATTGCTTAAAGCCGTTGTTGTTAATATAATAAGCTACAAAAAACATTAGAAAACTAAGGGATTCAGATCGAAGGTCATTGGCGTATGGGAGCCTCTTAATACGTTCAGTGTTCACTATCCCCATAAAAAATATCGGACAATGTCACACGTTCAAGTGTGCTTCCAGAATTCGAAGCTGTGGATCCATTGTGACCCACTCCGACAGGGAACGTGTTGAACTCGCATTCACTGCAAATACTTTATACAAAACTATTTGCATTTTTACAAGCTTTTATTTATTAGTTTCACCTGTCCCCGTTGTCTGTCTGTCTGTAATCAAAGCTTGCAAGTTAAACTTGACCCACTTCCCGGTGATCGATTGAGCTGAAATTTTGGGTAAGTATAAGCATAGTTAGTTGGGATGACAATTCAATATTATGGTACCATCGAGCTGATCTGATGATGAAGACAGAAGGTGGCCATGGGAATTCAGTACTTAACCGACGTAACCCCGTCGAGTTTGGGCTCGTTAGAATCGTCTCAATGAGTAGTTGATGATGGTATACAGAAAAGTACAGTCGGCAATAAAAGCTTGTGCCAAAAATGAAATTTTTGACAGAAACTTGTTCATCAATCGGTTGAAATACCTACATGTAACAATGTCTTATGAGCGAAACTTGATGAAACAACTCTGCGCAGTCGACTACAAAGAGATGCATCAATTCGACGACCTCTGTAGCCTAGTGTGGCCTAGTTACTGTGGGTTCGAACCTCGGTAAGATTTATTTGTGTGACGAGCACGAATATTTTTTCCTGAGTCATGGATGTTTTCTATGTATTTAAGTATTTATTTATCCATATAAGTATGTTTATTGTTTATCCTCGTCTAGTACCCATAGTTTGTACTTTGCTTTAGTTTAGGACTAGGTCGATTTGTGTAAGATAGGCCCCTAATATTTATTTATTTATATTTATTTTTTACTTTACTTTTTCACCAGGCAATAACGTAAGAATGGAGTTTGTACTCGACTGTACGGTTCTTGGAAACAAGTAACAATCCTACATGTATCGTTAGTACACAAAACACCGACCCCGGCAATTTTAGACACCGCATTGCACAATTTGCACATGCATACACCTGCTGCACAATGTTTACAAACTCGCCCTCAAAACACAAGACTGTGGTATCAAACATGCATACCGATCGTGACACTATGCATAGCATGACGTCGTGTGCAACTGTGCATGTATTTTTATGTCTGCTAGTCTGAGAGACGGCTGTGGGATTGACGGCCCTCCTTAAGACGCTGTCAACACCAAAATGCCCTTGAGGATTTTGGATAGCGCCCACACTGTCTATTTGTATCGGAGTAAACGAGAGCGAGTGTTATAATATAATATATACTGGGCGGCCCGGTTTTGAATATAATATTACATAAATATTGAAATAAAAAAAAGGGTGGATTATTTGTGAAATATGACTCGCTAGCGGTTTAGGTATGAATATATTGACTTCATGTTTTTAATTGCAGACCCATACGTCAAAAAAATAAAGACAAAGAACCGTTTAATGTGATTTTAAGACCAATCTTTGCATTTTTTTTGTATCGAGCCGATTTCGTCCAATTATGTATCGAGCCCGTCCACGGTCTTTGAAATATGGTGAATATTAACATATATTTTATTTGATGTGCTAGAACAAATAGTTATTCTTAATAAACTGTTTAAATAACATCAATTTCACCAAATTAGGTCTTGTCAGCCTCTTCAACTAGCTTTCTGCCAGGTATACTAAACTTGTCCCTGGCAGTCGCGAACCAAACAAAAAGACGGCACGAGAGATCTCCTTGCTTTAGCCAGCATGAGACTAGTGTTCGCTCTGAAGCAAAATCTACAAATACAAACAGCAGCATATACCCCGGTTACAATTCCTATCTGTGCACCTTGCCGGGTGATGTCACATCAGCGCAGCGCTGTGGGCCGTAGTTGCATTTTTATCACTTTTGTCGCAGTGGATATAAAACATCTGTCTCTCGCACTCGCATTCTCGTGAGAACGTGGACGGTTGTCTTAACCACAATATCCGCAGCGATAAGTGATAAAATATATGGAACATTAAATTCAATTGACCAACTATGCAGGCCTTTAAAACGTTATAAAATGAACCGGAATTATAACGGTATATTCCGTTAGTGTTCGAAAATTACGTTATAACAAAACCAATATTCTCCATAACGATATAAATACCGTAACAGAATGAATAACAGAACGATATATAATAACGTTATAATATCGTTTTAAAATGCGAGCCGCGCGCTACGGCTGCGCCGTTGCCGCTCTGTGCCAATGCCAACATGCCACCACGTGGGCCGTAGCGCGACGTGCGACGTTGCCGTTACGTTGTTCTAGCTTCTAAATCTTATTAATGCTTGTTTACCTCGATCATTTGCAAATTGGTTGTGAATTGTGAATATTTGGTTGGTTGCGACGATAAATGGCGGAATAAAAATGGGACGCAGGAAACGCAACGCTGTCCACAGATTCGTGGACTTGCTCATAAATAAAAAGAAGAGTGCCAATCTTAATAGCCCCTAGGTATACACTATTACAATATGTAAGAGGGTCAATATTTTTTAATTGTTAATTGTTTGTCTCGGCACTAAATCGCAGACTCCCAGTATTAGGACCTATTCCAAACAAGCCCTACGACCGACGGTGTTGCCGTGAGCAAAAAATTATGCATAGGTATGTTGGTATGTGCTTTTGTTCATTAATCGTAATAAAATTAAAATATACTTTTAGTTTCCGACATTTTATTTTATTTTTGATTTAGAGCCATTCCGAAAACGACAAGTTAAATAAAATCTGATTATGAAACCAAAGAATGTGTGAATTTTCGATTTCGGTTCTTCGCCATAATCTGTCTAGATAGGCTCGCGATAGATAGGGGAGACCAAGGACGGTTGGTACACATAAATATGTATCGATCCTCCTTTTCTTACGATTCATCCTCCTTTTCTAATTAATCCTTAGTCACTAAATATTTATGTAAATAACTAGCTTTTGCCAGCGACTTCGTTCGCGTGGAACTTGTTATGGTCTTAGAAAAAATATTGCTATTAAATTATGTTCGGTGCAAGCTATTTATCGCTGTCCCAAACACACTTCTACCATCTTAAAGATATACAAAAACTATCCTATATCCTTCCAAGGGTCTCAAAATATCTGTACGGGAAATTTCATCTAAATCCGTTCAGGGATTAGACCTACGTAAAAGAATCAGAATCAGAATCAGAAGTTTTTATTTGTCAGAATACAGTTATAAAAGGTTTTACAGTATAAAATGTCCTTGTATTCAACATGCAAGCATGTGTACAAATACTTAATAAATTACGCTAGAATACAATATTGATAGATGTCACTGAATTAAAAATAATGATAATAATAAGATACAATCAGTCAGTAAGATGTCAGTAGATTTTTATAATTTAGATATTCCCTTACACTGTAAAAACATTTATCCATCAGCCATTTCGTCAATTTATGTCTAAATATGTTCCCCGATAATGTTTTTAAATCATTTGGTAAATTATTAAAAATAGTTATAGTTGTATTAAATACATTTCTTTTGTATATGTCCTTGTGACTGCGAGGTTTGTACAGAAGGGACATAAGATGTGGTCTTGTTCGTCTCTCTATGACTTCACTCCGTAATTTGAAGTATTCGGGATGTTCTTTGACAAACATACATATATCCCGTATGTACAAACATGGCAGAGGCAAAATGTTTAGTTTTTTAAATAGAGCGACACAACTATCATTCACCCAGGCATTACACATCACCCTGATACATTTTTTTGAATTATAAAGATTCTATCAGACTCTACAGAGTTAAAACGTAACAGTGCGATGAGTTCGTTAGTTAAAATTGATAAATCTAAATTGAAAACTTCGTTTTTACAAACATAAATATCTTAAGAATCATGAACAGACGTTTTCATACAGTATTAAAAAAAAAAAAAAAATTATATGTCTACTAAGCTACATTACTGTTATAATAATAAGTACCCAATGTTGATTAAATCTATTCGATTCTGGGAGCATCGCAGTTCTAACCTAACCTATCCTACATTTCTGGTAACTGTTCAAATCTGTAAGTCTTACTTTAAAAAAGGTCTTGCTCTCTATACAACCTTCAAACCTTTTAACTCTCTTAGGAGATGAATAAAAAAAACGCTGAAATCGTTTTCTAATCATTAAACAAACGGTCAATAACCTAAGTAATAAATCTATTACTTTAAAAATATCTTGCTCTTCGTATAAACTTTGAACCCCCTAGAAACCCTCTTGGGGGATGAATTTCAAAAACATTGAAATGTATTTTTTAGTTTTAAACAAACCGTCTAAAATCGTAGTTACACTACTGTTTTACTTTAAAATTGTCTTGACCCTATACGGCCTTCGAATCCCCTTTAAATTAAACACTCTTAGGTGATGAATGAAAAAAACCTACTAATCTGCTCTCTCTATTTTAAGACCAAAATTAAAAAATCTTACTTAAAAAATTACTTTTCCCTCCATATAAACTTTGAAGCCCCATTAACGCCTATAGGGGATGAATTAAAAAAAAACTCTGAAATCAGTTTTGTTGTCTTTTAACATACAGACTAAGACTGACATTAGAAATATCTTACTATATTTTCTTGCTCTCCATATAAACCTTGAATACAGTTTTAACACTTTTAACCCCCTTAGGGGTGGTATTTTTCCAAGACGATGAAAGGATTTTTTTTTTCTAATAAGTAATCGTACCACAAAGTTGCCCATCTCTAGCTCAAAAAAAATGTTTCTCATCCTAATCTTGCATAAGTACCTTTTTAACCCCCTTAGGGATGGAATTTTCTAAAACGCTGCAAGAACTTTTTATGCATCTTAATAAGTAATCTTCCTACAAAGTTTCAAGTCAATAGTAAAAAAAAAAGTTTCCCTCATACAAACTTTGCACCCCTATTTAACCCCCTTAGGGATGGGATTTCCAAAAATTCCATCTTGTCCCTTCTTTTTAGTCCCAGTAGTTTCGGCTGTGCGTTGATGAATTAGTCAGAAACATTTGATGCAGGCATTTAAATTATAAATAATTTACCATGTTATAACAATGCCATTAATATCTGGGGGCACGGCAGCGCCCCCGCCAAGTCGAGCGCGAAGCAAACACTGCCGTACCACCCTTTACTGGAACCATTTCGCCACATTTTCAGGCCCCTATTTGAGAACCTCTGGATAAGACCAGAATGCAGAAATTTTCGTCATCCAGTAAGCTATAATCACAAAAAAAAAAAAAAATACAAAATTTCAAGTCTGTAGGTCATTTAGTTCCGAAGTTAAGCGAAAGCAAAGTTTCGCATTTATGACACTCACTCACTCATGATCATCAAAATAGAACTAGTACTTCCCATAAACTCAGAGAGCTGAAATTTGGTACAGTTAGGGTTTAATGGCCACATAAAGGGAAAACTATAAAAAATTGCTATTTCAACCCAGTTTTCTAGATACACCAACTGTATACATTACTTTGTAATCCTATAGAAATATATAGGATTACAAAGTTACATTTGCAGTGAATGGGAAAATTCAAAAGCAAGAATGGGCCTGCATTCATAGTTTGTATCATACATACAAATTGTATGTATGGATAACACATTACCCTACAAAAAGAAGTGAGATTCCATAAAAAACACTCCATGTAAAAAAGAGGCCAAGTCTCGAAACTCTTCCACCGTAAAAAGTTGTGAGATATTTCGTAGAGCCAAGTTTCAGGCATTCTTATTAATCTTTATTTGCTTGCTAAATAAAATTTTGTGACTTGGCAATCACACAATACTACATAATTTTAGGTAAGTATGCAAAAATCTATAAATACAGTTAAGTTGTGTGATTGCCACGTTGCAGAATTTTATTTAGCAAGCAAAAACATTCCATGTAAAAAAGAGGCCAAGTCTCGAAACTCTTCCACCGTAAAAAGTTGTGAGATATTTCGTAGAGCCAAGTCTTAGGCATTCTTTAATCTTTATTTGCTTGCTAAATAAAATTCTGTAACTTGGCAATCACACAAATTTCCTGCATGAATGGATGTCTGCATACCTAAAGCTATGTAGTATTGTGTGATTGCCAAATCACAAAATTTTATTTAGCAAGCAAATAAAGATAAAAGAATGCCTGAGACTTGGCTCTACGAAATATCTCACAACTTTTTACGGTGGAAGAGTTTCGAGACTTGATCTCTTTTTTACATGGCATGTTTTTTATGGTATGATGCATTTCCGATTAATGAGGCACAGAGTAGCTAAAGACAATCTGATTTGAAAATGATTAGTCAGGATATTCGTATCAGGCTACAACCTGCGCCGACAAGCCGAGCAAATCGAAAAATTCTGTATTTTACTATGACGTCGTGCACTCTAACAAACAACCTACGTTACGTAATCACATCGCTTACATTGCACGAGTAGGCTATACTGAATGCGAGAAAGGGGTAGCCTATAACGTTATAACATTATTATATCGGTTAAAAAAGTATCGGTTTTATATTAATGGTTTAGATTTATAACGTTATAATGGATATCGCTATACAGCGCGTCAAATATCGTTTTTGAGTATAGCGGTTTTAGGAATAATAACGTTATAAATGATAGCGCTATACGAAAATAGCGCTATTTAAAGGCCTGCAACTATGACAATATTTTTGACATGTAAAATGTAATATTCTAACAATAAGTAGAGTAAGTATGAGTATTAACGTAATAACAGACAACCTTAGCTATCTCTCCGTCGGATCTCGGTCTGCGTGTGCGTGAACGTCTTTGAACGTTCGATGACCTAAGCTAAGAACCCGCCTAACGAGCTCTGCCGAGGAACGCCAGGTAAGGTTGGGTGCACACTGCAAAACGTTTTGCATTCTTGAATGACCTCGTCTGACCTACACTGTCTATCTAATCAGCCCGTACATACCCCTGCTGAGTAAAGAAGAGGCTTTATTTCTTCAAAAGCCTAACTTCACCTTCCCGCACCTTCCCATACCTTCGCGAGCCTCCTATACTACAAAGAGGAAACCTATGCGAGTTCTTAAGAGGCTGACAAGACCTAATTTGGTGAAATTGATGTTATTTAAGCAGTTTTTTAAGAAAAACTATTTGTTCTAGCACATCAAATAAAATATATGTTAATATTCACCATATTTGAAAGACCGTGGACGGGCTCGATACATAATTGGACGAAATCGGCTCGATAGAAAATAATTGCAAAGATTGGTCTTAAAATCACATTAAACGGTTCTACGTCTTTATTTTGTTTGACGTATGGGTCTGCAATTAAAAACATGAAGTCAACATATTCATACCTAAACCGCTAGCGAGTCATATTTCACAAATAATCCACCCTTTTTTTTTATTTCAATATTTATGTAAAATTATCTTTAAAAACCGGGCCGCCCAGTATATATTATATTATAACACTCGCTCTCGTTTACTCCGATACAAATAGAGAGTGTGCGCGCTATCCAAAATCCTCAAGGGCATTTTGGTGTTGACAGCGTCTTCAGACGTCAGTAGAGGGTAATCAATCTCCGAAACAATTAATCCGTTTTAAAACTTACCAATAACCCTTAATGGCGCAGTTCACGTAGCTACAAGTTACAATTTTACAAGTTTACACTGGCGAAGTCTCTTTCTAAGTTTTCTAATAAGAGAGACACGGATACTCGTAGCGCGAGAGAGCTCGAGAGAGCTCGCGCGCCTTTTTGTGCTAACCGTGCAGCTGTTATTGCTCAAGAGCCTCAGTGTTGCCAGTTTAAATTCGTAAAATTGTTACTTGTCGCTACAAGTAACAATTTTACGAATTTAAACTGGCAACAACGGTTTTATAAATCTTACGTACACACAGCAACACACCTAACTAACCATACCGTGAAAACCTAGAACCTTATTACAATGCACTTAAGGTCAGATTAGATTTCCGATGGTCACTTAGCTGTGTTGTCGACTGTACTACAAAGGCCTGTTTCATGACGCTTCATGGTTTCATGAAGCGTCATGAAACAGGCCTCTGTAGGTAAGATTTATAAAACAAAATAACGCTCATGTAGAGGCAGCTTTTGGGGCTTCCAATAATTTTATTTGCAAAAAAACACTTGTTTGGACTTTGCCCATAACATAAATAAGTGGTTATTTTAAATCAGCTGCTTTAACCAATGTGATTTTAATATTTATCTGTTCC
Source organism: Epinotia ramella (assembly GCA_947578815.1). Lineage (NCBI taxonomy): Eukaryota > Metazoa > Arthropoda > Insecta > Lepidoptera > Tortricidae > Epinotia > Epinotia ramella. The sequence goes on along the minus strand of OX388211.1, from coordinate 3,785,701 downwards.
TTCGTAAGTATACTTACTACGAGTCCCTTACAGACGGCATTCCCTGAGGCCTAAACCAACAACACGATTATCACAAGACGGCGCGCGAGCTGTGTCGCGGCGAGATAGAATATCCTTCTCTTTCTAAGTGTTGTAATTAGAAAGAGACGGAGTTTATCTCGTCGACCGTGCTGTGATGCAGTTTTCTTTATTCTTTGGCTACTCCTGTAACTCGGTTGCATTCTGAGAGAGCCCGGGGTCCGCTAAGTACTAATCCTACAATATTATAAAGTCTGCTTAGATGTTTGTTACTCGCATAAACGGCTTAACTCAGATACACAGTCAGTAAGTAAGTACTCAGTACATACAAATTATTTTGAATGGCATTTTAACTGAAATAGTTCTCATGAACATTTATGCATAAGACCATAATATAATAAGTCTACGTATAGTTGTTTTATATAAGCCCAGCTTAGTTAGTTACAATACCATTTTATCAGGAACTGAAAAAAACAAAACATAATAGGTAGGTACTCACAGTAACTCATAACATAACCATAGTTATTTGTATTTAAGTAGGTAGTTATAAATAACATCAAGGGTATTCCCGGTGATCCCTCGCGTAAACAACTCTCATATAAGTAGAATAAAACTTATTAACCACTTCAACGCGATGGATTTAAATATCTAATGATTTATTTATTAAACATAAATCAATACCTAATAGGCCAGAGGTTTTAAAATAACTAGGTAAGTATAAAAAATTGTGTGGGTTCAGAAGGGAAAGTAGTTACCGTTCCTTTTGTAATATTATCTGGGAACACAGAAAAAATCCGAAAAGTCATGTAAGTAACGGAATTTATAAATAGGTTAGTTTAGTTGTATGTTATGTATGTGGAACATGGGTTTCGGAAATATGAAATTCGCATTAAGGCGCCGTTGGTTCATGGTCTTCTCTCCCTCTCACTGAGCATAAGCGTGAGCGAGATGGAAGTGCGTGCTCGGAAGCGCGGATATCATGTTTTTTAATTTTAATTTTTTGGCCGTACAAATAAATAAAAAAGTAATCACTGAGTTCTCTCAAACATGATATTGCCGATTTTTAGGAGCAATTATTATTATTATATATGTTTAGCTTTTGTGCATAATTTGTTACGAATATTTTAAGTGTATTTTAGACCTATGTTCATGTTTTTTTTTTTAACGAGCGAAAATTGCTTAATCATGTTTTGAATCACTGATCTCGCTGCAGAAAAGCCTCAAGATTACTATTCGTATTTTTTTGAAACCATATTATTATAAACAGACGCATTATATTGTTTCAAAAACTCTGTTCGCTTAACTTCGCTGAACCTACGGCGCCTTAAATAATTATGCTTTCGGACAAACGACTCATCGGAATTATGCAATGTAGGTGCAGTCAGCATCAAAAGTAACTGCGCAAACGAAGTCGTCATCAGAATTTATGTCATAATACAAATATTTTTCTTGATTTGTTACATATTACATATTTAATAAACAGGGTATGTAGACTTAAAATAAATCTTAAAGTACAAAACGAAACACTAAATTAGAAACTAGGTTAAAAAATATTATGAATAAAAAATTTGGCCCAATTCGCCTTCTGAGGGCAGCGTGCTGCCCAGAAGGCTGGCAGCATTGCCACGTTGTATGGAAGCTGACCCGCTGTGCCAGATATGATCCAGCCGGCGGGTCACGCGTCACCTCTACGAAATCTCCTTAAAGAGTATATTACTATTTATAACATGTTTACACTTCCGCACTTTGTACCGTTACCTAAGGAAAAAGTCCCAAATCTCGACAATGAACCATTTCCCGGCGTTTGTATCTTATTTAAAAGCATCAGAGGCGGTTAAATAATGCAAAGTTTACCTCATTTCATATCGATGAACCTACGAAGCATTATGTTCGCTAATACCGACATTAAAATATGTGTAAAGCACTTTACGGGATAATCAATATCCCATCCTATCCTATCCTATCATTATTATTACAAGCTTTATATTAACTTGACTTGTTCGTATGTAAGTATAAAAGTATAAGTATGTATGTAAGTTGTCCGTCAAATCTTGCAAGTTAAATTTGATCCACTTCGCGGTGACCGATTGAGCTGATATTTTTGGGTATAAGTATAGTTTGGATGACAATTCAATATTATGGTACCATCGAGCTGATCTGATGATGGAGACAGTAGGAGTAGAGATAGGAACTCCGTAATAAAACCACATAACCCCATCGAGTTTGGGCTCGTTAGAATCGTCTCAATGAGCAGTTGATGAATATACAGGAATATACATGTATATATGTTATACAGAAAAGTACAGTCGGCAATAAAAGCTTGTACCAAAAATGAAATTTTTGACAGAAACTTGTAGGTACTATAAAAGGAGCAATATTTGTATATATACAGGGTGTCCAGTAAATAATGGATAACCTTCTAACCACCAATAGGCCACCTTAGGCTGGTCCAGAAAATCCACTTTAGGGTTTAGTAAAAGTCCCCTGGTTTTCGAGATTTTCACACTTTTCATAATTTTAAGTTTTCGGTTCCTTATTTGACTGTTATCATCGTGGTAACGAGAAATGTAATGATTTTTCCGTTCTGTTTTTTGAAAAATTGTCTCAAATAGTGCTGCTAACTAACTGATATTAAAGTGTCTTCATAATCATACAGATTTTTTTGAAATTAGGCCTTAATTAAAAAAAAATATTTTTAGACTAACATTTTGTTCAAGTTTAAACGCCTATGGTGAAAAAAAAATGTATGAAGGTAAATGCGGCCAACTTTCTAAATAATAGCTTACTTAATGGTGATTCAGAAATGGTATAATACATGACATCACGAAGAACATTTTTCCGTTAATACTCGTAATCATAACACGCGGCATACTAATTACAGTTTAACGCAATCACTAAATGACGCTTTTAGAGATAACATTTGTCGCCGCCCATCTGCTACCTTTCCTAGGCCCTAATTAATGCTTGCAGTGGTACACAAAGAACATAATGCCATTCCTCTATCGATAAGCTTTTACTTATCAGTTGACAACAAACATTTAATTTTTAAACATGTGTACTTAAAGGGGGCCATCCAGTTGCTACAGAGCAATGGATCGCTATCTAATTTACTAAAACTACCTAAGTCAACCATAAGGTTTAAATGTAACAGGGACTTGTAGGTTCTTTGGGAAGAAAGGGCAAGGATCTAAATAAATCAAAAGAGTCTCAAAAAATCATTTATTATAGCAAATGCTCAAATTGCCTACCATCTACACGAATACAGGCTCTGCATCTTTTGATAAAATTCTGTTTTAGCATTCGTGCGTATCTTTTTTCGCTAATCGATCTCGCAGCAGCTTGAATGTTCCGACGCAGATCTTCCATGGAATTAATTGGTTTCGCGTACACCATTTCTTTGATGCAGCCCCAGTAAAAAAAATCCAGCGGATTCAAGTCCGGAGAACGTGGAGGCCATGCTATTGGACCTGCACGGCCGATCCATCTGTTGGGGAATATTTGATTCTGGTACTGGCGGACTTGAACGGCAAAGTGAGCAGGACAGCTGTCATTTTGCAGCCACATGGTTGCTCGAATATTTAACGGAACATCCTCCATTAAAATTGGAAGGTCGTTTTGAAGAAACTCCAAATATCTGGCTCCATTTAAAGTTTGTGGCAATTCAAAAGGCCCGATTATTTCCCCGTTTAAAATCCCCGACCACAAATTAATCTTAAATTGATATTGTGAGTGATCCTCTCGCATTAAATGTGGATTTTCTCCTTTTAATTGCCAGCTGTGCAAATTGTGGAGGTTGAGATAGCCGTCTCTATGGCATGTTGACTCGTCACTCCACAGGATTTTGTCAAAAAACGTTGGATCTTCTTCCATTTTATCAAGCATTAATCGGCAAAAATTGACCCTTGGAACATAATCTCTAGGTTCTAAAGTTTGCACTTTTGTAATGTGGTACGGATATTGCCGGTGCCTTTTTAAAATGTTGTGTACAGTCGACTTTCCTATTCCTGTGCGTTGTGCAATCTTCCGTGTCGAAGTCGAGCGATCGTCCTCAAGTTCATTAAGAACTATTTCTCGAAGGGCGGGATCTTGAGGTCTGCCTTCGCCATGACCACCAACACCTTGACCAGGCATCCTTCCTTCGCAAAATGCGGTGTGAACTCTCGCAAACACTCGATAATCGGGATGACGTGCGTTTGGGTATCTCATGGCATACAATGCAGCAGCTGCATTAGCATTTCCTCTACACTCCCCGTAGATAAAATGCATGTTTGCATACTCGCGGGGTTCATACTGGTCTCTGGGCATCTTGCCAATGAATCACACAGTCCAAGATAACGCCAAGACGTAATAACACCAGTCACATTAGGTCCAAATCACTAGGAAAATCAGAAGTTCCGGGAAAAAGCCAAGTCGCAACAAACAAATACAGTACAGAAGGTCAGGGTAGGTCTAGTAGGTATTATCGCCAGTGAAGTAGATAACATACTAAATACAACCCTTTCATACCTAATAAAGAAAGTTAAAAGGTGGGTATCTTATCAGTGGTTTTATTCCAGGTAAGTGGGTACTAGGACTAATGGCTACTTCCACTTGTATTGCTACTTTTGGCGGATCCTTATTTGTATCAAAGACTACACCGCCATTATTCGAAAGATAATAATTTGAAAACAATTGCGACAAATGTTATCTCTAAAAGCGTCATTTAGTGATTGCGTTAAACTGTAATTAGTATGCCGCGTGTTATGATTACGAGTATTAACGGAAAAATGTTCTTCGTGATGTCATGTATTATACCATTTCTGAATCACCATTAAGTACGCTATTATTTAGAAAGTTGGCCGCATTTACCTTCATACATTTTTTTTTCACCATAGGCGTTTAAACTTAAACAAAATGTTAGTCTAAAAATATTTTTTTTGAATTAAGGCCTAATTTCAAAAAAATCTGTATGATTATGAAGACACTTTAATATCAGTTAGTTAGTAGCACTATTTGAGACAATTTTTCAAAAAACAGAACGGAAAAATCATTACATTTCTCGTTACCACGATGATAACAGTCAAATAAGGAACCGAAAACTTAAAATTATGAAATGTGTGAAAATCTCGAAAACCAGGGGACTTTTACTAAACCCTAAAGTGGATTTTCTGGACCAGCCTAAGGTGGCCTATTGGTGGTTAGAAGGTTATCCATTATTTACTGGACACCCTGTATATTTGCAATCACATTCTCGAAAACGGTTCTAACGATTTCGATGAAATTTGGCATAATAGGAGTTTATGCGGGCGAGAAATCGATCTACCTAGGTCTGTGTCTAGGAAAGTTAGTTTTCTCCGTATTTTCTCTTTTTTCACCCGAGCAGAGCTCGGTCGCCCAGGCACTACCCATAAAACACGAAATTAATCCTATCGGTTTAAACTAGGTACAGTCGAAGTCAAAGATTCGTTCATTTTACATGTAGGTATTTGTACAAAGTGCGAAGTGTAAACATATTACGTTAGACGTCCACTGTGCGAGTTGCTGAGAACCTGAAAATTGTGCATATTTACGTGCAGTCGACGTCAAAGATATGTATACATTTTTCGCCTTATTACAATGGAATACAGTGCAAAAGTGTAAACATATCTTTGACCTCGACTGTACAAGTTGTTAAAACTGACCGTGACCAGAAACACACAAACCTTATCTACTGTTATCGTAACTTAAATATTATTACATATATATTTCTAAAAAGTATCACTATCCTACGATGACCACTAGTTTTTATGACGTTTTAGTACTAAATATAAAACAACATTTAAAACCCTGTTTAAAATTAAACCGGTAAGTATCCACTTTCGCTTCTCGACTCAATGGAAAATTTCCACCATGCTATGAGCACCCTACACCAAAAGGTATTATCTACACGTGCACTTTATACAGTAACAACTGGTGTAGATATTTTCAAACGTATGTCTGTGGAGTAAGGTTCAGTTTTGTATACACATTTTTACAATATCTCTCTTTTTCCTTATAGCACACGCGCTACCCAACTATGCACACGACGAGTCGTCTTTAACGCCGAGTAACAAAGTATAATTTTGCTTGAGATAAAAGGGTTAGGTTTTTATGCGTGAAATGCCATTCATTATTCCATTGTGGTGTGACAGGTATACGATTCAGAAAAACGTGGCAGGCAATTTTGACAGCTGTTTGGCACTTGACAGCTGATCTCACAAACTGTACAGCGTTCGGTTTCTTGACTACAGTTATGTTTCGACGGTATTACGGTATGAGATAATAATCTGGGGTAAAATAATAAATTGAAAAGTTCCAAATTAGTTGTACAAGTAATCTTAGGTGTTATTTTTATAAGTTCATATTATCCACGAATTAAGTATAATAAGTATTTACATTGCCATGTTTAAAATTAATGATATACATTACTAAAGGTAAGGTAAAGTCGGTTATTATGGTAATATGTAGATAAGCGATCTTTTATAAATAGAATCCTAGGACGTAAACAATTTTATCAATATTAAGTTATTGTTAATTTTACACCAGAATCAATAAATTACCAGCCGAAAATAATTATTTATCCCGAGCTTATGTGGTTAGACCAGCTAACAAAATCGCATTTACAGCTGACTTAAAGCATTTGTTCATCACTAACAGGTATGTAAAAGCGAGAGGGACGACTCTCCGACTCTTTATGTTGGACATAAATGTGCGCATGCTACCAGTACAGGCGGCGATAAAACTGCATGTGTATATGAATACATATTTTGACATATACACATGCACTCCTTAATATATTCACGCCTTAATTCCCAAAGGGGTAGGCAGAGCACATGAAACATATGTTCCAGTGCCACTTTTAGCATAAATGTGTGTATAAAAGATTGATAAAATGTGATATCGCAGTGAAAGGTTGCTAGCCCGTCGCCCACAACACACTTCAACCCTGTTACTTTAGTAGGACTCTTACGACACCCACGGGAAGAAAGGGGGTGGTGCCATTCTAACCCGACACCACACCATCGATATTTTTATGACATAAAAATACTTTATTCATATTTATATGTAATACAGAGTGTATTAAAAATTGGGTGTGAACCGATCAAGGGTATCGTGTTCTGATAAGAAAAAACTAAGATATATATATTTTTTAAATAACATAAAAAAAAAAAAAAAATTCTTACAGAACACATTGCACAACATTTCAAGTTTGACAGTTCTCGTTGGTTTTCCATAAGCAGATAGAAATTGCCCCAATTAAAATGAGTTAGCAACATAACATACAGCACATATCTTCACATACCTACATATATGTAATATAATTCGTTATCATCAATACATAAAGATCCTCACGTATCTATGCTAAGAATTGTCTAAATACAAAAAGCATTAAGACTCTATATGTTACATATGTTCTTATATTATTTCGTAAATAAATGTAATAAGTGCATAGGTATACTTATTCAGAGGTAAATAGTTTTACAACTTAAGACTGGTTCAATTATCACTGTCATCAGACATGTGTGAGATAAGGACGGAGAACTTTAATGTATACTGCATGAAAGGATTTTAAACATAGTTTTTCCTTGAGTGCTTGGATACTCTAGTCTTTGTGTCCTATCTTTAGTGTTAAAAAGATGTGACAAATTTAACCTGTTGAACGCCACGTCAAAACCTTTGTTACATAGGATATAGGTTGCACCCAGAGATGGGCAGAATGTAATCGACTAACGATTAACGATTAAGATTAACCTAGTTAATCGTTAATCGCGATTAAAAATGACGATCGATCAATCATAGTCGTAAGAGTTTCGACTAATTTAGTCACGATTAAATTAATCTTCGATTGAATACGAGCGACTAAATCTTTAATCGATTGATTAGTTACATTTATTTTCTCTCGATTGATATCAGAAATGAATAAGATTTTTTTTAAGTGTTTTTTTGTAATAAAATAAGTTTTACAGTCGTCGCTGCCCTTACCCTTAGAGTACTGCACTGTAAAAACCATATTGTGTTACTGGAACAAGTTTATATCACACAGCATCCTTACTAGAATGATTTCCAAGTGTAAAATACATGACAAGACATATTGAATTTTTGTAACGTGCTGTGTTCCAATTTTTAATCCAGATTTAATCGTGAAATTTAGTCGATTAAAATGACGATTGATTAATCGTCAATCGAACTCTGCGACGAGTAAATTAATCTTGACTAAATTAATCGCGATTAATTTTGTGACGATTGATTGTTTAGTCGACTAATTCGTTGACTAAAAAATTAATCGATTTATGCCCATCTCTGGTTGCACCAAACCGTATGTAATTGTAAGCGGTGTTCGTTAAAATATGAACGTATGGAAAGTTTGACAATTTCCTACGGGATGACAGTTGTCGGCGCCATATTTAACGTTGATCGATATGTAAGTGGGTACTCGCCCTTAGTCACTCACACACACGGCAGATTATCGTAACTTAGACAAAATAACTAACTAGGTATCACACGACAGAAGCGACCAACATATGCTGCGTCTCTTATTGCCGCTCCACACAATGGGCCATCCTGACCCATCATACAGGACGCGGATATGCGGTAGAACGAGACATAAATATGTCTTACTCCCTTTACGCATAGTTGCGTCCTGTGTGATGGGTCAGGATGGCCCATTGTGTGGAGCGGCCGTCAGGCACATGCAGGTACAGTTCTTGCCAGGAGAGGGGGTTGCTTTCTATCATTTATATCCTAACTGAACTAATATTGTTATTTGACGACCGGTTAGTCTAGTGGGTAGTGAAGCTGAAGGTCCTGGGTTCGAATCCCGGTAAGGGCAAATATTTGTGTGATGGGCATGAATATTTGTTTCTGAGTCAAGGATGTTTTTTATGTATTTAAGTAGGTATTTCTATCTATTAAATATATCGTCGTCTAGTACCCATAACACAAGCCTTATTGAGCTTACTATGGGACTAGGTCGATATGTGTAAGATTGTCCCCTAATATTTATTTATTATTTATTTATTATTATTACGTTGGTACTTAGATAAATAATATCGGATGTGAGTGACCCTGGCACGTGCGAATATTTGCTTACATTTTAGCGCTTTGTTGACTTTATTATCAATCGTTTGACACATTTTATTTATACTTCAAAGTTGTAACACTAAGTAGGTACTATAGGTACGTGATCTTCACTTCTGGCAACATTAGATATATCCACTATTAGCTGTACACTCAGCATCATATAGTTAGTAGCAGCCAAAGTAGTCAAATAGTTCATTACACGTCTTTATTACTGTACCAGCGACCCGACAAGATTAGTCCATACAGACATTTTGACATTTAATGAAACCTATCATCATTATTTCAATCTAGCTAGTCAAATTCAACCTAGCCTATGTATAATCGGGATTATCGGATCCCGATTTGTGAGGACTATACTATAGTCCAATCAAATACGACGAATGTGGTATACCTATAAGGATTATTTAATCTGAAAGAGAACATCGAGTTCGGTTTAATTGTTTCAAATCTAACTGCGGGATCAAGGTAGGCATACCGCCGTTCGGGAATCTTCCCTGCACAAAACGGGAACTTTCGGGAACATTCCCAGAAACGGCAACACTGGGCAAACACTGCTGGCACAACTACAAAACAGCCCCGTTTTTACAACCAGTTCAAAGAAAAACGCCTATAAACGTTGTAAAACTGGTAAACACTACCAAACACTGGTAACAATGTGGATGTTAACTAGTCAAAGTAATACTGAACCTTTTACCAAGTGCATTTTCCTTGTAATCTAACTCCAAGATAAGGGGTACTATGGCTAGTTTGATGTGTGTCACGTCGAATTGAAATGCTTCGTGGCAACTCTAAGTGACACTTTCCAACATTGGTATTCCATATTAATAGATGCGTGTTAATTTAAATATAGATGATGACTGTATATTGTCTGGAAGCTGACGCATTGTAACTGCAAGTCCGTCTGTGTAACTGTGTAATATTGACTTCACTTTTAAGTAATGGAAACTTGAGAATCGATTTTCGATCGATTCCCGTCATTTGATTGATATGAAAATTGGTAAACATACCTCGGATGACAGTGTGATAATAAAGAAATGTTAGCCAAAAAGCTTGTGTACGAACTTAAACACGATTTTTTACAGAGACATTTTACCTGAATACGGTCAAGATTTATTTAATATGGATACGCGACTTGTTGTTGCTATTATCAGTTATTACTTCATTATGCTTGTATGAATCGTATTGCAATTTGTAACTAAGAACGTAGGTATGTTAACATGATTATAATAATGTATTCATGATTTATTAGACTCTACCCATTGAACGATGCGATTACTTATCAATTACAGCAGCGCCACAAAACATAAACAACCAAACGCGCTAACTTCATTTCATTCGCTAATAACAAAGGAATACATCGCCGGCTCATTCACAGCGAACTATTCATAAAAACGCACATTACTGTGAAATTATGTAGGTTACCTTTAGAGCGGGATATTGCGGTCTCGTTCAACACTGTAGAGTTCACAGTCAGCTGAGCACAACACACACAACACAACACGTGCGGTACGAATGGCCACCGAAACACATCTGTTCAGGAGCCGCGGGCGAGGCGCCTGTCGCGCCTCTCGCCGTTGAACCGCATTACTGTACACAATTTCACTGTTTATCCGACTAGAGAACTATATTAAACCCAACAATACGCACGTTTTCTCCCCAGGGAGACTGGACCACGAATGCTCTTATCAAACTCTGATAAACCTTGTTTACTTGACTGTATCACTTGAATACCTAATTGTAGTTGTAAAAGTTTATAGCACTCAGTGGAATTTTACTCATCTTGTGTAGTTTTGCGGGACGGACGGCTGCTGCGAGAATTTCGGGAGAACAGATAATTTTGCTGGATGTTTGCTGGTTTATTTGCGACTTTGACAGTTGGCTGGGGTTAGTATTATCGCCGAGGTTGCATAGTTGACACTGTCAACCGAGAGGCCGTTCGGTGATAAAATTAACTCTTTACACCTGCGAGGGTTCCGTCGTATTACTAAATAAATAACAGCCTATCATACAGATCAGAAATCACTATATAACATGCTGCATCATGATCATCATCATATTATCTAAAGAGGTTACGAGTCGTGAATAAGAAATCACTATGGATTCGCATCGCATCACATTCGATTAGAGGGAGACCTAGAATAAACTACATAGAGTAACTCAAAGAAAGAGTTAAAGTTAGGTCGCACCAAGATGTCAAATAGATTGCGTGGGATCGGAGTAGTGGACAGTCCACTTCGAGCTTCACCGACAACGAGACGAGCTTAGCTCTTAAATAAGAGAAGAAGGGACAGAATCAACGTGCCAATGCACTCACAAATCATTACGCTGGACGTCTCACTCGCACTCGTGTCACTAATGTCTCTCTAGAGTGCGTGGTCCGGGGCGTAGTGATGTATGACTCTACCGGCAATGATTCCGGCTCTACTGTCTTACTATAAGTACCGGAATTTATGTGGTGAGCAAGTATCCGGAGCAAGAAAATATTTTATTCCGGGCAGAGACCGAAACTATTTACCTGTAAGTATAGCTAGTATAGGTCTAAATTTTCGTCGAAATATATTCAGGGGCTATCGGGATACTAAGAGTATCAAAAAAATATAACTTATTTTGTTACGTCGACCACGAGTTAAGAGATGCGGAGGCAGCCGTGGTTACTACCACCCTCTTGAGGCGGGGTGAGCGTTTTTTAGGGCACCTTTTCTAGCCCCCTCCCCGGCTGAGCGGGGAAAGCAGTGCTTCCCTAAATAGGGCTGCTTTGTCACTCTGGGTGCTGCCGAATCCTCTCTGTCACCCCAGTGCAGAGCAGAAGCGACCACGGCGCATATTGCACCCCCAGAGCCACCAGTGTGCAGGCGTCAGACAAAGCCCGGCTTGTATCAAACCGAACCTCTCTACCTCAACTCAACCCATCGCCACTGGACTTTACGACCAAGTCAGAGTCGTTTATTCGGAAGCAGTCAGGTGCGCAGGATATATTAAAGTGCACAAACGTACGCGCACACGCAGGTGCACTCAGTAGCAGTATCACTGTGGATAGAAAGGACACTACACTACACAGTCACAGTGGTTACACTAGAAAGACTGAGTAAGACTCTCCTAGTGTCTTTGTGAGCTGTAGAATCCGCAAACAATAAACATTTTTTATTTCGAAATAAATGGACGAAAAAATCGATATAATGATTGATTAAACCTGCTCACAAAATTCCACAAGAATCGGTAGAGAAATGCGACCTGACCCCGTAGCATGGATGGCATCACACGATAAGTGACAGGATAGAGCGTCCGTCACTGGCTGACACCGTTCGATAGAACGACACGACGCTCCTATCATATCACTTATCGCGTGATAAGCAGAGGAGAATAGCCGGACATCTGGGCACGCGACATATGACACAATTTTGGCCCAACCTGAAATGGAGAGCTTCGTTCGCTTCGCTCGCTCTCGAAAAGAAAATTCAACGGAACTCTAATACGTTTATCAAGACAAGAGTAGAGCTTGTTAATATACTTAGTATAGCACAGTAGGTACCTGACCTGAGTGATAAAAACTATAATCTCGTGTTTTAAATTCCCATTAAACATGGTAGCTTACCTATAACTTGAAACATAAAATTACTCATTGGTGTCAAGCGTAGGTTCCATAAGTCAGGGGTATTAAAATACTTTTAAGAACATAAATTTATATCTGTACAAGACTCTACCACTAGTCGCTCTGTGAGCCGTGGAACTCGCGATAACCTGTATTTTATAAAAAAAAATATTTCTGAATTTACAAACAGTGCTCCGTTAAAAACATTCTATAATTAACGAACCAGCTCACAAAATTTCACGAGAGACGGTTGAGAAATGCGACCTGGAGAGGAGAACGGACAGACAGACAAACGATTTTCGGCCCAAGCTGAAGCATAGAACCTAGTTCGCTTCGCTCGCTCGTTCGATCAATGTCATAAAGGCGTGTACAGATATTTGAGACGTTATTTATGTACGTATATTAATACCCCTGACTATATATGTTGCGCAAGGTTTCGTAAAATGTACATTTGTCTTCAGAAACATTCAGAATTAAAAACAGATGTGCAGTCTTAAAGAATTCAATCTTTAAATAAAAAAACCAGCCAAGTGCGAGTCGGACTCGCGCACGAAGGGTTCCGTACCATTATCTATATAAACAGTTAAAAAAAAAGGTTGTTGTATGGGAGCCCCCCTTAAATATTTATTCTATTTTGTTGTTCTAGCGGCAACAGAAATACATCATCTGTGAAAATTTCAACTGTCTAGCTATCGCGGTTATTCAGATACAGCCTGGTGACAGACAGACAGACGGACAGCGAAGTCTTAGCAATAGGGTCCCGTTTTTACGGAACCCTAAAAAACATTACACTCCATTTGCGCAGTGGTGTAGAAAGCCAAAAACTAGCCAATTTCAACAATTATGCTAATTACAGAAAACTAGAAATATTTCATAAGACAAGGAAATAGGTAAGACTTCTTATCAAGATGCATCCATGCACGCTTTGCAATAAACTATAGCTTAGTTATTTCAATAACTGTTATCATGATCCCATTTTATTTCTACAATCTGTCTGATGACGTACGCATGCGATAACCGCGATGACGTCATCAGCGCGCGCGCATCCGCCGAGTTAAAATCGGAATCAGTTTCGGTTTTGCAGCCAAAAACGCTGATTCAGTTTACCAGATGGTCTTGGAGATTACCCAAATACTTACTTGCCTGGTGTTTTTGCCGCAGTCTACATGAAATATAGAAAACTCGTGATTTTATATTTCCTGTTGGCAATGGAGATTTTGAACGTATACTTTTTATTTGTATGTTTACAGTAAAGGAGAGCAGAATTTAAGTCTAATGGCGAAATCAAAATACATAAGGGACTAACGCGGATGCTATTAAAAAAAGGTAATATATAAGTAAGTAATTATTTAGCGTATTTGCTAAATAAAGAGTAAACAACTAAATAAATCGTAAAATTATACTTACATTACACATGGTAGTGACACGGTTAGAGAGATCTATGACGGATCTATAATGACATAAGGTACAGTCTACTTCAATATTTGACGTCGGCAACCAAAAAAAAATGATCTAAAAAAATAAAAATATGCGCCAACCTGAGAGGGTTGACTTCGACAAAGCTTGTTGCGGATTATATTATTTGTATTAATTATATTATGTCTATGCATTGACGATGCCTGTGGCTGATTGCTTGTGTGGGTTTTTTGACGAAGTGTGTTGCATTGCAGATGCTTAACTACTGTATTTTAGACGATGCCTGCGTTGTGAATTTATTATCTGTACGTTTTATATACTTTATGTTTTAAAAATAAATCCCATATAAACAAAGACAACATGTATATTACATAGAAAATACATAGGTATCCGTTTTGATTTCTCTTGAGTATATACCTAGGTATTTATTATTAAGTTATTTTTAAGTTATTAGGTATAAAGCAAGTTTATAGGTCACGTTACTTGGCAAAACGAGACCCAATTAACTGGAACGAGGCTAATCGACTCTTCGACAGTTAATTTAACAATTAAATCAACTCTACATATGCAAGGTGTATTTATAGGATATTTATTATACGAGGTGATTTTCGCAATAAGTCCTTTGGAAGATAGTACCTAATCCAGAACATAATATAGAACTTCGGAAGTGTTTCGCGGTAACCGCCTCAGAATATATATATTCCTAATACTTGGTTACGCTTGCCTAATAATCGTTCCCATTTAGTAGCTAGCTACAAGATGGGAAAACACTTTTCTCATTTCCTAGCTAGCTACCAAATCTGGCTACGAGATGGGATAATCGTTCCCATTTAGTAGCTAGCTACAAGATGGGAAAACACTTTTCTCATTTCGTAGCTAGCTACCAAATCTGGCTACGAGATGGGATAATCGTTCCCATTTAGTAGCTAGCTACAAGATGGGAAAACACTTTTCTCATTTCGTAGCTAGCTACCAAATCTGGCTACGAGATGGGATAATCGTTCCCATTTAGTAGCTAGCTACAAGATGGGAAAACACTTTTCTCATTTCGTAGCTAGCTACCAAATCTGGCTACGAGATGGGATAATCGTTCCCATTTAGTAGCTAGCTACAAGATGGGAAAACACTTTTCTCATTTCGTAGCTAGCTACCAAATCTGGCTACGAGATGGGATAATCGTTCCCATTTAGTAGCTAGCTACAAGATGGGAAAACACTTTTCTCATTTCGTAGCTAGCTACCAAATCTGGCTACGAGATGGGCCTAAAGGAAATAATCCATACCACAGAATAGATAATAGTACTGTCCATTCCATACTAATATTATGAATACGGAAGTGTGTCTGTCTGCCTGTATGTTACCTCTTCACGCTTAAACCACTGAACCGATTTAAAGATAGTTTGAGTCCCGTGGATGGACATAGGATAGTTATTAACTCGGAAATCATCTCCTAAGGGGGTGAAATGGGGGATGATAATTTGTATGGAACTACGATGTAAACGAGTTCCACGCGGACGAAGTCGCGGGCAGAAGCTAGTAAGATTATAAAAACAATAAATACAATTTAACTACACCAGTCACAGACAATAATAAGAACGATTTTCGAACTCTTAATGAATTAGCGAAGGTTCTAAAAACAAAAGACATTATTATGTTTAATTGCAGATGAAAAAGATTGAACCAGATACATTCAACGAAAAAACCGTACAAGTCCAAGTAGCGCCGCAAAATGGCGCCACAGAATGGGTGCCATTGCCATTATGCGGGGTTGGGGGCGGGGGGGCAAAACGATGCCAGGCAGCCGTTTAGTTCGAACATGCGCATATCGGGTTTTAGGCACGTGTTTGGGTAGAAATAAGGAGCTCGCATTCTTTGGTTTTTTCAATCGCCTGACCAGACCCCGTATCATGGTCGGCCTTATCACTCGATAAGTGACAAGATAGGGGCGTCGTCTCGTTCTATCAAACGGTGTCAGCCAGTGACGGACGCTCTATCCTGTCACTTATCGCGTGATAAGGCCGACCATGATACGGGGTCAGATATATTCTAAACATGACCTCTCGCGCACGCAACGCATCAGCATTGCAATTCAGCGAGGAAATTCCCATAGCATCCTCGTTCTTATTTTTTTAATATAACTTAGTTTTAATTAGAGTTCATGTTAATTGTCAGCTTGTATATACTTTAGAAAATAAATGCTTTTTCATTCTAAACCTAACAGCAATTGAGGGCATAGCATTATCAAAAGGTTAAGCCCAGGTACACCTATAACATCTATTTGTCCATATTATATTGTATTTTATTGTAAGTACGTAAAGTCTACATTTCAAAACCCAAGAACGGTGTTATAATGTGAGTGTGCTAATGAATAATGAAGAATGAATGCATTGTCCCCGTTATTCACTGTTTAATTATTGCATGACTCAAACGTTTAGATTAGGTATGCACCAGTCAGATAGGCAGGTTCAGATTTTTCCACAGAAGTGCATGGAATTACGTCATGCTTATTGTTGATATTATCAAAAACGTTTCGGGTGAAGAGAAATAAAGGTAATATTGTTAAATGTACAATCCATATCCATACTATATACTATACTATTATACTAATACTATTAATATTATAAATGCGAAAGTGTGTGTGTTTGTTTGTTTGTTTGTCCGTCTTTCACGGCAAAACGGAGCGACGAATTTACGTGATTTTTTAAGTGGAGATAGTTGAAGGGATGGAGAGTGACATAGGCTACTTTTTGTCTCTGTCTAACCCCCCACTTCCCTAAAATGGGGGGTGAAAGTTTGTATGGAGCTACGATATAAACGAGTTCCACGCGGACGGAGTCGCGGGCAGAAGCTAGTAATAATATGATATATAGTAATAGAGCAGGCAGGAGTTTAAACAAAGTTGTAGTTCAATTAGATATATACATATTTTGTGATAGCATACAAGCAATAAAATCTAAACTGACAAGATTCATGTGTAATACTTCAGGTGTAGGCTCGGGTTACTAGAGTTTATATATCCTAATTTATTAACTACCTTGTACTTGTATGTTCCCATTGCTGTGCGTAACGAAAGCTAAGTTTAAGTTTGGCTATAGATTTCATTATGTTAGTTTATTACTATAAGTGAGAACCTGTAATTGGCTATAATTATGGTTTTATTATTATGTCTATAAATATGTAGCGCTGTTGGTTTTCCATGTATCATCACTACATAGTATAAAACAAAGTCGCTTCCCGCTGTCAGTCCCTATGTATGCTTAGATCTTTAAAACTACGCAACGGATTTTGATGCGGTTTTTTTTAATAGATAGAGTGATTCAAGAGGAAGGTTTATATGTATAATATAGTACCCGTGCGAAGCCAGGGCGAGTCGCTAGTAAATAAATAAATAAAAAAAACATTCTCGCGCAATAGAACCCTGCGGCCCAACCACGAACTTCGAAACTCGAAGTTCGTAATACAAGCATTCCTGTCACTCGATTAAGGGAGTGCGATAGAGATGGAAATACCCGAACTTCGACTTTCGAAATTCGTGGTAGCGCCGCTGTAGTTGACTGAATTATTACAATATGTTTCTTTTGTTTGTTACACGACTTTACAACATGACATCAAAAAGTAAACCCATAATCTTTTTGAATAAAAAACGAATTCTCCTCAACACATCCTCCTCCGGAGGAGACGAATGGTATGTACCTTGAGAATGAGGCAATAAATGTCTACAGGATGAATCCTCAAAGTTGTATGCATCGGCTACGGTTTCTGCTTGCAAGCCGTAGGCTTTTTTGCCACCGTCCTTGCGATTAAAACCTGCATTGTAACTAAATTAGAACAGTGTTGCGTGCCTCAGCTAAATCAGTACCTAGTATAGCTTGACCACAACCGCTGTGCCGCCCCAGGTATGCGAGCGGCGAGACGGGGGGGCAGAGCAGCCACTGCGCTCTGTCATTCCGCCGTCGTCGCTCGTGGCGGCGTGTAGTGTTATCTGTTGCGGGCTGTCTATGTCAGACGCACATGAGATAGAATATCCAAAGATGGGTCGTGCTTTATCTCGAGATGTTAAAGCTGTCATTTTCAAAGTGGCCGAATATTTTAGGAAAAGAAAAGCAGACAAAGATAGTTTCGAACATCAAAGTGACGCAAATATCGCCAAACTTGTGGCCGAAGCTACTGGGTACTGCCAAAGAACCGTAAGAAATGTAATATCTGTAGGAAATTCATCAATTGAAAATGAGGGCCAACCGAAATTTAATTCGCCCAAAAAACCGAAAGTTATAAAGAAAAAATATGTAATTGATGATTTTGACTTGGGAGTGATCAGGAGAAAGATTCATCAGTTTTATGAGATCGAAAAAACAGTGCCAAGTATTCGTAAGTTACTGTCAAGTTTGAGACAAGATGGTGTTTTGAATTGTGGACGAGAATATTTGAGAAAACTTTTACACACAATGGGTTACCGGTTCAAAAAATGTAAGAAAAATGGCAGAGGTGTGATGACCATGTCCAAAAAAATGAAAACGATTACTGGGATCGCGACAACCGTTTCGACAATATTATTGACCCCATAATAATAAATTTGCAGGATGACAATGATTCAAGTTCCGGTAGCGAAATGGAAGATGAAGATAAAAGTGAATCTATGTCAGAATAGTCACTGTATTCATTAACTAGAAGCTTATGTTTTTTGTTTTTCGAACTGATTCTGTTTTAACTCTCGAAACTATTTATTTTTCCGATAATTACACATTAATTTGACTTAAGTATATTGGTTTTTTATTTGTGCTTACCTAAAAATCGTATTGTACCATAATAAAAATTGGATATAATAAGTATGTACCTATACAGAGCCAAAATATTGTACTTCGGTATCTTCAGATCTATCCGACACGACGACAGACTCTTGTGTGTCCGTGATCTTTCCTGCCCGCACCCCGCCTCCCCGCACCCCGCCACCCCGCGCATACCTAAGGAGCGGCACAGCGGTTGTGGTCAAGCTATAAAACTATTAACAATATTGGAAAGAATTAGGTCACTGTGACAAACCTCTCGATCCCCGCGTTTTACTCGTCTGTGAGTTTACTGGGCTGTTTTTCGGAACGGAACGCGGTCACGCGCTTTACCTCAACCGTCACGCTTCACGAAACAGAGGCTCTAGTATAAGTTTTACCGAAACAAAACGTCACGACCGCGTTCGCGTTTAGCTGTCAAATCCCATACAAATTAAGGGTAAAACGCAAACGCGATCGGAAAGTTTTGTTTCGGTAAAACTTATACTAGAGCCTCAGACTTCTGCAACAGTATAAGTAATGGTACTACGTACTCGTACAGAAGGTTGTTAACTAATCCCTTTCTAGCGCATGCACCGCGCTGCGATAGAACGCGTGCCGTGAAACATGCCTACTTTGCCCGCTTTTTTCGGAAAAACACTAACTCGTATTATTTTTAGATAGGATGATATTTTTTTTTGCTTAACGAATCCGTTGTAGTCATACGCATGTGTTTACGAGGAGAAATATTTGTTATCATTCCAAATTTTTATCGATTTTGATCGCGGGGAAAGTTATTGGGACTTGCCAACATTGACCATGTCGAATTATTGACGCAACTATAACTCTTACGACGCGATGTTGAGACAAGACTCAGTTCTATTTTTTGGGGCAAACATGGCGTTACACTTTAACGAAAAGTTTTACACAGTATACAGATGGGCAATGTTACGTAGGATTTTTTCAACTTTGCCATACAAATCCATACACCTCACATTCCACAATTTGCTGCAAGCTCCTAGCTGAAGTTAAAGACATGTATCACTCAAAGTAAAGTCATAAATATAATCTATTTTCTACTAATACGAGGGTCAAACTGAAAGTTCTTAGAAAATCAAAAACTGAGCAATCAAGCAACTTATTACTTTTATTATATCTTTTCAAAATAGCCTCCCTTCACATCAATACATCGCTGCATTCGATAGAACCACTGAGAAAAGCAATTTGCCCACTCGTCCTTAGGGGTCTCTTCGACGGCCTTTTGAAACGCAGCCACTGCTTCGTCGGCGTCCATAAAACGTTTTCCTCGAAGTTTTTCTTTAATTTTTGGGAATAAATAAAAATCACAAGGTGCAAGGTCGGGGCTATAAGGTGGGTGACCCAGTAATTCCACGTTTGCCGTCGCCAAATAGTCGATCGTTTGCTTGGCGGTGTGCGATGAGGCGTTGTCGTGGTGAAGCAGGATCCTACTGCGAGGCCGTTTTTCTCGAACTTTTTCCAAGACAAGTGGTAAACAATTGTTAGTGTACATACCACTTCGCAGTAACTGTTTTTTGATCCTCTAAAATAATTGTTGCGTAATGACCAGTCCTTCCGAAGAACGAGGCCACCATCTTTTTTCCCACACTTAGACCTCTCTTCACTTTAGTAGGCAACTCCTCGGAAGTCTTTTAGTTTCAGGATCATATCATAACAGTAAATCCAGCTTTCGTCACCCGTAACTACGTCGAACACAGCATTTGAGTCACCTCCGTTGAATCTTTGACCCATTTCACGGCACCAATCAACACGACGGACTTTTTGGGCTTCTGTCAAATTATGAGGTATCCACCGGGGACAAAGCTTCCTCACCGCTAAATGTTCATGGAGGATTTTGTGGACTTGACTCATACCAATGGCTAAGCTTGTACGAATCTGCTGATAGGTTACTCTTTTGTCAGTCTCTATCATACGCCGCACAACACTGATGTTATCTTCAGTAGTCGCCGTAGAAGGCCGGCCCTCACGCAGATCATCAGTGAGATTAGTGCGGCCACGTTTAAATTCATTAAACCAGTTGTAAATAGTAGCACGAGATGGGGCTTCATCGTGAAAGGCCAATCGAAGTCTATCATAACTTTCTTGTTGATTTAATTACATCGAAAGTCGTAAAAAATCATTGCTCGAAAATTTTCTCGCGTTAAATTCATGCTCACGTAGTACACACAATTTTCAATTTGCCGCCAAATCGTAAAACAAATGACAATCGAATGGAATTCGCACACAAAAATATTAAGAAAGAGTTCCATTTTCAAATTTTGAACTTATTTTTTTATTATATTACAAGTGGCCAGTTCTAAAGACTTTCAGTGTCGCCCTCGTAATGTCATAAATATGTCCTGATTTCGTTCATTACCAGATTTGTTTAAAATTAGGATTTTGGGCAAAGTTTTGCCTGGTGGCAAAGTAGGCATGTTTCACAGTGCGTGCCGTAGCAGCGCTAACATGCAGCGGCGCGGGCGCGACGAAATCACAGAGTGAGCCAACCCTGCCTCTTCCTACTTTCTACTTACGAATCGCGGCGTCAAGATTTATTTGTAGGTGAACGATGAGGTGACAGCTTAGCCTAGCTAGTAAGCTCATTAAGGCTTGTGGCGTGTGGTGTGGTGTGGTGGTGTTGTTATGATATATTTAATGGATATAAATACTTGAATAAATAGGAAACATCCAAGACTCAGAAATAAACATTCATGCTCATCACACGAATATTTGCCCTTACTGGAATTCGAACCACTACCCACTAGGCCAAACGGTAATTTCATCGACTGTATCGAAAAAAAATAATCGCCAAAAATAGTCCAACAGGCTCGGTCTGTAGGTACTCTGAAGGAACGCACGCGCAGCCCATAATAAAGCGCTCATTGCTCGCGCAGACTGGAAACGAATAAACGTTTTTATTGATGAGACGGCCCGAACACATGCGCGCTGACTTAGTTTCGACTCATAATTGAAACTAAATTAGTTAATTTAATGATACCCATATTGTCAGCCACTGCTCCAGGCCCCTATACCACAAAACTTTACAAGCGTACAACTTGACAAGATTGTCTTCTATGAAAAATTGTACAATTTTGTCGAATTGTAGACTTGTAAAGTTTTGTGGTATAGGGGCCAGGTATCACCAGTTATTAGGAATTATTCGCAGTACTTACTTTATTTAGGTTGTAGTCGGTCGGTCATTGTCAGTCATTAAAAGACGGACTTTCCGTTGACCCCAAGGAAACTATTGATACTGGATTCTATCCAGAATCGTATGACATAAAAAAAGACGTAAAAAAAACTTTGTTCATTTTCATACAAATTGTATGGGGAAAGTTTTTCTCGATGTATGGCTTTTCTAGCCGGAAATTTATTTTTGGTCCCATACAAGCTTTTGATCCTGGACAGGAATGGGATCGATTGGCATCAAAAAAAAAGTTTGTCAAAAATGACCATTTTCTCGCACCCTGTATGTTTTTTTTTAAATCTGTGAACGCCAATCTTCATTAATTTGAAATCGAAGGAAGGTGTCCTAAAGATCATTTGCGCCTAGCAACACGGGATCTGGTAGCTGCCCTCACTGACCCAAAATCTATTTCCAGCCTGTATAGTATTGTAGTTAATCATATATTTTACGACACAATCAAAGTTATAGTTAGCTATAGTATTGTATCTCCTCTAAAATCTCACTGAATGAATATCAATAACATTTATCGAAATTTGTCCAAAAAGCCATTCCTGAAGAGTGTTGCATCTCTTTTTCTCGCATAAGCGTATCTTTGCCACGGGGGCGTGGTCGACTCGAATCAAGGAATCCCCTTAATAGGTATATTAAGGCTACGGCTACGGCGGCTAGAGATTCAAGTTTTAGCATTAAGTAGTAGCACCTCAGTCAAAATTTCCTCTTAATTGGTCTTTATCAAAAGGCTTTCTTCACCTCACTAGGAACGGAAACATACTCATCAATTCGAACCGACGGAAATCGTCTTTTCAGTGGTCAATATACTGGCTTGTGTTTATATATAATATGTTTTTATCGTATAGAATTATAGAAAAGGCGAATTCAGAGTTAAACCAAAAATAAGGCTTTATTAACTTTGGCAATGTCCAAAACCTAAATCTGAAAATGACACCTTGATGACCTTTGAAGAAACTATTGCTATTGCGGGCGGGGCACATAGCACGTAGAACCGATGGCCGTTGGGGCGGAAAGGCTCTCCAGTGGCGAGTTGGCGATCACGTACCGGAAGGCGCGGCGTGAGTAAGCGGACAAGGTGGACTGATGACCTGGTAAAGGTCGCGGGAGTCCGCTGGATGCGGGTGGCGTAGGACCGGTCACTTTGGCACTCTTTGGGGGAGGCCTATGTCCAGAAGTGGACGTCTTTCGGCTGATATGGTGATGATTGCAATTAAAATAAACGTATGAAGTGAACTGCGAAGCTGATTTATTCGCAGTACCTAGTTGCTTCGAAAGGAATTAGTTTTTGGCAGGTTCAACCATACCACGACGATGGCGTACATGCATATATCTAAATGACCTGTCTAATGGTAAACAGACGCCTCTTAGCCTATGGACGCTTAATTGAGGCCCCAGGGGAGTCATCAATGCGTTGTTGACCGTCTCAGGATTCGCAATATTGACAGCAAGAGACTAACGCAGGTAATTTACTCTCTACAGCATTTCCTCGAAAGTTCAGGCGACCTTAGGTACTCACCACAACGCCACATGTAGATATATCTACCTACCCAGCAACCTTTCGGACTGTTGGTTCCACTGCTAGGTTCCAGATAGATTTTCACGTACTCGTGGACCCCCAGCATAATAATGGTGGGGCCATTAGGATTTGCAAATATTTATTTCTCCACTTCCACTGCTAGCTAGGTTCCACTAGTGGGTCCACTAGTGGGTCCACTAGTAGTGTTTGGCGTATATTGTTGGTTCCACTGCGTAAATGGGTCCCCAAGTACTTGGAAAATCCTGCTGGACCCCCTGGTGGAACCTAGCAGTGGAACCAACAGTCCGAAAGGCCCATAAAGGGGTAGTATACTGGTAGTGTTATTAATGTGGCTGCGGTCTTCTGTTAGGTCCTGGCCCCGTATCATGGGGGGTCGAAGTTGCACCACGTCCGTAGGAATTACCCACCGCTACCCTACACGTGACCCCTGGGTGGTGCTAAAAGTGCAACAACCTGGCAACCGTACTGTCTTTTCGAAGATCTCACGGTTCTAAATACACGTATTTGGCATACGATAAATAAATCATGGTCGGCCTTATCACGCGATAAGTGATAAAATCAGCGCCTCTGCTTGCCGTGTCTTACTTGCCGTGGCTTTATGCTGAGTGGGGATCCTGTTTAACGTCCTTTGTTTTGCTTGTTCTTTTTTTTATTGTGTAATTTGTGACGTTAACGAAATGTATTTTCTTTCTTTCTTCTTTCTTTCTTTCTAATGTACATTTTAAAATGGGTCGAGGTTATGGAAAACTTATTCGATCCTGAGGCTTCGGCAGCAGCATATGAAAGAATTTTTACTCAAGCTTCAGCTTTTCAACGAAGAACTTCGTTCGCTTCGCTCGCTTGTTTAGGTATTTATATATAACATTTTGTACAGTCACCAGCATTATTATCTGCCGTAATAAGCCGCCAAAATCACACGACACGACCTAAAGCCGGTTCCGCTGCGCCGTGTTTTCGATGTTCACATCAACATGTTTAGCCAATCAAAACAATATCCTATTTGTTTGCCGAAACTGACGAATGACATGTTAGATGTTTAAAAACATCGAAAACGCGGCGCTGCGGACCCGGCTCAAGAGGAATGCCTACCTGCGATTTTCCCATACAAACGCTCTCGACTGTTTCCTCTCTGGTTTTTGAACATAGAGCAATGAATTTTTCAAATAAGATCAATATCATCAATATCTATGCCGCTATGTTTTGCTTTTTTGGATATTTTTATTTTAAAGAAACTTACAGCGCCTTGAAAATCGCAAAAACGGCTTAATTGAATTGGCTGCCAAAAAAGGCGCAGTATACAAATATGACAACAAATATCAAAAAAATCAAAACATAGCGGCGTAGATTATTTCTTCTTCTTGCAGCTCCCAAAATTTTATAAGGATTGGTTGCGTTTTGGAGGAGGAAACAGTCGAGAGCGAAACCTCGATTTTTGTGTTTTTTGCGTGGGATTTTTAGTCCGAGCTGCAGTTGTCCTTATCGCACGAATTGGAGCTCCCAGCTCGAGCAGCGCGACAGAAACATTGCGTCAAAAATTCGAGATTTGAAAAGTTGCTCAGCTAGGCATTGCTCTTAACGGCCCGGCCCTAGAAAAAGATTCGTGTCAGATCTTTATGCGCGCTTTGCTGTGCCAGATATTAATGCTGGTGACAGTTTTGACAGTAAGTACTTGTATATTTATTTTACCGGCATCATAGGTGGTGGCAATATTTCTGGATGTTAATATTGGCAACATCATATTAATAGGTATAATAATTACGTACGGTCGAGGTCATAAATACGTTTACACTTTTGCACCTTATTGCCTTGTAATAAGGTGCAAAAGTGTAAACATATTTATGACCTCGACTATACAGCTGTCACGAGAATCAGGGGCAAATTATATTTGCGACAAGTGACCAGGTCAAGCATGGGTTATTTCTTAGTACAAACGACGACACTGTTAACTGACCATCCTGTGTTTATATAGAACCTTATTACAATGCACTTAAGGTGCACCGATGGTCAGTTAGCTGTGTTTTCGATAGTACCTATAATAAATATGAAGGCATGTTTTGTACAGTATTTAACATTTATTTATTGTTCTTTAATAGTTTACAAATTTCATCTAAACAGATCATATCGAGTTATGACAAATTTATTTATGTTGACATATATTAAAAGATGTAATACTTATAATTATTTAATAAGACGTAATTAAACATGATCTAATTTAATGACTAATTGTGCAATATACTGTTAATAATTAACACAGTTAAAATGTATTAATTTGTGCAAATTATCTCTATGAAATCCATATTTCAGTGTGAATAAGTAGGTATTATAATTCGTCGATTTTATATATCGCACATAAATGCACCGTAGGTATAGGTAGGTACAATAAGATAAAAATAAAGAAATTAATTAATTTCGGAATGGAATATAGGTAGTCGTACGTAATTACCTCCAATATTAATTTACTATAATAAATTAATATTCATATTTATTTATTTTACTATCCTAAATTAATATTGTAGGTAAATAATACTCCACAACAAAGTTTATAGAAAGCAAACAAACTTCACAGCCAATACATATTATTTTCTATAAAAAAAACTACAGTGTACTCACTGATAAGTTAATTAAATATACAAATTGTCGTTAGGTAAGTTACACGATATCAGTATCAAGATGTTACATTCTTTTAATTAACATCGATTATGATTAATGATAATAATTAATGCATAGTTTAATACAATTATTAAAAAAATGGAAACAAACGTAGTCATTTTGAGATAAATCGATTTCTTTATCACTATTCGATTTTTTAGTCAAACTTTCGCAAATATCTTCATGTTTTTGTAAACTAGTCACGATATTTATTTATGTTCAGGACAATACAATCAAACGACTATATAATAACTAAACATGATTAACACTTTCTTCAAGTACTTAATTTATATACCTACCAATGTACATACTATTCATAAATAACTTTTATTTGTATTTTAAGCGCCCCGACGACGTGACTTGACTGTACGTGTAGATATAATTATACACTTATATACGAAACATTATATTATTGGTACCAATAAAATTACAATGTTACAAGTTTAATTATATCCAAATTCCATACGTTTATGGTGAGTTAGAAAAACGAGATAATCTTGGTTAACAATGCAGCTAAATAATTAACTCTTTTTTTAACCCTTTAATTCGCAATTAAAAGTACTACACAGTTCTTGGCTACCTTTTTCCATTTTTTTTTGTAGTTTTTTTTCTGTGCAATGTGCATCTCGCTAACGAGGCTTGAATTCACGTTTATTCTTTTTATTTGCGAAGAAAAGGGAGAGATTAAGTAAAATTGAGAAACTAGAACGTGGAACGTGAGTCCCTGAATATGAATGCACAGTTTCACGATATATGAAATTATGTCATAAGATAAGAGTCAGAAAAAGACAAACACGTACATAATTCTACAACTTTTTGTATATTTTCCTGTATCTTTTACAATGTTTAATAAGGATTAGAAATATGTAAATAGGTACATGTCCAAAACAGCTTCTGTTATTTATTAATAAAACATGGCATTCAATATTTACGAATATATAGCTAGAAATACAAGTTCAGGTATAGAATTAAATTAATAAATGGCAGTATTTTGGACGAGGATAATCATAATTACTTACAATTAATGAATTTGTCCGTCGGCTTCTAATTATGGGTTATAGCAATTTACATAATAGGTATGCATTTTTATAATAAATAAATAAAATTACGCTATACTTTTTTATACATTACATTATTTATTTTAATAGTTTGCTGCGTTCTCGAGATTGTTGCCAATTTACATGTTTTCTTATATTAGTAGTTTCTTACATACATACATTCACGCCTTTATCCCTAAAATGGGTAGGCAAAGCACATGAAACTTGTGTTCCAGTACCACTTTTAGCATACACATGTGGGTATAAAAGATCGACATAATGTGATATCCCAGTGACACACCTGTTCCCTTCGTCGTATCTTACGACACCCACAGGAAGAAAGGGGGTGGGTGGTGCTATTCTAACCCGACACCACACGGGGTAATAGTTATAATATAAATTCAATTCATGAATATATAAGGAAATCAATATATTTAATCACCTAGTATTTCTATAAGTATAATATATATTATTTTCTATAAACCAAGTTTTTTATTATTAAAAACTAAAAATTGGTTGTATATACGTACTAACTTCTGCCCGCGACTCCGTCCGCGTGGAACTCGTTTATATTGTAGCTCCATACAAACTTTCACCCCCCATTTTGTTTGTATTCTGATAAGGAATCTTTTCATAAAATTTTAATTTTGTAAGTAGGTCAAAAAAAGTGTCCCCCATACTTTTACGTTTATATATAGATTACTAAAAACAGAAACGTTTGACGAACCTTTCTTGCTTCATTCACTTTCATGACATGACATTCTTTATACATGCTGAGGGGTAATCACGTATCGTTTCGAACGCGCGTTAGGACAATTTAACTGTCATATTTCCATATAAAAAAATAACTTTTGGATCTACCTAACGTACGTACAATGCGTTACCGTCGCTTTAGTGTACTCTTGACCTGACCTTTCTTTAGGATTTGTCCGACTTGGTCGGACAAGATCGACGAGGTCCCCTTCCTTCATGCGATTATTTTCATAAATATATTTTAAAATGATTAAGTACGTCGTTATTGACCACCACAACAAAACCTCTGGATCAAGAACCGCCGTCTAAAAAAAAAGCTATAGCTATCAAAATGCGCCTGACGAAGCAATTGGCTGTAATTGTCCAATTAAATGGTTCATACGAATCTTAATCTTCATCAATCAAGTACAGTCAGCGCCACAGTATGTGACTGCAGACCTTAATCCCAATCAGACAATAAGCAAGTACTTTAATCTTTTTAGCTAGGTTTATTTTGAAAGGGTTACCGCCCCTAGCTTAAACCACCGAATAAATGATAGTACTTAGAGATTTGAGTTGGCCAAATTGCATCAAAGTGGTGCAGTACCGGTCACATTGGCACTCTTTGGGGGAGGCCTATGTCCGGCAGTGGACGTCGTTCGGCTGAAATGATGATGTTGATGATGATAACTCCATTCAAAAAGCAACCCTACTGTCCAAGGTCAAGATCCAGCCACGTTAAATAATCTCAACCCAGCGAACGAAAAAACCATAGAAGTCTAAAGTAGCGTCGCAAAATGGGTGCCAGTGCCACTGCTATTATGCGGGGATGCGGGCGGGGTGTCAAAACGATGCCAAGCAGCCTTTTAATTCGAACATGCTCATACCGGGTTTGGGCACGTGTTTGAGTAGAAAGTAAGGAGCTCGCACTCTACGGTTTTTTCGCTGTATCACCCATACTCGTACTTGCGTACAAATCACAAGGTCTTATCTAACAAACCCGATGTTTGTCAGCTAGAAAACTCAGATCATGCCATCCCGCTCTACCGCATACATCTTTCGTCGGATCATCTTATGGTCGCGTTTCGTGTAACACTGACATAGCCGGGTCGAATTTGCAGCTCGGAGGTGTGCGATTGATGTGAAATACCTATTTTAAACGCTTAAATGAGTTTGACTGTGGCTACTACATCTAGTTCAAGCATTGTCAATCATAATCTTCATGTTGCATCAGATTATTTTTATACCATTTACAGAAAATGAATAGTTGTCATCGTCTTTAAGCTTCTAAACAAAATTAGTTAGTGTAGGTATTCCATCGTATAAAAATTCAACTGCGTTCGTTTATTTAGTTAATAGATTTTTAAGTTTATGATACAAGTTAATAAAATATTTCAACATTAAAGTTAATCAAATTGATTACTATCCTGATACAGTTAACTATGTAATAAAGGTTAATAAAAGTTAACAAATATGTACTTACCTAATTAAGATCAATAGAATTTCTACTATGGTTACGAGAAAAACAAAAACAATACGATTCATAGATATTATATTAACTATCTAATTATTACCTAAGTACAATTATCGTATTGGTAACTATGACTAACTTCTCTTCCACACGCTATATGTATATGTGGGAATTCACATTTTTTATAAGTTATGAAACTTGTCGCACTAGATTTCATCAATGACTGTCAGTATTTATTATCAATGACTTTTTAAAACACATTAAATTTAGGTAAATTACCTAAGGCGCGGCGCGATGACCTGGTAAAGGTTGCTGGAGTCCGCTGGATACGGGTGGCGCAGGACCGGTCACTTTGGCACTCCTTGGGGGACGCCTATGTCCAGCAGTGGACGTCTTTCGGCTGATATGATGATGATGATCAAATTACCTAAACTAACGAGTCCCCGGCACGGTTTGGTTCTCATTTTAAAACGGCATAAGTACTGGAATAACATGTTTTTTTTACACACAACGGGACCCGCCATATGTAGGTCAGAAACTAGTTTTGTTTGCTATACAATACTTATACTTACTAGGAAAAAAGTGATTAGAGACTTTGTGTGAAAAACGTTCTACTCTTTCTATTTTTTTTTTATTTTAATTTCTAGCAAAAGAAAGTAGTTTCCGACCTAGATATGACGAATCCCATTGGGTATATAAAGTTTCATGTTTTTCTAGCATGGATTTAAAATAAGAACCATTTGTATGGAGAGTAGAGCGTTCTGACGTCACTTACGGTTAAAAATGATTCTAGAAAATAAATAAGATACTAAAAAAACAGTACCAACCTCGGCATAATTTATTTACCGCCGCCGCGGCGGCCAAAAACCTTCAACTAATATTATTTTCAAAGGGTAGTAATGTGAAGGGCCGGCAAATTTTGCAGAACTTCAAATGCGAGATAAATAATTAAAAAACACTTCAAAATAACACGAATTTAAATATAGTAATATATGAAGGGAATAAGTACCTTATGCTTTTCTTATAAGTACTAGCTCAATCATATCGTTATATCTACTTATATTACAATGCAATTCAAACTATTGTTAAGACAATACCGTATAAGTACGGTATTTCAATTATATTGATTTAGTTATTTGCCTTAACTATTACGACATCTTCTCGCCTTGATTGCAATATACATTTATAAAATATATTACTATTACCTAATTACAAATTACATCTAAAATATACGTCTTTCAATACTTGGATAAACTTTAACAAAATTCTTATGTACAATTCCACGAGATCTACTAATATATTCGGAATTACTTGTAGACACGGCCACGATGTACAGTGAAGTTAAAGAGGCACAAATTCCTAACAAGATTAACATAAAAAGACAACGATTCGATTCAACCTATGTATATTAAATGCCTGGGTCATTCATTAATATCCCCCTCACAGTCTGATGAACAGACAATTAGTCAAAAGCGACATAAAAGATCCGCTTTTTAGAGTTACGTAGTCAACAAGAAACCCACATTTTCGCCATGTCCGCCTGTCCGTCTTTCCGTGTTTACCTAACATATGCTTAATTTAAAAAGAAAACTATCACGGCTAAGTACCTACGCATAACTAGTTACCGAGTAATAGTCGACCAACTTAATGTGTAGGTACTTGGAAAGGCCAACTTTCGTACGAATTCGGCCGACGCAACCGCACCATTTAGTCGGCGCAAGCGTGTCTAAGTAACAAAGACAGAAGGCAACTACGGAACCCTACACTCCGCGTGGCCCGTCACGCAAATGGCCGTTTTTCTTATTTTCTATTAAAACTGTGCCGCTTCTAAACATCTTTACTTTTGCTGCTTTCCTTTTACTTTTTCCCTGACACTTGCCTAGGTCAATTAATGATGGGTGAGGACACTTCGAAAGATTCAACGCTGATGTAACCAAGTCAAGACGCTTTTAGACTACTGGGCATATAATATGCTTGTTAATTATCTATATATGTATGTAGGTACTTTATTGTTAAATGTTGTCTATTTCTTATAAATTGGAAGATTTAACCGTCTTCTAGGTCCTAAATCTGTTTCTGTGCAAGTAAGATGTCTACGTCTAGATGTCTATATAACCTCATTCTCCTGGCTGGCCTCCCGCCGCTGCTGGTACGAGCGGACTGGATGGATGAATGAGATCAGTACACCGGCAACCACGATCCAACCCCCTGCCAGGTAGAAGGAGAGCTCCCAGGATAACGTGACGTCATAGATGAGACCTGCAAGGAGATATGTATTTATTGTAGTTGTGCAAATATAGAAGAATATACGATGATGTCATTAGATCCCCAAGATTACCCTGAGGGCCGAGCGGTTGGAGTCCCGCCACAAAGCGAGTTTCAATTAACTTGTGGTGAGAGTGCCAATACTGACAAGCTTTCGACCCTTGTGAAGGAGGAGATCTGGCCGAAGGGTGTAGTTTTCCGGCGATTTCGAAGCCGGCTATTCGACACCCCAAACTTGCGCTAGCTTCCAAATCTGTTTGTATATCCAGCCAAATGCGGCAGTGTCATCAGCGGTGCCTCTTCGCTAGACGGTTCATTTCATCGGATAAGTTTCCCTAATGTAATATTTTGGATCTGTTCACTTTATCAAGAAGTCTTAACATACCTGACAAAGGTGGTCCGATCAGATGTCCGATCCCTTGCGTCAAATGCACCAGCCCATACGCCGACGGGACATCATCCAGCGACACCAACTTTACCAGCAGGCTTGGTGTGAATGTGAACCAAGCCGGGAACAACAGCCCGAAGGCCGTAGCCCCTGAAGCTAGCACTCAGTAGTTTGTGGCCGTGGCGAGATTACAACTACAAGGGTCGTGTGGGAACCCGTACGGCGTCTAGATCTATACATGTTTGGTTTTGATTAGATCAAGAAGTCATACCTGACAAAGGCGGTCCGATTAAATGTCCGATGCCTTGCGCCAACAGCACCAGCCCATACGCTGACGTGAAATCATCAAGCGACACCAGCTTCACCAGCAGGCTTGGTGTGAACGTGAAAGACGCCGCGAAAAGCAGCCCGAAGGCAGCAGCCACAGAAGCCAGGACCCAGAAGTTGTTGGCTGCGGGGGGTATGGCGGCGACGGTGGCTCCGCAGAGGATAAGGCAGACCGCGTAGAGGTTGCCGATGGAGACGCTTGGGAAGTCGCCTATGTAGCCCAAGCCGACCTGGAATTTAAAGCAAAGCAAATGTAAGTTGAGCGTTCAGCGTTCGTAAATGTGCTAAAAATTCGCTTGGGACATGAAACGAGGGCAATAAGTTTTTAGGAAGTAACATTTTACAAAAAATATCTTGCTCAAACGGCAGTACACTTACATGGATTTACAGTTTTTTTTTCTTTATTTTACTCTGTTGATACGATACTGGATACTGGATAGATCCAGTTTCCGTTTTCAACTCAAGTGGCTTCCTATCCGATCCAGACGTAACTCTCACATTCTTGCCCACCTTTATGGAATTCTTTTTAACCCTGCAACTCCTCGCTACCTCAAGGAATGCTTTAAATTTCTTTCTTCTGCTAGGTCTGCTCAGAAGTTGCTTCATCAAACTCTAAATTTTAAAACAATTCTTTTACTTTCCGTGCTGTTCGATTGTGGAATTCTTTGCCTATTGTGATTAAACGTGCTAAGTCTCTTTCCATTTTTAAAACTAGACTTAAGGATTACTATTTTTCTCTTCCGTAACTAGCCATTCCTATTTGGTGTGTGCTGTTTGTTTTCAGCTGTAAGGGATACTGCTTCTATGACATTTAGTTATTGTATGTGTATGTAGGTTTATAATATATATGTATTTATGTAAGTGTATAGTCTTTCTTATAGTTAAGTTGTTCTTATATTCTGTTTTTCTGTTTTCACCTACTCAAATCATATATTTTCTTGCATCGCCTCCACCATCCAAAGGTTGTCTGGAAGAGATCGCTTGTTAGCGATAAGACCGCCTGTTGTCTACCACTGTTTATGTTTAATTTTACCTCTATTTTTCTATTTTGTTTTTACTATGCCTGGTGAGCAATAAAGAATATTTGTATTGTATTGTATTGTTGTATCCACTTACAAGAAAAAAATGTCCTACATTTACTATACTGTATAGTTTCGGTCTTCCAGTGCGTCCCGTCCATTCGGATAAAAGGATGCCATACAAAAATGTGACGATCTGGAATGGAGTAGGCGTTTGGGACTCTTTTTTTCTTGTATACTGATCGTTCAAAATTGATGATATTAACAACAATTTTGAGCAAGACGAACAAAAAAAATGGAATTTGTAAAATACCGATTTACTTTAAAACGTTCAGCTGCTAAATGGAACTACAGAGAAATGTTGTGACGTGTTATAGCGCCCGCTTCGGTGATCGTCCCACACCGCGCAAATTACCCATGAACCGACTAACTTAAACGGTGACTTGGTAATACCAACGTTGTGGACGGGTTCAGTCTTCTGTGACACCGTTTGACCTTCCGACATCCTCTTTACTTTAAGATGTGAGTTGCACTGCACAACCTTATTTTCCCGACAATGGCACCAATTTTACTATTATAAACGCTCAATACGCTCGCGGCCATTAACCTCCAAAGGCACCAATCATAGCAGGTAAAAGTACCAGAGATAGCGCAACAAAGGAGTCTCCTGCTATTTATGACCCACGTGCAGCGAGCGTTTGATAATTGTACAGACAAGTTCAGCAACGTTATCAGGTTATCACAAACGCATATTTTACAATGCCTTTCGCCAAAATTATTCTGAAAAACAGTCCACAGAGACAAAGTTTGTGATAGCGCTAAAAGTCTTATCGCATCCCAGGATTAAAATCGTAATTAAAACAAACGTTTAAATTTGTCATGTAAAGGGCAACAGCCTTGCGTTTTGTGGCGCAGAAACGACCTTTTGAGGTCAAGGTCGAGTGTTGCGTGTGTTCGGATATTACAAATGTTTCAGTAGTAGATTATGTAACTAGAGTAACTACACAACTACACACTGCATTGTGAGTTAGACAACAGAGGGTGATTTCGAATGGCGCCATTGATTGGAGGCCTAACTAGAAAAATATATATATACCAACGTATGGCGAATTAAAATTTGTTTTTGCATGCTTTCACGGCTACCACGCTCAACGTCGCATTTGGGTCGTTATTCGAACGTTTTAACCGCATCTATCCTGGACGTTTTTAAAGAATTGGGCGTAGTTTTTGATGCTGGTTTTGGATGTTTGTTAGATTACTTGAAAACTTAGATACCTAAACAGAAGCGTAATCGAAATCCACTTCTTATTTATCTTTGACCCATTTGACTACCGCTTTAGCCTAGTTGGTAGTGACCCTGCCTACGAAGCGAGAGGTCCTGGGGTTCGAATCCCGGTAAGGGCATTTATTTGAGTGATGAGCACGAATATTTGTTCCTGAGTCATATCTAAGACGCTTGACAACGAGAGGTCATCCGTAATGGCGCAGCTCGCAGAAGGATGCTGCGGATAGAGTGCGGGAGGATGACCCTTCCGCTCCCAATATCCACAGACGTAGACCGGGGCGCCAACGTCGTCGTTATGTGCACTTACTCTCCCCGCCGTAGTGGACCGGGTTGCAGGGTTAGGAGACCCCAGCTACCCAATAAGGCCACGGGATTGAAGCGCCAAGAAATTGTCCCGAGGTGGAGGAGGATTGTCTCTCTGGTCAGGCCTGTCGGGCTAGCCACGAGGGTCAAAGTAGCGTGCGTAAGCGAACCTTTGACCCTCATTCTAAGCGATATGGCTGGACAATCATTGGGGGTTAAGTTTAGTGGGTAGTCTGGGCCTTATCTGCTCTGGAATCCCACACACCCGTCCGGTCCGGGTCCGGAACGAGTGAAGAGAGGGAGAGACATATGTATCTAAGTATCGTTAAAGTATGTCGAGGTGGAATGATTATACGTTACTCGTAGAATCAGAAATAGTCTGTCTCCAGTTTCCACTGGCCCCGGTTTTCATGTCTGTGCCAAATATCTGAACGGATATTTTTGAAACGATCGCAATACCTCGGACTCGGACAGATAATTGATTTCATACCTCGCCTTCAACGCTATTTGGGGCGAATCTTTGCGTTGCACTGAAAACGAGTTCCTACACTAAATAATTCCGAAAAGCAAAGATACTTTTTCTGAATTTCATGTTCCGCTGAAGGAGTTGTTGATTTTTCAAGATACAACCCTAATATTTATATAACTATTCCATTATATTTACCGTTAGCTTTTCGGTGAAGGAAAACATCGTAAGGAAGGTCTATTCCCAATAAGGTCAGATGGCAGTCGCTTTCGTAAAAGTAGTGCCTATATATTGAAATTAGGTAGACGACTCCGCGCTCCTTTAGGGGCATAACCGGGAATAACGCTAGGATGATGTACCTATTTAATTAGCATCATGCGGTACCTACGAGTAGAGATGGTGTTCGGAATTTTGGAATTTCAGAATAATGATGGATTCAAACAAATTACTCTTCGGAATTTTTCTAGGTTCCCACTCAAAACTACTATGACGATTGGGTATTTTTATTAGGAAGTAATAAAAAGACGTGCATGTCAATTATAATAAACAAACAGTTACCAGGACGGTACAGGTTAGAAGTACTTAGGTATTTTCATATTACATATTCAGCCCATCAACCGACCTTCAACGGCAACATGTGAATGTGACATGAGGGTAGGACCCCTAAATTTTGGTAGGACTCGGCAGATCCTCATTTTTAGTGCCAGGATAAAGTTATAAACAAAGTTTTATTTATGTACCGTAAAATAGGGTGAGTAGGGATCGCGAGGAGAGTTGGGTATATATAATGGGGAGAGAAGGGATGAAAGGCAGTGAGATGGGATTTTAAGGTTACTGCTACCTAAATAATGTATTCCAAATTAAAATGGAGCTATGGTAATAGTCATAATAAAAAAAAAAGATCTAACAATCTTCCAAAATCACCTTTGTATGAAAACCCATCTCACCCCAACTACGAGGGACTACGGGGTGAGGTGGGCTTTCGTGTTTATAATCGTTAAAGTTATGAAATGGAGCTACCCAAAATCATAAAGAAAACTAAAATACAAACGTCCGGAACACTTATTATATACAACATTCAGTTTGCATATGTAAAAATGTAATGTTATCGAGGTTTGAATGTCAGTTTGGTCCCTACTCACCCCATTTTACGGTACCTACATATTTTGCCTCCAAAACATGCTATTTAACCCCCGACGCAAAGAGAGGGGTGTTATAAGTTTAACGTGTCTGTGTATCTGTGCGTCTGTGTATCTGGTTATCTGTGTATCTGTCTGTGGTATCGTAGCTACCAAACGGATGGACCGATTTGAATGCGGTTTTTTTTGTGTCATAGATAATTTTATGCCGAGTGTTCTTAGCCATGTTTCATGAAAATCTGTTCAGCCGTTTTTGAGATATTGGACTTAGAAAAGAAAATGTCGGGGGTTTTTCAACTTTTCTAATAGAGCTGGGCGTTTTTTCCCGTAAGCGTTTTCAAAAACGGTTTCTCGTACAATAACGGAATAACAGTTTGTGGCTAGAAACACAAACTGTTTTTATAAAAACGATCGAACGGTCACACGCAACGGTTGCAATGCAAAACGTGAAAACGTAACTCGAACACTGTAAACTGTTTCATCCGTTTTTTCGTTTCACTTCGTTTGGCGACCGGCGACGGCGCCAACGCACGGAGAAACTAGTTATTTTTGAAACTGTTTTTCAAAACAGTT
Organism: Epinotia ramella; assembly: GCA_947578815.1. Classification (NCBI taxonomy): domain Eukaryota; kingdom Metazoa; phylum Arthropoda; class Insecta; order Lepidoptera; family Tortricidae; genus Epinotia; species Epinotia ramella. Next base: position 3,748,430 of record OX388211.1, on the reverse strand, counting down.
TTGTGAGAGAAACAAACGGTTACGTTTCGTTTCACGGAAAAGTCGAAACGACCCAGCTCTATTTTCTAAGTTGTAGTTATTTCCTGTACTATTTGGGAAATTTCCGGAACCACTTATCCGATTTAAAAAAAACTTTCACATGCGTGTAGAGTGAACTTTCTGGATGCTATGGCTTTATTTTTCTCGTGAGTTTGCCTGCGTTCTCAGCAATACCGACGCGGGCGGAACGCGCAGGCAGCTAGAATGTTACAATATAAAGTTCTACAAGACTAACTGTTTCAGAATTAATGAAAAGTTGAAAATCCCCCGACATTTTCATTTCAAAGTCCAATATCTCAAAAACGGCTGAACAGATTTTCATGAAACATGGCTAAGAACACTCGGGATAAAATTATCTATGACACAAAAAAACCGCATTCAAATCGGTCCATCCGTTTGGGAGCAACGATACCACAGACACTTTAAACTTATAATACCCCTCTTTTTGCGTCGGGAGTTAAAAATTAAAACAACTCTGCCCCAACAAACATAAGATAGGTAGCTAAAAACCGTCTAGACAGACAAGACTTCTATAAAAAAAACAAGATCCCGTTACAGGATAAATGTTTGCGTAAACGTCTGTGAGTGATGTATTAGGTCTCCTGGGGCGAATAGGCCTGTCCCGAAGTTTTCGGCGAAAGGCCTCAGGGTACGATATAACAATTTTATATTTGAAAACGTATTTATTTGTTGATTTCAGTTAAAGGCTCTATACTATATGTATATGCATTATTAATTCATTATGTTAGAATGTTTTATTGGGTTTTTCTTATAATCGCCAATGAAAAATAAAACATCATATCGCAGCATTTTGTTTTTTGAGAAGGTTTGGCCGAGTTAAGTAAGGACACACAAACGAAGGAAGGAAGGTTTAACAGTTAAAATAATAAGTGAATTATCTCAGTTAAGTCGTAATTAAGCCTTATGTGGCGACGTCTATAGAAACACGTGAATGGGTTAGGCTTGCCTTAGGTCAGTTTAAAAATACCAAAGAAACCGGCGTGTGCGTATGGTATCTCCGATCAAAAGCAGGCAAGATGAACATTACGTTTACATACGATTAAGCTTTTCAGAATTGAACCATCCATTCTAGCGTTATTTCCGGTTGTGCCCTAGAGGAGCCGTCAGGTCCGCTTAGACACCTAATCCCAAGATTTGGCATAGGCACAGTTTTACGAAAGCGACTGCCATCTGACCTTCCAACCCAGAGGGAAAACTAGACCTTATTGGGATAAGACCGGTTTCCTCACGATGTTTTCCTTCACCGAAAAGCTAACGGTAAATATTCCGTACATAAGTTCCCCCATGACAGCCGCTTGACAGCCACATGCCTGAACCACTAGGCTACCATAGTTTTTAGGGTTTCCGTAGTCAACAAGGAACCCTTATAGTTTCGCCATGTCCGTCTGTCTGTCTGTCCGTCTTCGGCTTAGCTCAGTAACCATTACTACTAGAAAACTGTAATTCGGCATGGGTATATAAATCAATCGGGTGCCTGTCGTATCGCATAATGTTCATCGTCCTAAAAAATATTGGCCGAGAATGTTTGGCATAATGTTGAGTGGCATACTACTTATTTAGCCTATTCGTTTTTGCGCATACACATTTAAAAGTTCTAAAGTATGTTTATCCTAATACTGATTACCCGAACATCGAATTACCTAAAAAGTATTAGCCCTAATTTTCATTGTCATAGTAATTAATTTGCCTATTATTAAATTAGCTAATTTTACACCACCTATACTATTTTTTTCCTAAATTGTATACTATTTTTAAACTCTGAGCAGACCCGACCTACATCTAGATAAATAAGATAAGTTCGTTAGTTGCCTTTTGTCCCTCAGGGCAGAAATAGGGGCCCCGCGAAGCGGGGTTCCGTCGACATGAGGGTGGGTCATAGGTTAGTCAAGTACTAGGCAATTCTCAGCAGAGACAACCTTAATTTACATCAATGAGATAGGATCGTTAGTTGCCTTTTGTATCTCAGAGCAGAAATAGACACCCCGCGCAGCGGCGTGGCGTCGACTCGCCGCACGGCTATCAAACAACACACACAAGCGAACTCTGTTTTAGGTCGGTTAGGTTAGGGTTCACTTGTGTCCCTCAGACCAGAAATAGACACCCCGCGCAGCGGGCTGACGTCGACTCGCCGCACGGCTATCAAACAACACACACAAGCGCACTCTGGTTTAGGTCGGTTAGGTTAGGGTTTACTTGTGTCCCTCAGAGCAGAAATAGGGGCCCCGCGAAGCGGGGCTCCAATGACATGAGGGCGGGTCATAAGTCATTTAAGTAATAGGCAATTCTGACCAGATCCAACCTGCATTTAGATTCGGACAATAAATATTTAGGACAATTATATGCGTAACAAAATGTATGCACAACATTTTTAGAACATTAAATATTCGTACCATCAAAGTTATGCACATCAGGGTCAATCAACTTTTCGACCCACACTTTTGAGAGGATATCAGTTTTTTTATTTATTTTATTTTTTCATAGATATTATACATTGAAGTATATTTTCAAATAGCATGAACATTCAAGCATGACATATGTAAATGGGCACGATGTCTGTTGTATGTTTTTTCCTATATTCATAAATAACTTAAACAACCCCCATAAAAGTGTCTATTGAGTTACCAGAGAGGATTACCTTAGTTACCGACAATAAAACACAGTTTTAACTTACTTTTATATTTGTTTTACTTTGACATGCATAATCAAACAGTTTGGTATATTCAGTCTTAATTTAAGTTACATACATGAGTATATAATATTAACAATATGTATTTAGCGTTACCACCGAGATCCAAAATTTGCATTTTGTTTGTATAATTCTCTATTGAGAGTGACAAACGCTTCAAAAGCTTTGAAAAATGATAATCAACTTTTAAGACAACTTAAACAAGAAAATAATAAGTGATACTTCCAAAAACAATCGTAAAATAATAGTGATAACTATACAAAGAAAAGAGGACATAAAAGTAACACCGGAGACAATTAGGTAACACCTTAGACAAATTCTTCTCTATACGACGTAACACCAGAGACATTCTACTAACACCAAGACACACGTCTCAGAAATTGAGTTAAAAAAACTAAGGTATGTTAGAATATGAACTATTGGTTTATAAAATATGTTCAACTAATTATGAAAATGTAATTTTCTGAAACCAGTTCCAACTTAACATTTTAATAAATCCGCAATCTACGACCACGATCCACGATTGATTCTCATTACAACTATTATAAATTTATTAATTTCAACAAGTAATCAGCAGTCTTTTGCTATTCCTAACCTAATATATACCTATGAAGAGTTATTTAAAAAAAAAAAATATAGGATTATCAAATTGGTAATAGATCCGACGTTCTTTTCTCAATATTGCAGGCATTGGCAAAATTTTAATAATATCGTCATATCATAATGTACATAGTTAACATAGTGTTCATCCAATTTGAATACCTTCGCCTCTTTTTTAGCCACTACTCGTAAGAATATAACCTGTACCTCTCCGTCTTCTTCGATATTGGCCAAGGCTTTGCATACGAAGTAATATTTTTTCTTCTTCGAATTATCACTATAGACAACCTACCACTACACACCTATAGACGAACTAGCACTAGCACTAGTCGAACAGGACCGTAATATGGCCATTACAGAAAACCAGCTAGAGTGTGACATGGCCACCATGAACGATTACTTTGTCCGCTGGCGACTGCGTCCTAATGCCTCCAAAACCGAAGTGAGCTGCTTCCACCTAAGCAACCGAATTGGCAACAAGAAAATTAGCATCCCCTTCAGGGGCTCCATGCTTTTTCACAACCCACTACCAAAATACCTCGGTGTCACCCTGGATAGAAGTCTAACGTACAGCCCCCATCTCGAAAACGTAGCAGCAAAATTACGGCCCAACATCCTGCAGAAACTAACTGGGACCAAACTGGGGTGCCTCTGCCAGCTGCCTACGAATAACCGCTTTGGCGCTCGTGTAGGTATCCGACGGCAGAATACTGTGCCTCTACCTGGCTTAACAGCTCTCACACTAAAACCGTAGATACGCAGCTAATTGCCACAATGCGCTTGATCACGGGTTGCATGAAGCCCACTCCTGTACACTGGCTCGCAGCTTTAAGTAACATCCCCCCCCCCCCCCCTCCACCTGCGCCGCCAACGCCACCTGCTCCGGGAGGTAGATAAAGCCCATAGACGACCGGATCTACCAATCAATAGGGACCTGGCTTCCTTTACTAAAAAACGACTTAAGTCCCGAAGCCCTCCGGCACTGCTGGCCCACCAACCCAGCTCCCGACGGAGCCTAAATGAGGCTTGGTCTGATGAATGGTCTGCCGCTGACACCCCTCCTGAACTTTTTGAACTGGACCCGGGCAGCCACCCACGTGGATTCAACGAACCACGCCGTGTCTGGTGCATGCTGAATCGCCTGAGAACGGGCATATACCATTGTGCCCACCACCAAAAATGGGGCTGGAGCGAACAGGAATGCTGCTGTTGCGGATGCCCAAAACAAACTGTGCGGCATATCGTCTTGGAGTGTCCGCTAACCAAATACGATGGTCCAGCAGAAGATTTAAAAAAACTTACGGGTGCAGCTGCTAACTACCTGGCAGAATGTAATTTTAGATTATAAAACAGTGTATTCATTGTGATTGCCTTACGATAAATAAATAACAACGCCATGTAGAAAGTCACCGATTGACACCTGCATTGAAGTTTTATAGTTACTCGTGTACGGCTGCTATTCATCGACTGTGTCAACAGGGACCTTGGAAGAGTCAAAATTCTCCTTATTGCCAGAGCGTATTTGCATGTCTTCGTCGCCCGTGTCTGAAGAACTTTCATAAATTGTTCGGTAAATACTGGTGCGGGAACGGGACAATGTATTGTGAATATTTTTCAATACATACACTAACTGAACTAAGAGGCACATCATCATCTGATGATAAATCACGACTTGCAGGTTCAACATTTTCAGCTACTTGTTGTATTCCTTGTGCAGTATGTTCAATGGTTCGTATGTAATATATCTGAGGGTCGTAGCAGTCGCAAACACCTCTCGTGAGGGATCCGCAAAAACAGCTCAGTGATCGATAGTTTAAGTGATTTCTGTTGTCCGTGAATATTTGATGGACTTTCATTGTTCCAACCAGTCGTAGTATTACAATTTGCAGCTGTTACAAAGAGAATTTAAACTATATTCAATGAAATTGTCTCTGGAGTTACCAACTATGTCTTTGGAGTTACCACAAAAGTAACTCAGTATACAGGTAACTCAGGTGACATTTGCCAGTATTTTGCAAATTAAATGAAATCCACTTAGTATTAGGAATACTTCTATGCAATAATCAAAACTTTATTTCTATGTCCTTGAAAAACAACATGGTTCGTAAAATTAATATCAGTAGTTACCGATGAAATCGCGGTAACTCAGCCGACAGCGATTTAACACACGCACCACCACCGAAAGCTCGTCGCTGACTGGCCGCCTGCCGGCATCGTCAACGGACTTCGCCGCCGCTCCGACAGGGAGGCCGCCAATATTTTAGTAGGTAGTGTCCGAATTATGCACGTGTAGATTTTTTACGTGCGACTTTTAAAGGTAACTCAGTATACCAATGTAAACAAGAATTCCTTTGGACATAAATTCTAGTTTTTTTCTAGAAATCTATTATCAACTGATCACTTTTATAATTCGAAAGTATTAAAGTTTGTATTTTAATGTATCGATGATAAATAAATTAAGCATAGTTTATACAGTTTTTTTTAATTTATCGGCATAGTAAGTTGTCCTCACGCGTTTTGGACGGCAATATTATGTATGGAAGAAAAAAAATGTCAATGGAGTTACCACAAAATCTAGATATATTTGAGGATAATTTCGAACGTAACATGTAAGTTACGATGCTTTATAGTCTGGAATTACTATAGTTCGTCTTTTAATGTCAAGTTAAGTAGATTTATTAAGTTTTGGTCAGAAATAACTGAGGACACCAAAGTGTGGGTGGAAAAGTTGATTGACCCATCAATCATTCTAAAAAAAAAACTTCGACACAATAAACATTCGGACAATAAGTATTTAGGACAATCGATATTAGGAACAACAATTTCGGCAAATCAAAAATATGCACAACAATGTTTATGCCATACATTATTCGGCTTAAAGTTGGTATGCGACAAAATAGTAGGACCAACAATTTTATGCCACCCGATATACACCCGCGGGGATGTAAATTCGTTAAACCCATGGTGTATCGTTGGATAGCTCGTTCAAAAATATTATGGGTTTCCTACAACTGTTTTTCAAATCAGTGATTAGTTTGCGAGATATTGATGGGCTTTAAAGCCCTAATTTTTGTTTGAGTCATGTGTCCCCCCCCCTGCCGGCTAAATGGCTACTACTAGGGATGTGAAAAAAATCGTGGTAGTACATACATATAATGAATTTAAAAGGAAAATTATCACGGACAAGTAGGCATAAGTAGTTACCGAGTAATAGTCGACCAACTTAATGTGTAGGTACTTGGAAAGGCAGATTTTCGTACAAATTCGGCCGACGCAACCGCACCGCACGTCGATGTAACTAAGACGGACAGGCAACTACGGAACCCTACACCGCGCGTGGCCCGACACGCACTTGGCCGTTTTTTCAGAATTGCGCCAATACCGACAATAATATGATCCTAAGTGTTTAATCCTATATACAATTATGAATTGAGCTTTTCAGAGCAGATCCAAAAAACGTGTCGAATACGATTCTCAGATACGATTAGTGTTTCTGAAACGATTTATAGGATTCGGGATATATGTATGTCTGTCAAACTGGGTCTTACACTTTCTTTGCCAAAATAAACGATTTCACCCGCACCCGAATACTGTTCTAACTCATATAAGAGCTTACGCGCTGTGTTATAGTTGAACGAGCGAGCGAAACGAACGAAGTTCTCCATTTCCGATTTGGCAACAATTCTTTCGTTACGTTCGGCTGTTCGGCGTGTACGGCGGCAGTAGGCATTAGTTAAGGGCTTATGTTTATATATAACTAGCTGTTGCCCGCGACTTCGTCCGCGTAGAACTTGTTATCAGTTTAGAAAAATTACTGCTATTAAATTATGTCAGGCGCAAGCTTCATTATCGCTGTCCCAAACACACTTCTACCATCTTAAAGGATGATTTTCGAGATAAAAACTGTCCTAAATCGTTCCAAAGGTCTCAAATTATCTGTACCTACGGAAAATTTCATCTAAATCCGTTTAGAGATTAAACGTAAAAGGTAACATTGCGATGAGTTCGTTAGTTTAAATTGCTAAATCTATATTGAAAACTCCAATTTTACAAATAAAAATACCTATCTTAAGAATCATCAACAGACGTTTCTGCTTAAATTGTATTTTTTTTATAACACATTAAAGTTTTTTTTAACGTCTACTAAGCTATATTACTGGATTTTTTTGCCTAAATCCGTCCAGTAGTTTTACTCACGTCAGTACGGGCTACCTGTATAGTTTTGAAAGCAAAATTATCTTATGCTATAAGACGTAGAACTTTCATCTCCATCCCCAGTCCCCATTTAACGATGTTAGAGAATAAATTAGTCCAAAATAAACTTTTAAAATAACAAAATAATCCCCGGTTTAATCAAACGTTACCTTCTTTTCGGTTCTGGGAGCATGGCAGTTCTAATCTAACCTAACCTAATCTACCTTCCTGGTAGCTGTTCGGTTCTGTAAGGGTCGTGGTTCTAAGTTAACCTAACCTACTTTTCTGCTAGCAGTTGCATTATCTATTTTGAGTAAATGGCTTACCATATAGTACATGTATGACCTAAGAACCTATGTTCCGCATACATACTTTAAAAAAAAAAAAAAAAACTTTTTAATTTAGGTAGAATTTCAGTGACATGGCGGGTTTCGTTTAGTACAATCTTATTTTTTTAAGATTATGTACTAAACTTTATTCTCACTAACTAATTATATTTATCTATATATTACTGGGGGCCTCAATTAACATTTTCTTTATTATATTTTTAGTTTGTGTGGGTTTACTCTCTATCTTATTTAAAATAATTTTGGTAAAGCTTCTTAAGACACCAGGGAGGTAGCGAGAACATACTCTTTGACCATATATGTTGTTATATTTGTTGACTATGTATGTATGTGTTCTTGCTGGCGAGAGTTCGTAGATTGTCTTTCCTTGTGCACTTAACCAGATCTCCCAATTTATGTTTATTTTGCATTACAATTGACATTTTCAGTTAATCAAATACATTTATAATTCTGCAGTATTTAAATAGTTTATGATAATTATCCCTTTATTTATATTTGATTTTTAATGGGACTATTGTTTTTAGTAGTCTAATTTGTAGGTTATAAAAAATCTTCCAACCCTTTTTAACCTCCTTAGAGGATGATTTTTTAGAAACGCTGTAATTAGTTTCCTAGTCTTTAACTCAAGTTAGAGATCCCTTACTTTAAAATTGTCATGTTCCACGTCCACACATCCAACTCCTTTTAGCCCATTTAGGGGATGAATATTTTTAACCCCCTTATGGAATCAATTTCAAACAGTCTAAAACAGATTGTACAAATCTCTTACTTTAAAAATGTCTTGCTCTCCATACAAACTTTGAACCCCCCTTTAACACATTCACTGCCAAGAATCGCTATGCGCTACGCTCGTAGCCGATCCCGTGGTTTTCCTCTATGTAGCGGAAAGTGATTACGGCGTAGGCACCCGCGGTGTGGGTTCCTGGCAGTCAAAGTGTTAACCACTATAGTATAGGAGATGAATTTCACAAAATTCTGAAATTAGTTTTGTAGTCTGTTAAGATACAGGCTAAAACCGACGTTACAAATCTCTAACATATTCTTGGTCTCCAAATAAACCTTGAATCCCATTTTAACCCCCTTAGGTGTGGAATTTTTCCAGAACGATGACAGAAAATTATTTTCTGATAAGAGATCTTTAGCTATAAAACGTTTCAAGTCTCTAGCTAAAAAACAAAGTTTCCCCCATACAAAATGTTCTCCCCTTTTTAGTCCCTTAGGGGTGGATTTTTCCAAAACGCTTAAATTTATTATTTTGTATTGAAAGTAAGTACAAAGTTTCAAGTTTCTAGCTAAAAAACTTAAGTTTCCTCCATACAAACTTTGCACCCCTATTTAACCTCTTTAGGGGTAGATTTTTTTAAAAAGCAGAAAATACTTTTTTTGTATTCTAATAAGTATAATCTTTCTACAAAGTTTCAAGTCTTTAGTTCAAAAATTAATGTTTCCCCCATACAAACATTGCACCCCTATTTAACCCCCTTAGGGATAGAATTTTCTGAAACGCTAGCAGTACTTTTTTATATTTTAGTAAGTAATCTTTCTACAGCGTTAAGTTTCCCCCATACAAACCGTTCTCCACTTTTTAACCCCCTTAGGAGTGGATTTTTCCAAAACGCTAAAAGTACTTTTTTGTATTGAAGTAAGTAATCTGTCTACAAAGTTTCAAGCTCAAAAGGAAAAGTTTCCCTCATACAAACTTTGCACCCCTATTTAACCCCCTTAGGGGTGGAGTTTTCTAAAACGCGGACAGTTTTTTTTATACGAATAAGTAATCTTTCTACAAAGTTTCGTCTGTAGTTCAAAAAATATTTTTTCCCCCATACAAACATTGCACCCCTATTTAACGCCCTTAGGTATAGAATTTTCTAAAACGCTAGAAGTACTTTTTTATATTTTAATAAGTAATCTTTCTACAACGCTTCAAGTCTCTAGCTAAAAAACAAAGTTTCCCCCATACAAACCGTTCTCCACTTTTTAACCCCCTTAGGGATGGATTTTTCCAAAACACTAAAAGTCCTTTTTTTGTATTGAAGTAAGTAATCTATCTACAAAGTTTCAAGTTTCTAGCTCAAAAGGAAAAGTTTCCCTCAAACAAACTTTGCACCCCTATTTAACGCGGACAGTTTTTTTTGTATACCAATAAGTAATCTTTCTACAAAGTTTCAAGTTTCTAGCTCAAAAACTTAAGTTCCTTCCATACAAACTTTGCACCCCTATTTAACCCCCTTAGCGGTAGAATTTCCTAAAACGCAGAAAGGACTTTTTTGTATTCTAATAAGTAATTTTTCTACAAAGTTTCAATTCTCTAGTTCAAAAAATAATGTTTCCCCCATACAAACATGGCACCCCTATTTAACCCCCTTAGAGGTGTACTTTTCTAAAACGCTGAAAGTACTTTTTGTATTTTTTAATAAGTAATCTTTCTACAAAGTTTCAAGTCTAGCTCAAAAAAAAAAGTTTCCCCCATACAAACTGTGCACCCCTATTTACCCCCCTTACGGGAGGTATTTCCAAAAATCCCTTCTCATCCCTAGCCCACGTTATAAAAGTAACCTACTGTGCAAAAATCAACTCTCTAACATTAGTAGTTTCGGCTGTGCGTTGATGAGTCAGTCAGGACTTCTTCTTGTATATATATGTCGCAGGGAAATAGCCAAAACAGAGATTTGAACAAATCTCTAAGGGATATGATCAAATCACGCAGGATGTTAAAATGGCGAATCAATTTTATCATTTGCCTAGAAAAAATCATTCATTTGATCAAATCTCTGAATCTGTTTAGTGAAATGACGAAATCGGCCAAAAAAGGCAACTCGTTTTTTCATTTCACTAGACTTGTTTAGTGATTTGATGAAATCCCTGAAACGCGTCAGTGAGTTGACGAAACAAACTCGCAGTCAACTCGTTTTATCATTTCACTAGACACGTTTAGTGAAATGAATTTAAAGTCTCTACTGTAACATGGTATAGGTGATTTGATCAAATCTCTGAAGTGGTTCAGTGTTACTCTACAATTAAGTTAGATCAAATCTCTCACATGATGTTTCAGGGATTTTATCAAATCACTGAAATTCTGGTGAAATGAAAAAAAGCGAGTTGCCTTTTTTGGCTGATTTCGTCATTTCACTAAATAGATTCAGGATTTGATCTAATAACTGATTTTTTCTAGGCAAATGGTAAATTGGAATGGCCATTTTCACATCCTGCGTGATTTGGTCATATCTATTAGAGATAATTGTTGAAATCTCTGACATGATTTAGTGAAGTGGTAAAATAAAATGTCGAAAGTAGGTAATAAAATTGCTTGTTATATCAGTTTTTTTTAATCGAGTACAAGAATAGGTGGTTGTATACCGGAATATTATCATTTTAAGGTGGTTCGCTTTCCATACAAAACGTTATTTGACATTCGCAGGGTAACGGCGTGATATTTTAAGAAACTTATATAACAAAACTTTCATAAATTGCGTCTAAGCCGGCCGGTGCAAGGGTGAGACCGGGGAGCGGTAAGGTGCAGGAGGGAGGTAACACGACCGCACGAGCGACTTAATCTGTACTAGAGTTGAGATTTTTATCATTTCACTAAACGTGTCTAGATAAAACGAGTTGACTCTACGAGTTAGTTTAGTCAACTCACAGCCGCGTTTCAAGGATTTCATCAAATCACTAAACTAATCTAGTGAAATGAAAAAACGAGTTGCCTTTTTTGGCCGCTTTCGTCATTTCACTAAACAGATTCAGAGATTTGATCAAATGACTGTTTTTTTCTAGGCAAATGATAAAATGGATTCGCCATTTTAACATCCTGCGTGATTTGATCATATCCCTTAGAGATTTGTTCAAATCTCTGTTTTGGCCATTTCCCTGCGACATATATATGGGTGGAATCTTGTACGTGATCCAAAATAGCAAAATGTGAATCTATCCATGATTCTGAGCAACTTTTATTATGGGACCAACTTTGTGTTATGCCAAAAAAAACACACCTGTTCATACATTCTTGTCAGTCTAAAATGAGCAGAGTTAATGAAATAGTTGGATTTTTAGTTATATCGTTTTATTTTGTCGATTTAGTATTTGGAAATAATAAAAAGCGGCCAAGTGCGGTGCGTGCGGTCGCACAACGAGGGTTCCGTGCCTATTAAAAAGATCGTATCGTTACTGAAATCTTATGGCACTTACGTCCTTTTCTTTAAGGAAGGCAGTTTTTTAGGAATATCTCAATAACCTGTGAACCGATCTTGTTCAAAACAATTTTCGCTGAAAGAATTTAATAAGCCCAGGAGCATGATATTTTTTCATATTTTTAAAATACACGTTTCAAAAAATAGAGGGGGGGGGACACAATTTTAGTGACTTTCGAGGCGATTATCTCCGACTCTATTCACTTAATCAAAAAAAAATGCTGAGAAACCTTATATTTATTTTGAAAGGCCTATCGATTGATATGCCACACGTGGGCTTGCAATGAAAAAGAAAATTTTGATTTTCAGTTTTATGTATGGAGTGCACCCCAAAAAAAATATTTTTTTAGTAATTGAATTACAAAACTATGTAGTGGTTAACAAAATACACCTATCCTCAAAATTTTATTCAAATACACCTCGAGTAAAATGCCTGTGACATACGGACGGACAGACAGACATGACGAATCTATAAGGGTTCCGTTTTTTGCCATTTGGCTACGGAACCCTAAAAATATATATACTCGTAACAGCACTCACAGACCCACTCAAGTAGATACCGAAATAGGCGACTCTATGGAAATTACAAGCATTTTCCATAAATTCGCTGTCAGTCAGCTTTAACAAATAGGTTAGTACTTACTACAAACAAGAATTAAGCCAAGCTCCATTACCTACATTACGAAGACATTAAAAGCCAAATAAATTACTAATGCAGATACCATCAAAGGCGAATTAAAATCCAAGGGAAACACGACCATATCTCACTAGTTCTTAAAGTATGTTATAGGTTGGCAGTTGTTTAAGTCAAGGTCATGTGGGGGGTGGTAGGCGGTAGCACGAGGCCAAGAAAACGCTTTTGTGTTTTGTTTGGTATCGTAATATTGAACCAAAACATTGACGCTGTCTTGGGTAAACGTATAATGGTAGCGTGTCGTGTGCGTTGGAAAATTATGAGATTTTTCAAAGACTGTTGTGATTGGGGGACGCAAATTCCTAAGAGTAATTTATCTCCAAAAATCATTATTCTGAAATTTCAAAATGCTGAACGCCATTATCCGCTTAACGAAAACTTAGACGCAGAGGATTTATGGACAATATTAGGTTAGGTTAGCTTAATTCTAGGGGACGAGTATCCATCTCCTTCCCTCCCGTGATGGGTGTCACATGGGGACATGCTGGCAAACCGCGGAAGTGTGTGCGATTCCCGGGAGTCCGTCATACCAAATTTGACCACGTATCATGGTCGGCCTTATCACGCGATAATTGACAAGATAGGAGCGTCGTCTCGTTCTATCGAACGGTGTCAGCCAGTGACGGACGCTCTATCTTGTCACTTATCGTGCAATAAGGCCGCCCATGATACGGGGTCAGATCGCACAGCTAGTCGACGGGCGTTAATGCATTTCCACAAGTAAAAAAAAGAGTGTATAGATAAACTACCCACAATTTTTGTTTCCGAATATTTTTTGTTCCGTTAGCTTCTTTCCCCACTTTTTTATTTTCCTATACGGTTGTGTTACCAGTAGGTTATTTCTTCGGACGCATTAATTCCTATTAGTTTTTGTTGCTGGACGCATTCTTTACCATGCACTTTGTCTCCTAGTCCGTATTATCCTCGTGTAATTATTATACAGCTGTAGAACCACTTCTCAATCTGAAATGCGCGGCAGCGGCCGGCGAAGCGCCAGAACCGACTTTACGGATATTTTTTTTCGTATAAAGTCGGTTCTGGCGCTTCGCCGGCCGCTGCCGCGGCACGCTAGCTTCGCTCGCTCGGCCTGCGCGCTTTAGGGCCGCGGTTCACCTAACACTTCTTCTCGCTTCGCTCGTCGTCGTACCTACACCGACCTGCATTGGAGTAGAATAGATAGGGTTCTGGCTATGGTCAGCTAGAAAACGGTTTTGAATATGTGTCGTTTGCGCATATGGCATTAAGCGTGTGATTGAAAAAAAAAGTATACCTAGTAAAAAACGCGACTGGAAAACAATCAGTCAATCAACACGTGGGAATATGAACTACGTCGTCTAGAAAATTATCTGTTGGGGGAAAAACGCTACTAGAAAACAATCCGTTTGTCAATTCTTGCGTATATGAATTAAATCGACTAAGAAAAATAAAAAGTGGGGAAGAAAGCTATTGGAACAAAAAATATTCGGAAACAAAAATTTTGAGTAGTTTATCTACACACTCCTCGTGAAATTTTGTAAGCAGGTTCGATTATATATGGAACTTTTCTCGGTTCAGTTTTTGCTAAACAAAAAAGTTATTTTTTTAAAGACAGACTCGCAAAGTCTAATCACAGGCAAGACCAAAGTTTGTTGAAATTGATGGTATTAAAGCAGTTTTTTAAGGAAAACTATTTGTTCTAGCAAATCAAAAAAAAAAGTTAATATTCATCATATTTCAAAGACTGTGGACGGACTCGATACATATTGGACGAAATCGGCTCGAAAGAAAATAATTGCAAGATTGGTTTTAAAATCGTCATTAAACGGTTCTATGTCTTTATTTTTTTGACGTATGGTTCTGCAATTAAAAACATGAAGTCAACATATTCAATATTCATAGCTAAACCGCTAACGAGTCATAATTTCACAAATATTCCACACTTTTTATTTCAATATTTATTTATTATTATCTTCTAAGACTTGGCCGCCCAGTAACACTCGATCTCGTTTACTCCGATACAAATAGACAGAGTGCGCCGTATCCCGAATCCTCAAGGGCATTTTGGTGTTGACAGCGTCTTAATGTGCATCCACCAGAGGTCTACAGCCAGTAGTAATTGCTGGCAACCCCGACCCCCGCCGTGCACTTATAATGGTGATACGCAACAAGTGCACGGCGCAGGACATCTAGGCCATCCAGGCGCCTGGATATTGATTTATGATTCTAGGAACACTATTTATAGCCTGTGATTCCGGAACATTCTAGCTAACGGGCTGCACGGGCGTGGAACAAAGGATTGGTGGAATTGTATTTTTAGGGTTCCGTAGCCAAATGGCAAAAAACGGAACCCTTATGGATTCGTCATGTCTGTCTGTCTGTCTGTCCGTCCGTATGTCACAGGCATTTTACTCGAAAACTATATGGTGTATTTGAATAACATTTTGAGGATAGGTTTATTACTAAAAAAAAATGTTTTTAGGGGTGCACTCCATACATAAAACTGAAAATCAAAATTTCTTTTTTCATTGCAAGGCCACGTGTGGCACATCAAACAAGATCGGTTCAAAGGTTTTTGAGATATTTCTAAAAACTGCCTTCCTTAAAGAAAAGGACGTAAGTGCCATAAGATTTCAGTAATGATACGACCTTTTTAATAGGCACGGAACACTCGTATAAAATAAAATGTAGGGAAATGACAGATGCCGACGAAACACTTTTCGTTAACATCTGTCATTCCCATACATTTTATAAGTTTCTATTGGCGTTAGCGCTTGTCGATTGTAACCTTGTCTAGGCCCCCAGTCCTTGGGGGAGGCCTATGTCCACTGCTGGGCATAAGCCTCCTCCAAAGAGTGCCACAATGACCGGTCCTGCGCCACCCGCATCCAGCGGACTACATATACAGGGTGTTAACGGGGTCATGATCCGGAATGACAAAAAGCGAATAAGATGATCATACTGAACAACCTTTCCCATGGGACCAACCACGAAATCGCAAAAAAAAATAGCCAATTAAGAGTTAACTGTGAGTTAACTGCGATTTAATTGAGAGTTATGTATGGAATACCTGGTTTTTTTTTGCGATTTCGTGGTTGGTCCCATGGGAAAGGTTGTTCAGTATGATCATCTTATTCGCTTTTTGTCATTCCGGATCATGACCCCGTTAACACCCTGTATACATATACATATATTTGGCTTGCTAGTAAAAACTAGCCAAGTCAAATGTTGAGCATCAGTTTATCCTGACTTATCTGTTTTGTGTAAATAATTCGAATGTTCAAATTTAAGAAGTTACTTTTATATAGCAAATATTGTTGTAGTAGAAAAAATAAGAAATTGTATTGTTCTTTATTTTAGGATTATCTACTGAACTTGGCACCCATTTAGATCTCAATTCTTTTGTGGGCGAAGTTTACAACCACGCATATTTTAATATTGATCTTGGCTCCCATTTTCACATTTATGTACTTATTTGGTGGGATATCATTACTTTTTGTACAGATTTTTTTATTATTCAGTAGGTACTCAAAATTAAATTATATTGTGTTTCTCAAGAGATCATGCACGAATTACGATACAAATTACCAAAGCATTCAGTGGAAAGTGTTTCTTGTGCCCTCGAATCCAGCTAAGGGTGCATTAGGTACACATTTTGTCAACTTAATTCCCCTGATAGGTGAATTAGGTTGACTGAAAGTGGACTTTATGCCCTCAAATCCAGCTAAGGGTACATTAGGTACACATTTTGACAACTTTATTCCCTTAAAAGGTGAATTAAGTTGATTCAAAGTGAACTTTGTGCCCTCGAATCCAGATAAGGGTGCATTATGTACTGTCCGTATACTTAATTCACCCTTGGTTGGTCGCGAGTGCATTAAGTATACTTTCAGACAACCTAATTCACCTAGGTAAATAAAGGGTGAAATAGTAGAACTTAAAATTACACTTGAAACCCCCTAGATTTTTGAGGAGTATTGTTAACGCGGCCGCGATTAAACCAGGCACAGAGGGGTAAGGGCGGAGGAGAATGACGTCACCAGCGCGGGTCATCTCCGCGAGCCACACACCGCTTTAGACCACGCTACCATACGCGCATACCTACATACCTAAATAAATATACTCATCATTGGAAGCAGGAGTTTTCTTGAAGTGACGAAAACCCTCAGCTGGGCTGTTCATCAATAACAGCCCCGACAATTGGCGACCGTGACAGGACTTCTGGCAGAGGTGGCAGAACGAGTACCTGGCAGAGTTGCAGCAACGTACGAAGTGGCGCCAGAGGCAGAAGGAGATCAAGGTTGGAGACTTGGTGGTGTTCAAGGAGGAGAATACCCCACCACTTAAATGGAGGCTTGGAAGAGTCCTACAGCTATATCCTGGGGCCGATGGAGTCTGCAGGGTTTCGGACTTTACAACACAAAAGGGTGTGACCAGGAGAGCACTCAACCGAGTGTGCCCTTTACCCTGCAACCAAGACCTTGAAAGCAGCAGCTTTCAAGGGGGGCAGGATGTTAACGCGGCCGCGATTAAACCAGGCACAGAGGGGTGAGGGCGGATGAGAATGACGTCACAAGCGCGGGTCATCTCCGCGAGCCACACACCGCTTTAGACCACGGCACCATACGCGCATACCTACATACCTAAATAAATGTACTTTAAATATATTAAACTCGTCATTGGAAGCAGGAGTTTTCTTGAAGAGACGAAACCCCTCAGCTGGGCTGTTCATCAATAACAGCCCCGACAAGTATTAAGTGCTCTTTTAGTATTCTTAACGGGGGAACCCAGGTGAATTAACTCGGGTGCATTAAGTTAACTCCAGGAAATATTTGAAGTTCCCCCGATTCCTTCAGGACTCCATTATCAGATCCTGGCTAGATGACAATTCTACTTCCACTAAATGGTGCTTTACAAGATCACGAGTCTCCTATACGGAATACCCAAATCTCTATAAGTGTCCATAACATTTGAAGATTTCCCTCGATTCATCCAGGACCCCATCATCCTGAACCTGATACTGACCCTGACTTGATAACAGTAGTCCCATCACTTCGGAAGTTTTTTCAAATCGGTTTATAAATGATGGAGTTCTGAGGTAACAAACACAAACATCTCAATTTCGGATTCTAGTTATTCTAAGGGGTTTTAACACATATGCCAAATTTCGAATTTCTATGCTAAATACATTTTGAATTATTAAGGAGTCAAAAGTGGCTCCGAATGGTTCGTGTAAATATACACGGCTGAATGCGTCGCCAGTTCCTCTTCGCTTTGAACTTGGCTGGATACGCTACCGCGTGTCTAGACCAGGGGGGCTAGCACAACTGACGCCGCGCCGCGACGCGAGTCGACAATGATCTACCCTCCTCTATCTAATTTGCACGGTGCGAGTGAGAGAGGAGACACTAAGTCGCGCGCGAAGCGACTTGTCAGCAAGTTGTGCTAGACGTACTGATTGACTTTCACTAAGTTACATGTGGTCAAAAAGATCACAAACCAGTCGCCATGAAAACGAAATTAAATTAAAAGCAACATAAACCAAGGTATTTAAGAACATCTTAGTGGCTATTCGAACAACAAACATGGCCTTTATTGACAAAATGTATCGGTACTTCAAATATTTTATGTAGCGAGGCCGGCACAGTCGGCGGCAAAAATATGTTAACGTTATTGTAATAAGGTAAAAATGTTTACGACGCCCACTGTACCGTATTTATCTAGTACTAACACTAACGTGTTATGTCCCGATAAAGCAATTGGAATACTCTCCAAGAACTCGTTAAATGCTGACAGTTAAACACGACACGACGATTTACCGATTCGGACTAGTTCAAAAGCTAGCCTACGAAGAAACAAGTCAAGTTATTTGAAAGAAAAAATATTGCAGGAAAATTTAAGTGTTTTATAATACAGTAGAATAGAATAATCGAAAAAATAAGGAAGGCGTCAGAAAGTATTGTCACGAAACGGTTGCATCTCAACATAATCTTAGCGTTGTCTCTAGGGCAGATCTTTAGTTGATTTCAAATGTTTGTCACATATAGGTAGCTATATCAGTATATATTCTAAAACGTACTGGTTCTCAATTCAGAACTAAGTATCTGGATTCCACCTCGATGTCTATAAACAAAATATTATTAAAGAGACTCACCATTCCAATAGTGTTGGTGATCCCGATCAAGCTCAGCATAACAGCCCCGTCGTCTTCACTATATCCCTTGTGGGTCATATGCTCGGCCAGATAGAAGTACGGGACGATGAACCACACGAAGAGGATGAGGGTGCCGGCACAGAGGAGATTGAAGGTCATCTTCTTGAAGAGGGACACGTTGAACATGTCAGAGACGCAAACCAGGCAGTCTTCGTAGCATTTCTGGAAGATAATATAGTTGATAGAAGATAGTTTAATGATGTTCATGAAAAGAATAATGTAAAATGTGAAGATTAATTTACATGTTGGTGGATTACCAAGAAAGAGACAAAGTGCCAGCATAAACAAGAGAAAAACGTTATAATATAAGAAGCCAAAGGAAAGGAAATAAGTTCAAGTTTTATCAGATCTCTGGCAATATCTACAAAATGTACAAGAAATTACCTCTCCATCGTCGTTAATGGTGACCATTGAATTCTTGAAAATATCAGGACACGAAGACGCTTTCAGTCGGTATCTGTTTATATTCAACATGGCGTTCCTGTGCCCAATAGAATTTAGAGGCATCTTCAAATCCTTCAAGTAGTGATGGTTCACCGACAGTTGCTTCTTCAGCCAATCTCTCCTGTCTCCCTTGCTGTCCTGCTTTACGAGCGCACCACGATCCGCTTTCGTTTCTGATTTTGACTTCTTTAAGACTTTGCCAGCGTTTGGATTCTTCAACTGATAGTCAACTGATTTCCTGATTTCTTTCTTGAAATAGAAGTCTACAGAGTAGGAACGACGCATTGGGAGTTTTGGGAAAGTGACGCATGGAGGGTCATTGTCTTCATATACAATTGGCGAGGCTAAAGGCGCTTCCTTCGTGAAGGAAATTGGTGAACGAGTTAATTCTTTCAGCACCCTCTGTGTTGCCTATAAAAAGAGAAAAGCAATTAGCAAAACTGATAACCTTCTTGAGAAGAACATTGAAATTAAATTGTTACTTACACGATCAGTGGATTCCAGATAAGACGGAATTGTTTGCAAAGACTCGGTTCTAGGAAGCTCATTGATGGGCAATGCGAATGCCAACATATCGTGTCTATAAGTTTCCGTTTTTTTGTATTTATGAAGTATATCTATAAACTCGCGTTCCTTTGACGGTAATGTGAATGTAGCATTACGTATATGTCCATTTCTCTTGCAACTAGAGATTGGCATTTCATCAGAAACGCAGAGTGAATTTGATTTCTTATATGGACGTTTAGAAGATGCTGAAGGCATAAGGGCTAGCTCTTGATTGGCCTTATCAACGTCTTTATCTGGCTTAGATTCTCTTTCCTTCTTCTGCGCCAAAGTCCACCACTCAGGATCCCGCATCACACAGCCACACACACATAGATTTAGAAGAGTACCAGAAAGTAGTAGAATGGTGCCTCTCCAACCGTATTCTTCAATGAAATACTGAGTCATAGGTGCGTAGACAAACGTCCCGACGCCAGTACCGCATGCACCTAAGCCAACAGCCAAATTTCTCTTCTTCTCAAACCAGTAAGCGATAGAAACAACTGCAGTAACATATACTAGGCCGAGTCCTAATCCAGCAATCACTCCAAATGTTACCATCATCATTTCAATCGTTGATGAGATTGATGCCAGAACGAAACCGATCGTCGAAATAATTCCTCCCAAAATGGTCATGCTTCGGCAACCATATCTGTCAACTAAAGCACTCATCACAGGGCCAGAGAGCAGGGGAACAGCTATGAAAAGGCTACCTATCCAGGCAGTGGTCGACTTACTGGCTTGGAATTCTTCCAGGAACTCCATGTACAGCAAACCAAAAGAAAAACTAATTCCATCAGCTATCATGGAAATTATAAATGAGGATGCAACTACCACCCATCCCCAGCCGCCGTCTGGGATAGCAACTTTCTTCGCCGAGCCACTTTCGGTGTCTCTCAAGAGCTTATGTTTGTCCTGCGGATTCTCAGTAATGTTACAGGGCTTCTTCCCGTTTTTCAAATCATTGAGCGCGTTTTTCTGATCTTTACTAAAGCTTCTGCCCTTAAACTCATCTTTGTGGCTGATATCAGGGCTAGAGAACGAGGAGTCACCGCTGGTGGTGTCGCTGGCGTCGCCTTTATCAATATCAATACCCGATGTGGAATCCGACAAAAGTGACTCTCGCACATTCCCATCAGCATGCCCCTTAGTGCGTGGGGTTCTGGATTTGACTATAAGCGGTTCTTCAGTCTTCATTATTAAAAATAATACCCGCTAATACTGCTGTTGCTCTGTTCAGAAGGTCTATGTTCTTAAGCGTGGGTCACGTGCGGAGTAGCGGCTAGATTGGCGCGCTACAGAGTTCAGCTTGAGGGTATTGGGCTTGTTTTGGCTGACCATGAAGGAGGGGGGCGGGCAGGCGTCACCCATGCGCGGGCGCCGTGGCCGGGTGGCGCAACGCTTGCGCCACGACGAGGAGTTAGCGAAGAGACGTGAGGGACCGCGGAGCGACGGTCGGCTATCTGGAAACTATTGCTTGTCAGGACAAGGTTACGACAAAATAATGGGTGCCTATAGATACTTAGATGGGACGCTGACTACATCTAGAAATAATAATTAGGGCCCTTTCCTAAGATATTTATGACCATTTGACCAGCCTTTTAAACACATCAAACAGAATTGGCTAATCAATGTTCACTAATGTGCCTAAAAATGATTAGCACGTATCCATTTCTAAGCATAGGAGCGCTTCGAAGTGATGCGATGCCATCCGGTCGTAAACAAGGAAAACCATTAAAGATTATTATTTAGGGTTGTCTATAAGGCCTTATAATGTGGCGGTGCGACTCGCGGTCTGTTAGGTGACTACCAAAAGTACCAAAAATGTATGTTTGGTCGACTTTGGACGCGGGGCCCGCGCGCGGCCCGCACCGCCTTTTCAAATACACGGCATAACATTACACCTACCTAACCCCACCGCAATGCGTCGAAGAGAAGTTTCCGAAGTTACAAGACTTTCTTTCTGTTTATAATCAGAGTGTTTCTGTAACTGTTGCTTCTACAAAATATAAATAAATACATATTTTCTCGGTAATTTTATAACATTAGCTACCCTTAGGTACCTACAAATTTAAATGTTGCCTACCTAAAGGGGCGTTCCAGAAACTTGCCTTAAGGTTCTCGTGAGAATTTCTAGAAAATACGAAAAACATCCTCTTTGAGAATGTTCTCTTGAAGACAGCTTGTTATTCAGATAAACACCTCTTCGGTTCCATGAATTCATTGATATGTTGATAATACACTGTGCGCTGTGGCCCGAAATCACAAAAGTTAACAAATAACATGACACAGAATCTATCATAGTATAAAAAGCTAAAACGGTCCACATAAGAACTCTACGTTCCAATATGTTGTGCAACTTGTATATAGTACATTGCTATGTACACCTAACACAAATTAAATTATCTACGAGTACCTAATGAAGTATATCTTAACAACAATGACAACACTAATAAAACAGAGGTTTTCCCAACAATACGAACACATGCGAAATTTTCCTATTTATCACTAAGTGCATCGAATCGCATACTTAAATGCATGTGCGATGTGCGTCATCAAATCATTATCAGCCTAATATGCAGCACAGCTGATGAGCCTGAATTCGTCGTATGGATAGAAGGGAATTAGTCCCACGATAAAGGCTTCGCTTATACCTTTTAGATTTCTTTACATAATAATTATGGAAGACCTATTTACTCACAATGCGTCCAAAAAAAGTGGGGGCAGTGATCCGAGAAACTGATTGGTTAAACCACACAAGATAGAATCTAAGACCTTTTATTCGCAAGCTTGAGAATTACTGGGGTAGTATACAACCAATTATAATTAGTACCTAATACACTTAAATCAGAATAACATCAATTACTTGATTCACGAGGAGGTTAGTATATTAGCAGGCCCATTTCACTTGACAATTGTCAGCTGACAGTGACAGTTCGTGTTCATTGCTGGTGCTACCAGTAAAGATGGTCGTTGGACTGCATTCGTTACGTATGGACTCAGCAATGTACATCGAATTTGTCATTGTCAGATGGCAATCGTCAAAGTGGTATGGTATAATGGACCGGATAATATTAGAAATGTTGTATGGTGCCTTGGCGGGCCTGCTTCATAAAAAATCTCATAACAATTATTTTTACTTATATGAGACAGTAGGAACTTATTCTGAAAATTTATTAGAATTAGAACTCGGGGTTTCCGATACGGAAGCACAAAAACACGTGCTGTTTCTCTAACCGACAAATTACCGGTGCCAATTCCTACTTAATCGGTATCTAACATTCCTTCAGCCATGCCATAAGGGTCAAGGTACCTTTAGTCTTTTTATTAACAACTGCGACACATTCGTTTTAAGATTTTCACAGATTCGTAAAAAAATCAAAAACTCACCTGGGCTTTAGAAAAAATCCAAAGATCACGGAAAGCGACCACTCCGCTTGGGGGTTCGCAATACACAGCCAGTGCCGGAAAAATCGATAAGGGGTGGTTGAAACACCAGCTTAACTTCACCCCCTTCGTACCTCCCGCGCCTGGATAACGAGGGGGAAGCAGGGCGGTTGTGAGAGTGGGTGGAGGTCAGCCTATGCTGGCCAGGGTCGGCTGACGTAGGGAAACGTCACTGGTTTATTTTGAAGAAAATTTTTATTCTTAGTCGTATTATTAATACAATTTGATTAATTCTGGTCTTGCTTAAACTACATTTCCCTCGACGTCAATTAATTTTCAACCGCCGAGAGAAGGGTGTTATATCATGCGTATCTGTGTGTCTGACTGTGGTATTGTAGCTCCCAAAACGGATAAAGGTGCGTTTACGGGTAAATGTGCGTTTTTTTTTAAATCGTAAGTCTGGTTCTTAACTACTTATGTTGGAAATTAAAGCAGCCGTCTCCAAGATATTCAGCTTGCATTGGAAGTGATGGCATAATCTCAGCCAATACTCCTAATTTATCCCTAGTTAAGTTTTAGTTTTAAGTAGTTTTTTAATTTGTTTTTGTTTTCATATTTATTGTTTGAAATCATTATTGTCTTGAGTTTCTACGAATAAATGTTTTAGGAGCATTTTTACAATATCATCTTTTCAAAAGCCATGTTTTAACATCAGAGGGATCTTGAACCCCCTCTGAACCTACTCAACTCCGTGGTGGTTATAAACGTCCGTTATTGTCACTGCTTAATACTCGTATCAGAACCAGTGTTAAATTAAAATAAATAGATCTTAAGTGGTCATATAACACGTGGCTCCTTAGGTGCTCGATTTTATAGCGGAACAAAGTGCCTACTAAAAGACTTTGAGCAATGAATCTCTTCCGCGAAACGCAAAGGAAAACGTGTAACAGGCGATTCTGGTATCGGTTACACAGCGAAAGTCTGTCTGTCTAACCTACCTCTTCACGCTTAAACCGCTGAACGGATTTAGATGAAATTTGGTATTGAGATAGTTGGTATCGTGGGGAGGGACATGAATAGTTTTTATCCCGGAAATCATCTCCCAAAAGGGTGAAATGGGGGGTGAGAGTTTGTATGGAGCTACGATATAACGAGTTCCACGCGGACGGAGTCCCGGGCAGAAGTTAGTCACTAATAATCACAGGTTTATAACAATTGAAAATCATATCGAGCTCAAACCTAAGTCCCTTTAACAGATTTACATACAAATATCCCTGTATTTTATTAGCATGTCAATGAAACCTCTATCCTAGCCCACTCAGGATCAATCCACGAACTTCGAAACCCAGTTTCTAATAAATCCGTAAGAACTTGTACGAAACTGTCTAAGCAGTAAGCACCTACTTATCAAGTTGAGGGTATTCAGGGAATTGAATTGAAAGTTATCCACTTTACCTAGTGTTAGATGAGTACCTAAGTCTGCGTATTATTGGCGCTTCCAGTGCATCACGCACGGCAGTCGTCACACATGCGTCAGAGCGACACGTGCATATGGACATTTAAGCTGGTATGAACTACGGTGGTGGGTGGGGTCGTTTCCGTATGGGTTTTTGTCGGTAAACTACAAAAAATTCCTAAAGAAATATTTTGGCGTGAAACCTCTCCTCGGGTCGCGTTTATAAATCAAGACTTTTCTACATAGGCTTGTTTACACTTCAACTGAATCTTTAACCTTGTGAACATAATATACTTATATGTTTTAACTATTATATCCAACACGGGTGTAGCACCCCTGAAATGGTAAAAATATTACATTAACCTGAATATTAGTGTCATTTTATGCATTTTTGTTGTTTTATTTTCTTGAACCCCTGAAATTTCTTCCGCCCATACATGGGCAAACCGAAATGTCCATCTATGGGCGGCCCGAAATTAAGCGACTCACAGCGCGCAAATTATGCTCGTCTGGCTTCACCCTTAGGGCAATATTTCACCGGGAACCCATGGCGGCGCAACCAGTCGCCACCACCAACAAATTGTATGCAGCTGGTTTGCGCCACAAACAAATTGTAGAGCAGCATACAATTTGTTGGTGGCGGACGACTGATTGCGCCGCCATGGGTTCCCGGTCTAATATCTGAAATGATGGTGACTACCATCACTATCACATTGCTACCACCCTATTTTTTTAATACCATAAGGCGGAGATTCACAAATCATTTTTCTCGACTGTCTGGACTCGACCCTAGAATATATATCTTGAATAGCTTCGTAACAACTAACAACAACCGGAGGTCAGAATAACTGGTCGACGTGCGGTGATGTAGTCGCTTAGCGTTGTGAATAAACGTCCAAGGTCATAGCCATGGGTTCAGCTTTATTTTTTCGACATCCCTCCGTCCCTTGGGCTCTATTTGTTTAAATGTCGTGTATTTTATGAATTGCGGTAAAGCTTATAAGTTTTTCAATCAGTTGATTATTATTTTTTATGCTATAATAGGTAACATGTATTATTTATACTAAACGGGACTTAATCGCGTATAATTAACTTATTTATTTACCTCACCGAGGTCTCCCGACGTTTCGGATGTGTTGCAACATCCATGGTCATGGGTAACATGTATATGGAAAAACCTTTATAACTATACCCTGTCTACGATAACGAGCTAGTATAGGGACCTCTCTTTCGCAGTAATGTATCCAGATGAAAGGGACAAAAAAAAGCAGTGGGTGTAAACATTACCACCCCGCTCGCAGGGTCGGCTTCTATGCCGTCGCAAGGATTATTTATTTTAAAAATTCTTATGATTTTTATGATTCTATTTTAACATAATTATTTAAGAAGCAACTTTTATTATTTTTTATACCCAATGCGTTGAAAGTCAAGTATTTCAATATTACGGAATTGAAAGGTAGAAAACTGAAACTAAGTATTCGTTGATGTCTTTTCCTCTGTAGCCAAGACTACGTTCTATTGGTCAAATTCATTATAATTCAGTAAAGACGCCACGTGATTGGTCGAATTCGTTTTGGTTGTCTAAACAGTTGTAAAAAGTTGAGTTGGGACTGTTGGGAGCTCCATAGAAAAAAGTATGTGATTATAGTTTGGTGTACGAAGTCTTAATTCAAACATTAAGGTCGACGAGTATAAAATAGTAGTTTATGCAACTGATACATAATCATTAATCAGAAGCCTTAAAATACGAGTGTGGTTTTATGAAACGAGCGCCAGCGAGT
Organism: Epinotia ramella; assembly: GCA_947578815.1. Classification (NCBI taxonomy): domain Eukaryota; kingdom Metazoa; phylum Arthropoda; class Insecta; order Lepidoptera; family Tortricidae; genus Epinotia; species Epinotia ramella. The sequence continues at coordinate 3,721,861 of OX388211.1, read as the reverse complement.
TTCATAATAGGATCACACGAGTGTTTTAAGGCAAAATTATGTACAGTTGCATACACTACTTTATCTACACACATATCATAAGTACTCTAAGATGGGTTCAGAAGCCGTAGGAAAATGACCTGCATTGCTACCAGTGCTACCTGTAAAATATATTTGTTGCAATCGTGGCTGCATTTATGATATCCGGCGGAGTGTGCATATCGTTCTCGTAGTCACTACTACTCATATTTTCAACTAAAATGTGAATAACAAACAACTTTTCACAATTCTACTTTCGTAACAGCAAAAACCAACAAAGACATGACAACAGTAATGGCCAAAGACTACAATATACATACTGAGATAGACAGGCAACTCAGCCAAATTGAGAAGGCATTTTATGCTTGCGTACAAACGCCATCTGTGCTGTGGCGGATAAAACTTTTCAAACGATAAAAAAAAAGAAGGAACTTCTCAATTCGGTCGTATTTTATTAATCAGTATTTTAAATGTTTGTAATAACAATAACTGTTGTGAAATGAAACGTAAAAATGAGGAATACACAGATTTATTTAAGTTATTAACAATACATTAGTAACTTCATGCATGGAAAGGAGCATATTATTAATATAAAGCAAGAAACATTAAAACGACACGCTCATCCAAAACCAAGGTCACTCGGTACTACATTTTCCTAGATATTTCTCAACAGACCGCCGCGCTCGGTCGACTAGCGGTGTCTATAGCCCTTCCAGGTCCTCCAGTAATAGATAAATGCACAAATCACAAACAAACTTCGTTAAATATTAAAATTTTAATTGGATTTATTGACGCAAATTATGTCAACATATTTCACGCAAAACGACATTATACTTATGTCAAGCAGACACAATGTTGTGTTACCATTATACAATATACTGTTCTCCTTGACGTGATATGATCTATTTGCCACCTCCTTCCTTGCCAACCTCTAATTTTACTCCTGCCTGCCATGTCATTGTCATTCAATATTTCTCCGTGTATTATTTCAAATAATGTACAATTTTATGTTTATTAAAACCTGAATACTACAGGTTTTCTCATTATTTAACTCCTCATATTCATTTACGTAGCACGTATCAATCTCCCTACATCAAATAAAATATTTGAATGTAACAACACTGATATTTTAGTTCGCTACAGCAACAGCTTCCTAGAAATGTGGCGAGTAGGTGGCATCACCGTTTTCAATCAAAATCTGGATTTGCAATAGGTTCTAAGTTTCCATAGCATGGTAATGGCGGCAATTCGATCCTACGTCAAGACGAATGTTTTTTTTTAATCATAGACAAACGAATGAAGTCCCTATTCTCATGTCACTCTTGATCAAATGTCGTGCGGTTTATATTAAAAAACATACGGAATTGACGTTTCGCATCGATAACTGTTTTAATATCTATGGATACTAGAATAGTGACCCACTTGAGTTTTGACAGCTGTTCCAAATTTAAACTCATAACAGTACAGATTTTACCTACTACCACAGACAAGAAAGTTCTCATAGTAAAATTGGTTGTAATAATGCTGATCATTTCCTACGGTTTCTGAACGCATTTTAGAGCACTAATGATATGTGCGTAGATAAAATAGTTTTAAAGACACTAGCAACTAGTTACTATTATAAGATCAACGGCATTTCTATAAGCACGAAAGCGCTCAGCCAGTAGGTACCGAGCATTCACCCTGACACTGACCTTAGCCGGAGTTGTTTAATTTCGCAGATCGGTGCCGATCTGCGGCGCTACCACGAAAATCGAAACTCGAAGTTCGTATACATGCATCCCTGTCACTCGAGTGCAGTAAGTGCGATAGAGACGGAGATACCCAACTCCGAATTTCGAAGTTCGTGGTTATAGCTGCTATGGATCTGCTGGCGACAGTGTTAACTATTCGGTGATTAATTATCATTAACGCTGTGTCGAGTTAAATACTTTGCAGATACAAACTTTTCTTGCTGACTGTACTTTCTTCTAATGAGCCTAATACGACGCTATCTTTTGCAGATAATTGAGGAGAGATGGCAGGGTGCAAAGCGGGTGGAGGGAGTAACCTAAACGATCACAGCGCTCGCTACGGCTAAAATTTACATTTTTGTCGCTGATTTGAGCTGTCAAATCCATATTGCAGTAAACATTTTCTAATCGTTTTTGAGATAAATTTAATATCTAGTAAGATTATGTGTTATTGTGAATTGTAATAACAGCAAGAAGAATAGCGACTGTAAATTTTACCAATTTCCAAGACCGTGGTGGAAACGAGACCAAAGAAATGAGTGGATAATTTTATTGCGGTAAGATTTTTTTTCCACTCCGCATTTCCCACTTATTATAAACACAGTCGCACGATACACTCTCAACATGACAATTGGTGTTTAGCTGTAAGTAAATTGATTTGTTAAACACAGAATAAGCTTTTGTTGAACGGTATCGAAACAGTGTTCCAATATAATTTATAGTTTCTTTTATGTACCTATGTTTACCAGTGCATTGGTTAAGTTACAACTGTAATGCTGTGTAAATAAATATTATAATAAATAAATAAATAAAAATCTGCTTACAAACAAAGTTGTCTTGTATGCCGTTGCCGTGACAGAAGTTTGGCGAACCACTCGGGCTTTGATAATACAGATCATGTCTCCTTGGCGAATGTCTTCAACCTCAAGGACATGCTGCTGGCACCAATTTCTTGCCTTTACTCATCGTCTCCGGTTGGTAAATGATTTCGTGGGTGATGGCACGAAACCCCGTTTTAGTTACCAGGCTCATTTCTCTGTGCCGTTTTTATTTCTAGTGTTAGATATAGTTGTGTATGTCACTATTCAATTTATAAATGTCCATAATTGTCCATAATGGCCACTTCCATTCGCCACGGCCATTCTCATACATTTGAAACGTAGCTGTAGCTGATGGAGCTACGTGTCAAATATATGAAACATAGCATAGCATGGCATAGCACATCTCTGGTGGGAAGGCACCCTTATGGTACAATAGTATTGCATTGTCGTCCTACTTACATAATTGTACGCAATTTCAACTCTATTGGACTTCGGGAAGTTGGTCAGACTTGTGACCTGTAAACACATATTATAAGATTTTAAATAATTGCCTCTGAACAAGTAACAATTAAAAAAACGTGTAACAAAACTGAGTCAATTTTATTTGATGACTCACGTTAGTTAAATGCCCAAGAACGAAGAAACCAAAGAGTACTAAAACTTAAACTAAACTTAAACTTAACTGAAACTCAAATAGTCTAATTGTTAAGTTAAGAATTATCGAAAGTGACGCCATCTAGTCGGGAAATTTAGCAACGCTTTTATCGCCCATACAAGACGCGTTGTAAGGAACTGATAATACCCAGCACGGCTAGCACGCGACGGCGCGCGAGCTCTCTCGATTTTTCTCGCACTATCCGTCTCTCTTTTATTAGAACACTTAGAACAAGAGGTATAGTGCGAGAAAAATCGAGAGTATGTCGCGGCCTTCCTGTGCTAGACGTGCTGAACTAATGGGGTATACAGATTATGTGATTTTATTATTTATTATATATTATATTTGTCAGTACAACATTGTCCGATCCGATATCGGACGCTGCTTGGTACATTTAATATTGTTATCGTACCCTACAAACGCTCTCGATCTCATGGGGTATCCACATTATGTGATTTTACCCCAATTTGTCAGACCAACATGTCGAAGTCACAATTGGGTGTAGCCTACAGACGTAACAACTGCAACTACAATTTCATTCAGTGTGGCCAGTTAATAGTAAGAAAACGAAAATTGCCGCATTCAAACGGTCCTGCGAAGCGGACTGCAAGATTGTTACTAACCTATGAGATAGGGCAAGACAGCACGTCCAACATGGGACGGCCGCGACATACTCTCGATTTTTCTCACACCTCCTCCTCCCCTCACCCCTCTCCTCTCCTTTTCCTCTTGTTCTAAGTGTTCTAATAAGAGAGAGAGACGGATAGTGCGAGAAAAATCGAGAGAGCTCGCGCGCCGTCGCGTGATAGCCGTGCAGCACACAAAAATCGAGAGTATGTCACGGCCGTCTCATAATAGACGTGCTGTCTCGCCCTTTCTCATCGGTTAGTAACAATCTTGCAGTCCGCTTCGCAGGACCGTTTGAATGCGTCAATTTTCACTTTCTTACTATTAATTGGCCACACCGAATGAAATTGTAGTTACGAAACACCAGTTTAAAAAAATTGACAAAACTACAGTGTAAAATATTAAAACAGTATTCTTTAGTATATATTTTTCAATTATCGTTTAATTTTATTTGAATTAATATTGTGAAAAAAAAAACACTTGGCAGATCATGCCAATTCCATGGTCCAAATTGTGATTTTCATGCAATTAGAAGGACAACTCGTTTGACGGTTGGATCAGCAGCGCAACATGCATCCACACGATAGCAATTAGTCAGATTCTGATGAATTGGGGCTGACAAATCATGTAATGTATATACCCATCAAGCTTGTGAACGCAATTTCAATTGAACGCACCCATTCGAGTACGTAGTGTTGCCAACGTTTACGTGTTGTAAAATCAGAAATTCAAGGAAAAAATTGTGCATCTTTCATGTAAAAGTAAATTACATAAATACACATTTACTTGTACTTTATTAGTATCTAAAGTTACAAGTTAGTTAATTGTGTTTTTTTTTTCTTCTTTAACCAACAAATTAATTTCCTTTTTGACATTTCAATTGAATTCGTATACAAACTAGTATACTTACATAGGCACTATTAAGAATTTAATTTGTGTAGTAGCATTAGTTATTAAATTTCATAATATTTATGTATTTTAAATCATCGATTTGTTTCTAAAAACATACACAAGTAATTATAATCCTTAAGCCTTTGTTTGACGGAATTTTGACGTAAACAGTTGGCAACACCGCCCAGTTCTTTTTCTCCTCAAAGTTGTGTGAGACACGTGCGTCTTTAACGCCGAAATCTCTAAAATAAGCAAAAATGAGTGAAGGAACCGCGACAATTCGCACCCGCAAGTTCATGACCAACAGGTAAAAGTGCAAAACATTAAAATCTACCGGAAATAGTGTGAAAATCGAGGTGAAAACTCGTTGCCTCGCCATGACAGGTTATGTCTGACAACGTTTGTGATTTTGCAGATTGTTGGCGCGGAAGCAGATGGTCTGCGATGTGCTGCATCCAGGCAAGCCGACGGTCAGCAAGACCGAGATCCGAGAGAAGCTCGCCAAAATGTACAAGGTGACTCCGGATGTCGTGTTCGTGTTCGGTTTCAAAACGAACTTTGGCGGTGGCAAATCCACTGGCTTCGCGCTGCTCTACGACACCCTGGACTTGGCCAAGAAGTTCGAGCCCAAGCATAGGCTAGCGCGCCACGGTCTGTACGAGAAGAAGAGGCCCACACGCAAGCAGCGCAAGGAACGCAAGAACAGGATGAAGAAGGTGCGTGGTACCAAGAAATCCAAGATCGGTGCGGCCGCCAAGAAGTGATGTGACTGTTAGGCTGTAAGTAAATAAAAATCCCAAAAAAATCGTTTTGTGTTTTCTTGTTGTCCTGTCAAAAATAGAAGTAACCTCAAAATGTAGGCAAGTTGTGCACTCTATGTTCAGTCTCTTGGACCACTTATTGCCATATCGGAACTGTTCTTATCAAAACGATCTTGTTAAATGTGTGTGGACTGGCTTTTTACTATTCAATGAAGAAAAATGAGTTGCCTCGTTCATTGTAGTATTCAACTTCTCGATAGTTGCAGAGATTCAAGTGAACATTCAACTTAGAACTCAATGAAATACTATACATTGTATGTATTTTCAGATTTTTAAGCTTCAGTAATTTCAGTAATGATAATGAATGTGGTTTCAGTAAAATATTTCAGATGAAAAAAATATGAGTGTAATGTGATTATTTTGTTTGGTGCATAATTAGTTATTCAGTACAGAAAATATGTCTTCGGAATACTTACCAATCTTCCCTATAATAAAGAGCTTTCTTTCTTACCATCAAATCAGATTTAAAAGTATAAAAACTTCATTGTTGGCTTAAATGAGCCGAAAGTTTCAAAGAGTCACTTATTACCATAACAAATGGGTATTAACTAAACCTCTATGAGATTTAAGAGAATCAAGCAGTCATTGTAGTGTTGGTACCAATATAAAGTGGATTCAGAATACCATGAGGCTTCGAGATGTCCCATCTTTACTACAGTAAGCTGTAAAAAAGTATTCATTATTAACCTTTTCAACGCTTTGTCAAAGACTGAAGTGGTCAACAACAAGACATTTAGTGTGGAGTTACACCTTATGTCAATGCACGAAGGTTGTATGTCTAGTGCGGATATATGCATGGTTAGTGTCCAGATATTTTTAGGAATGTTAGTAAAGTCGCCGTCAATGAAATTTGCTAACTATGTAAACAAACCGCCATAGGGAAAGACAATTTCAATATGGCGATTTGTTTACATAGTTAGCAAATTCTATTGACGGCCACTTTATAAAGGTAAGTGACAACCACCTGTCCAGGCAAAGCATTTGAAGATGCAGAGTTGATAAAGAGGCTGCCTCAACGGGCCTTGGCTGGAAGGAGATTGCGGTTGATGCCCTGGAGAGTAACAGATGGAAGAACCTTCTAAGAGCCCTATGTCCCTGATGAGGGATAAAAGGATCACATCATCATATATCATAAAGATGCGTATACACCAGTGCTGTGTGAACAAATCTCGTCGCACTCATCACTCAAAGAAATGCACTTACCGGGATTTGAACCCAGGACCTCTTGCTTCGTAGGCATGCTCACTACCAACTAGGCTAAAGTGGTTGTCAGTTCCATTATCTTGTTTCGTAATATTAAAATAAATACACAGTCAATATCAATAATACATTTAATCAGTCTTGTTCCATATGTACTTTCTATGTATCTAATCACATAGAGAACTTTCTGTACTCCATCATGCTTCGCACATGCCTGGATATTCATCCTTAGTATAAGGACGGCTAAACAAAAGTAGCAGCAAAGAGAATATAACCACTACGTTTTAAGAGGCGGAACTTCATACATTGTTTTAAGATTCTCTTGTGTCTACTACCAACGTAAAGAAAATATTGCCAATATATTATATTCTGTATTAGAGTATATATTAGGTCCATGTATTCTGTGTTTTGTTAGGTTGGCTGCAATGGGACTTCATCCACATTACCACATTACATTTATTCATTATACGCGAGTTTCCAAAGGCTGAGTAGCAGTGGGAGGGGCCACATTGCACGTAGAAGCGATGGCCGTTGGGGCGGAAAGGTTCTCGAGTGGCGACCACGTACCGGCTGGCGCAGCTTGGGTCGGCCCCCCCACAAGGGAAAGGATGATGGCCTTGTAAAGGTCGCGGGAGTCTGCAGGACCGGCCATTGTGGCACTCTTTGGGGAGGCCTACGTCGAGCAGTGGACGTCTTTCGGCTGATGCGACGAAACGATGATGATGATATAGAATAGACAGCCTTCTTTGTTGTCGAACCGGAAACGCAGGATTGTGCAAGTTACAATTATACAAGTAACACAGATAGAAGTCAGACATATCAGTCCATGGAAGAAGCCTTTACTTTCATGTGTTAATTAGGACTAGTTTTAAGTTTATTACTCGGAACAAAGGCTTTTTTGCCCTACTGAAAGGAAGGGATATGTTTGTATTTGTGTCTGTTCCACCGTACTGTTTAAAATGCTAAACCGATTTTGATGAACGAGGTATCAATCGTTTCGAAATTATGCTCCGGGTGTAAGTTTGACATGACAGTTTTATTCAGTAAGTTTTCCATAGTCGGTATACAGTTTTTTGAACAGTTTACTCTTGTTTATTTATTTAAACAGGTTAATAGCCAATAGTTATGCCCGGGCCACACTAGCGGGAAATGGCGTTTAACATTAGTGTAGCCACGACTTCACGCGATAATTCGACAACGGTATTGATATTGCCTTTTGACGTTAACCGATAGCTCAAGTGGCGGTACATCAAAGAGATTAACGCGAGAATTATCAGCAGCAGCTCAAATAGTATCCTGAGCATGCTAGCCCACCGCTGGGACTCGCCGCTGTTGCAGCGTTATGTGCAAGCGCCTTTAATTTAATTTATGTTTAGCTTAATTATAGAACACTAACCATAGCCCTAAGTTTGTAATGTAACCTCTAACACTATGGATTTTATAGTCCGAAATAAATGATTTGTATTATTGTGTAGCCACCCCTTTTTTTCCCGCTAGTGTGGCCCCAACATTATTGGACTAGCGCCTCAGTCATGCATGATACTGTTTCAGCACGTCTATCATGGGACGGCCACGACATACTCTCGATTTTTCTCGCACTATACCTCTTGTTCTGAGTGTTGTAATAAGAGAGAGACGGATAGTGCGAGAAAAATCGAGAGCTCGCGCGCCGTCGCGTGATAGCCGTGCTGGTCGGAGTTAGGCCTAGTCTTCATTGAGCCAAGTCTCAGCTGTCTTCCTGCAGGCGCATGTAGGTGGGTAGCAGCCCGGAGCGCATCTTGGGTCTATTGTGGGCCTTCAGCTCGTGCCGGAGAATCATCTTCCTTGAATATTCCAATGGGTATTAGCACAGAATAATTAACACGTTCGCAATCAAGAACCCGCCTAGCGGGCACTCGTAATGTTTGCTCAGATGCCGGCTGAGCCCGCTAGGCGGAACTTACACGCCTAGCGAATTCTGTCGGTTTCTGGTGAATTGTTCCATTTTTAGTCTGGTTGCGAAAGTGTAAATAGTACCTAAAGGTACAGAAGGGCCACTGCCTAAGTGATTAGGTTAGCTGTCATTTTTTTGCAATAGACAATCAGAGCTCAGAGTGAGATAGGGTTGCTAACGTACCACATAACTGAACATCCAAAATGATAAATATTTTAGTTCCTATGTTTGCTATCGAAATGATAAGCTACGGTAGCCTGGTTCAGGCATGCGGCTGTCAAGTGTCGGTCGTGGGTTCCAATCCCGGCTCGTACAATGAGTTTTTCGGAACTTATGTACGAAATATTTACCGTTAGCTTTTCGGTGAAGGAAAACATCGTGAGGACACCGGTCTAATTCCAATAAGGTATATTTTCCCTCTGGGTTGGAAGTTCAGATGGCAGTCGCTTTTGTAAAAACTAGTGCCTATGCCAAATCATGGGATTAGGTGTCAAAGATAAATTATTTTGTTACTACGTAAAATGGAACGTATACATGAAACGTCATTGTGTGAAGTTACCATATACCACTTCGTTCGGCGCCAAATTTACAGTTGGATAGGCCTGGTATTCATTATGGTACTGGATGAAACTAGCCCGGGCCTGAAATAACTAAAGATGTCCCACATCCTTCAGAATCCAACCTCTTTCATGCTAGTGTTTAAGTTTAATAACTAGGAAAAAAATACTGTTTAATATTTTTTTACGTAACGTTCACCATACTTGTGGCCCCTATTTTCTTTTGAGTAGTATATAAATACTTTGCTTCAATAACGTCAATATTTCAATAAAATTGTTATGTTATGTGGTATCGCGTGATACCTAATACTCACTGTATAATATGTGTCAACGCCAACTTACCTAGTAGAAAAAGCTTTCGCGCATAAGTTGCAATTGTAAGGTTTCGCGTTGCTGTGCTGAGATGCCATGTGGTTTTGAAGGGCCTGGAACATTCAAAATTAACTTGATCGGTGACAGAAGTTGAAAAAAAAATTGCTTTTTGGGTTTAACATTTTTATCAACACAACTAAGCGCTCACTGCTCGCAAATATCTAATCACGACTAGGTATTGTAAAGGCATTGGAGTACCCTAGTACCTTCATGTTCAAATATTAGTTAACTAACTATAGAATTATAGAATAGACATGTACCCAATTTTTTTTTACGATGCTATTATTCGAACCAGTATTTTGGAGAGGAGAAAATGTTTGTATTGGAGCAACTACAATTAAAGAACATAAATACCCAAAAAAATCAGTCAAAGGCGGAATTCGCTGGCGGCAGCCGAAACGCTTTATACTAATTGTAATAGAAGTATGTCGTCACAGTTTGCTATTTGTACTAATTGTTGTATGGAAATTCAAGTAAATTGCTGTTTCGCCAAATACTGCGTTTAGGTCCATTGTTATCATACAATTTTGTTTCTATAAAAGCGTAAGGATTCTTTTTGTTAGTTCTAAACTTACTATTGGACAGTAAAAAAATGCCTTTTTTTCCTAAACTTTCAAGGTCCATATCCTTTGTTTAATGTCTTTCTATATTTTTTTTCTTCAGTTTCGCGACTCGGAGGGCTACATCGGTTACATTTCTGATGCCATCACGCAGAGAAGCACCCAGTACCTATATATTTCCATTGCCCTATAGGTGCTTTTAATTGAGTCTTCTTATGAATTCCAATGTGATATGAAAATCAATGCACTATACAGACACGATTTCAAAAATTGTAAATTGTGTAGGTTAATAAGGTAAACGTCCGAGTGCTCGACGCTGTACGGCATGGGCACTCTATGTCAAACAAAGGAATAAGGGTTAAATTCGAACTAAGACGATTTTTTTTCATTTGAATTTAAGTCTGTATGTATACATACATGTCATTTTGACATAGAGTGCCCATGCCATATACTAGTACAGCGCCGAGCACTCGGACGTTTACCTTATCAGATTCTATTCCTGGTTGACGCTTCAGTATTAGTCAAGATATTAGTATATACAGGGTGCATCAAACATGGGGTGTGGATCAAGCAGGGGCATATTTGGTAGCGAAACTAGCGAATTGCGATTCTAAATATTTATTAACACTACTAACAAAAATAAACAAATATATTTATTGATTTGTTTATTTTTGTTTAAATTTATATTTTTGGTTTTGTTTACATTACAGTCTTTGTTTTGTTGACATTGCTTGTGTATGATAACGTAACTGCGAGGGTGAAGGGTGGGAGGGTTTATTTCATTTTCAACCGCTGCGCGCACAGCTGCGTTAGGAAAACCAATGTTACGTGTATGTTTTTTTGAAGTTAGATTCAAATAGTGTTTGTGATCTTATTATTGCATTAATTCGTATAATAAAGCGATAAAATATAAGTAAATTTAATATATTTTTAATTGAAACTACTTATCAAGCAAAGAAACTTTTAAAACATGCACTAGTTTGTAAAAAAAAAAAAAATCGGCACGACTGTTCCTCTTGCCCCATGACTGGGGTAAGAGTATCGTACGTACCTAACTTGAACTAGGTTAGCTCCAGTGGATTTACGTATTTAGTAACACAGTTGGTAGACGCTGTCAAGAAAATGAATACCTACCTTAATAAGTTGAAAAACTTCAAAATTCTGATAAACTGCGTTTATACATATTCTGGTGTCATAGTAGGTGTTATCAGGGGTGACAAACCACCTAACACTTAAATAAATAATTAATTCACTTTGAAAACTATACTTTTTACGAGTACCTATACTCGTAGGTATTACAGTAGTAGTATTTAGTATTAATGCCACTCGTGATTAGTTTCGTCTTTAACCAATAAAAATCTTTATTTTGTTTTTGTTATACATATACCAATTTGCCGCATTTTATCAGGTGACAAGAACTGAGGCGATTTTTTTGTTTTGTTCTTAATTGTAATTGTGTCACGATATGGTTGATTATTTATGTTTTTGAGTGCTTGAACCCAACATCCGCATCCTTAAATGTCGAAAAACCGCATACGCACATCCCTGAATAAGGCAGTGCCAATTTGTAATAAACATGACCATTTATATAAGGTTTGACAGCCCTGACATGGGGTAAGAGTGGAACATATGATATGACACCCTTCCCCAGGACTGAACTGGCACTCTTGCCCCACTTAAATAATTTGAGGTTAAAATTTTATTGGCTTGATAAAAACTTATAATCGATAGGAATAACAGAAAATAACGATGTAACATAAGAAAGAAACTATAAATATTCGACTCACCAACAAATAAATCCGAATTAACAGCCATAAATCACACAAAACCGCTTTTGAATTATACACGTGCACTTCCACATATCACAAGTCGTAACCAGTCAAAATAAACCACGTTTTGTTTCAATATGGCGTGTGAAAGAGACATCTATGATTTGACGATGGAACTAATACACGCCTGTCTGTTTTACCGACGGTACAAAAAGGCGCTCAATTCAAAAGAATTAGCTGGAGAAGCTTTTGCCCCTTTTGCCCCGACTCACCTTAACTATTATAAAGAGGAAAGATTTGATTTTTTGTTTGTATTGAATAGGCTCCTACTGGACTGATTTGAATAATTCTTTTACCATTAGAAGCCGACATTATCCCTGATGAACAGCTACTTTTTACCGCGGGAAAATGCTTCATTCCTACGGGAAAACGGGTAATCCGTGCGAAGCCGGGCAGCTAGTTGTTAATACGAGGGCTGCCTTTTAAGTTGTGTCGTTTGGAAAAACTAAAGACAATTTAAGTGTTAAATGGTATTTATTGTTTTTCAAAGTAATCACCGTGATATGTAATACACTTTTTCATTCGATCGAACCAGTTTTCGAAACACTTATTCCAGTCCGAAGTCGGGGTCTCCAAAATGGCCGTTTTGTATGCCTCAACCGCTTCTTCAGGCGTCTGGTACCGTTGACCACGAAGTCGTTGCTTGATTTTTGGAAAAGTAAAAAAATCGTTAGGGCTTAAGTCTGGACTGTACGGCGGGTGTTCCAGAATTTCGACGTTTTGCTCTTTTAAAAACGCAATAGTTTGCCGGGCGGTGTGCGAGCTCGCATTATCGTGGTGCAGTCTTATACGACGTCTTGGGTTATTTTTTCGAAACTCGCCGATGACTTCTGGTAAACAGACAGTGGTATACCAGTCAGCATTAAGCGTTTTACGATCCTCGAGCACGATGGTGGCAATGTGGCCACTTTTCGCCACAAACGTGGCGACCATTTTTTTCGAAGTGCTCCGTGAGCGTATTACTTTGGTCGGTTTTGGCTCATCTTGGAACACCCAAACAGTCGACTGCTGTTTAGAATCGGGATCGTAGGCATATATCCAAGATTCGTCACCACTGATAATGTCGTAAACATGTTTCGAGTTTCCTCGGTTGAATTGCCGCAGAGTTTTGCGACACCATCGAACGCGAGCCGTTTATTGGTCTTCACTGAGTAAATGTGGTATCCAGCGTGAGATCAACTTTTTTACGCCTAAGTGATCATGCAAAATACTGTGAACACTGGTCCCTGAAATACTTAAGGAAGCTTCTATCTCACGGTATGTCGCATGGCGATCTTCGATGATCAGTTGCCGTACAGCATCAATGTTCTCCTGGGTTACGGCTGTTTTTGGAGGACCTTCACGATGTCTATCACCAAGACTAGAGCAACCACGTTGAAATTCTAAATACCAGCGTTCCACAGTCCGAAGGCATGGTGCTTTATCATTGAAAACCGTAGTCAACTCTTCGAAGCACTGAAGTCGCGTTAAGCCCCTTTTGAAGTTGTAAAAAATTATCGCACGTAAATTTTCCTTCGAAATTTCCATTTTCACAACTGACTTGTCAACTTTGAACGAACGCTGTACTAAAACGGTTGGGCCGATTTCGAGTCATTCTTTTGTTTTCGAATTCTAAATTCAAATATTTTAACGTGACACTAATTCTTTTTTATGCAATCACGGGAGGTTTGCAAACGACAGAACTTAAAAGGCAGCCCTCGTATAGTGGCTAAACCTAATGCAAAATATATTAGAGATTCAAATACATACCGCTTTGAAGTTAAACCCCTTCTGGCACAGTGTGCAGTGGTACCCCGGCGGCAGATGCCGGCGGCGGTGCGAGGCAAGGTTGGAGGCAGAGGCGAAGCGCGCGGGGCACAGCGCGCAGCGCGCCGGCCGCGCGCCCGAGTGCGCGCGCGCGTGCACCGCCAGCGCGTGCGCCGTGCGCGCGCGGTACAAGCACGACGAGCACGCGTGCTCCAACGACCCGGTGTGGGTCAGCCTTTAACACATACACACTTACATTAGCTTGCACGTGCACGCCCTATCCATAACAACCCTATTTCCAGCTGGAAATAGAGTTGTTATGGATAGTCGACAGTATCTAGGAAATATATGTATAATTTTCTCCACTGGTAGTACGAAATACAACGTGAGAATTGTATAAAGTGAGTATCCGCCAATAGCATTGCTAGCCTCTCTCACGCATCGTCCTATTGGTGCATTATTTCCTCGCCATCTTGCACTGCTCTAGCGGGTAGGGTCATTTCGCTGGTTACGCGACCACCTTCGGTTAGCGACCACCTGAAGGAGAAGGTTTTTTTTATTGAAGATAACTTCAATTCTACACACCCTATTGAGACAA